>JAPQWV010000005.1:14667500-15020000 GCA_027422505.1 Craterostigma plantagineum | reverse complement strand
TATCACGACATTTGAGGAAGAAAGTCTTAAAGAATAGTGAAGAACATCGAACGGTTGGAAAGAAAATTCCATCGAAAGTCTGAGAATCAAACACGAGAAGGAGTTTGAGGTGATTATTAGCTAAGGTATATTTCTTAAACTTGGGGTAGTTAATTCATTTCTGATATTATATACACTAGTTTCGTGATTAGGTGAGGGTTATAAGTTATTTCGTAGGGTGTTAGATTTAGAAAACCCTAGTTCTTTAAGAATCCAATTTATAGTTATAGCTAGATGAGTGACGAATTATAACAGGATCTGTATACAGTGTTCTTGAGAATTTATTGGGTAGTAGGAGTTCGAAATGAACAATTAGTTGAGTGGTAGAAAGATATCGTAAGGTATAATAGATAAATGTCGAGAGGCTTTAGAAAAGATGTCGAGGTGTAATTATGTTGATAAGGTCTCGACAAATGACTTTGATAATTATATGATTGCGAGGTATATACATAGTAACAGGTCTCGACATTTGTATGATAAAGTCTCGACATTTATATTTGTTCTTAGAAGACCTCGACATTTGTTCTTGTTATCAACTTAAAATCTCGACATTATTTATGTAAAAGATCTCGACATCCATATGCTCGACATTTTCAATATTTTCAAGAAGACCTCGAGCTGATCAATATACTCGACATTTTATATGTCTCGACATTTTGTTCGAACTCGATATTTTTATATATCTCGACATTTTGAGCTCGACCTAGAAATGTATTCGACATCTTTATATGTCTCGATATATGATAAACAATGAGCTCGACGTTCTATAGGAATAGATTTCGACAATGTTTAAATATTTCGACATTTAACATAATTTCAAAAGTTTAAAAGTGTTCTACAATTAATAAATTTTCGGTATTTTAGAATTTTGCTATATCTAGGGTTTTCAATATTTTAGGGTTTTAATAATTTTTGTTTCGAAACTTATATGACTTAGTAAATATATTGATGTGAATATTTTCAATATTCAGAGGATCGAAGCATAGGGAGTTTACCCAATTTCGTATCTGATTTTATCAGGAGGACAGGTAGGTGGATTATCCATCTACGATACGTAAACACAAATGTGAATTTATGTGTTTCCATGTGATTCTGTGATTTAAGTGACTTATATGATTTACGTGTTTACATGTTTTACGTACGTTTTATAAATCATGCTTTTATGAGATTTTGTGAACATCATGTCATGTGCATATCACGTTAGGGCGAGATATGGTTGTACCGTAGGACGGTAAGGATATGAGATATTGACGTACGGGGTAGAATGAGATGTTTGTGATTGATGACTCGTAGAGGAGTCGAGGTTGGGCTCACTGGGCACCTGGCGGAGACAGGCGTGATCGATCTGTCTACTCGGGCGTGACCGTCCCGAGGTGCACACCGCCGAGATATTGATTTGACCTGATAGGAGGCCATTGGCGTGATCGTCCAGTGCACTATCAGTGTATACTTTTGGTGCGGAGCGACCCGGTAGGAGGCCATTGGCGTGATCGTCCAGTGCACTACTAGGGTAGGCTGCCGCGAGACTTGGGGGTGGCCTCCCAGTAGTCTTTGCGCGCGAGGGTGTCGAGCCTAACCTAGGGCCCTGTGTTGTGTGAAATAGGAATGAGGGAAAGGAAAGAGTGTGCATTATATCATGTTGTGAGATACCGGTATCGGGGTTGAGTGCACACTTGCATACATGCACTTTATTCAGCTACTGGGCAAATTGCTCAGTGTTTACGTGTTGTAGGTACTGGGTCTGACGCCGGTACGCGTCAAGACTGAGGCGACTGGTGGCGGTGCTCCACGGACTTTTGAGGGCGGTGCGGTACATGGATGAAGACCTGTGGAGCGGCGTTAGGGCTTTTTGTTCTTTTGATATTTTTGGGGCTTCGGCCCATGTGCAGAGATGACAATGTAGACGTATTTTTTTTTATTAGTGTATATTATTTTAAGAAAAAGTTTTAATTAGACGGGCCTTCTGCGGCTTACGCTGCGGAAATCCGCCACTAATCCTAGTTAGAAAAGTGGGGTCGCCACAGGTGGTATCAGAGCGTAGGCTTTAGATTCTGAAGACTGTCCATGTACTGCCGCTCAAAAGCCTGGAGAATCAGCCTGACCTGTAAGTTTAAAAATTGATTATGTGAGTACGTGTTATTTGATATATATGTGTTTTCTATGCCTGATTGTAGAACTAGTTGAAAATGCCAAGGACACGTAGAGAAGTAGGTGAAACTAGTCGTAGGGCGGGTTCCGAATCCCCATCGAATGAGGACCGCTCTACCATTCATCAGCTAACTGATCTGATTCGGTGGCAGTCCGATCAGATTAATGATCTCATCCATCGTCAAAATTCCTCGGAACGTCACTCATCCCCTGGCCTAGAACGTGCAGAAGCTGCCGGGGAGAGGTTCCGAAGATTAAATCCCCCTGCCTTCGAGGAAGCCGCTGATCCTACCTATGCGGAGGATTGGCTTAGAACCATCGAGAATATGTTCCGAGTTAGCCACCTGCCTGATACTGAAAAGGTGACGTGTGCCACCTTTATGTTACGTGGGAACGCGGGCTATTGGTGGGACACCATTCAGGTGCTTGAGGATCCCAATATGATGACCTGGGAAAGGTTCAAAACGCTCTTTCGGGGCAAATACTTTACCGCACCTGATAGAGCACAGAAGCTGAATGAATTTATAAACCTGAAACAAGGAGGGATGTCCGTAGCCGACTACATCCGCAAATTTGAGCAGCTCTCGAGGTTTGCGCCACATATAGTGGCTACAGATGAGCTGAAGATCGAGCGTTTTCTAGAAGGTCTCAAACCTGAGATCTTCCGAAGCGTTAGCATGTATGATACCGAAGGGAAGACTTATGCCCGTATCGCTGAAAGAGCAATCCTAGCTGAGCAGGCGGAGAGCAGAGTTACAAAGGCACAGGATGCAAAGCGGAGAACAGAAGGACAACAAGAAGGAGGGAACCAGAAACGCCAATTTTTCGGCAAGGGACCAAATTATCGCGGGAATCAACCGGGCCAGCAGAACTGGAGACCAAGACCGAACCAAGGGCCATTTAACGTTGCGAACCGGCCCTCAGGTGCTGCAACTCAATGCCGACAGTGTGGGCGTTTCCATTCTGGTCCGTGCTATGGACCAAGACCAAACCCGACCCCACAATGCTTCCGATGTGGGAAAATAGGACACTACGCTAGGAACTGTAACGAACATGTGCCTCAAGTCCCGAACCGACCGTTGATTCGACCCCCTCCGGTGCCAGCACGAGTTTTTACTCTGACGAATGAGGAGGCCGAAGCAAATCCTTCCGTAGTAACGGGTACGTTGACTATCTATGACGTGCCCACTTCTGTGTTAATTGACTCTGGGGCCACACATTCATTTGTGTCGGCCAAATATGTGGAAAAGGTGGGAGTTTCTCCTACCTTATCTGAGTGTAATTACATAGTTACCTTACCACACGGTGATCCGACGCGCACTAACCAAGTGCTGAAGGGATGCTCCGTTAATATTGGGGGTAGAAATCTGAGCGTCGACCTGATTGTGATCCCAATGAACGACTATGATGTTATTTTTGGGATGGATTGGCTTTCGAAATATGGAGCCATCATAGATTGTAACAAGAAGGTCGTAAAATTCCAACTGCCCGAAGAAGAGGTGTTCACTTTTTCGGGAAAAACTACTTTAAATCGTATTCCGCAAATCTCTGCGCTGAAGGCTCAACGACTGTTGAGATCCGGTTGTGAGTCTTATCTAGTATATGCGGTGAGGGCAGAGAAGTTACCTCAGCCAGAGCTAAAGGACGTACCGATAGTCAATGAATATGCCGATGTATTTCCCGATGATCTCCCGGGGTTACCCCCTGATCGAGAAATACAGTTTACGATAGATCTGATGCCGGGGTCCGCCCCAATTTATAAAGCTCCTTATCGCCTAGCGCCAAACGAACTGAAGGAGTTGAAGGAACAACTAGAGGACTTGCTGCAGAAAGGGTTTATCCAACCCAGTTTTTCGCCATGGGGAGCGCCGGTTTTATTCGTACGGAAGAAAGACGGGTCGATGCGACTATGCATCGACTATAGGGAACTGAATAAGATCACGATCAAGAATAAATATCCGTTGCCGAGGATCGATGATCTGTTCGACCAATTACAGGGTGCCACGGTATTCTCGAAAATTGACCTCCGTTCGGGATACCATCAGTTGAAGATCAGGGAGGTAGATGTTCCTAAAACCGCATTCAGTACAAGGTACAGCCATTATGAGTTTCTGGTCATGCCTTTTGGACTGACAAATGCTCCGGCTGCTTCTATGGACTTGATGAATCGGGTCTTTAAGAACTATCTCGACCGTTTCGTCATCGTCTTTATTGACGATATTCTCATTTATTCTAAGACCAAAGAAGAACACGAGGAACACCTGAGAACGGTCCTTGGAATTCTCCGAGAGAAGCAATTATTCGCTAAATTTAAGAAATGCGAGTTCTGGTTGGAACAAGTGGCTTTTCTGGGGCACATTATTTCGGGAGATGGAATTTCAGTGGACCCCAGCAAGATTGAAGCAATAGACAAATGGCCGCGACCAACCACTCCCACGGAGGTTAGAAGTTTTCTTGGTCTTGCTGGATACTATCGTAAGTTCATCAAAGATTTTTCCAGTATAGCCTCGACGCTCACAAACCTGACGAAGAAGAACGTTCCGTACAAGTGGACTGAAGAATGCGAGCAAAGTTTTCAGGAGCTGAAGAAAAGACTGACGACTGCTCCAGTCTTAGCAATACCTTCGGGTACTGAAGGATTTTCGGTATATAGTGACGCCTCGAAGAATGGCTTGGGGTGCGTATTAATGCAGAATGGGAAGGTAATTGCTTACGCCTCCCGACAGTTGAAGCCGTATGAGAAGAATTACCCCACCCATGATCTTGAACTCGCCGCAGTAGTGTTTGCTCTAAAAATCTGGCGACACTATCTGTACGGAGAAAGGTGCGAGATCTTCACAGATCACAAGAGCCTAAAGTACTTCACACAGAAGGAGTTGAATATGAGGCAAAGACGATGGCTCGAACTAGTGAAAGACTACGACTGCGTTATCAATTATCATCCGGGTAAAGCGAACGTAGTCGCAGATGCGCTCAGTCGAAAGGCGATGAGTACGGAATTGTACAGGCTTGGAGTGGAAATAGTCAATTTGGGCGAAGTCGAAACGAAACTAGCAGCGTTGACTCTTCAGCCGACGTTGCTAGAACGAGTTCAAAAAGCACAAGAAGAAGATGAATTCTACTTAAAGGCGAAGCATACATTACCCGAAGACTTCGAAATTCGGGCAGATGGAACCTTATTATACAAGAATCGGCTATACGTGCCCAACGACGAGGAGTTACGGCGAACGATAATGACAGATGCGCACGCAACAACGTACTCAGTACACCCGGGTGCGACAAAGACGTACCAAGATTTGAGAATGATATATTGGTGGCCGGGAATGAAGAAGGATATAGCCACGTTCGCAAGTAGATGTATGACGTGCCAGCTAATCAAAGCGGAACACCAGCGACCAGCTGGAACCCTGCAACCTTTACCTATTCCCGAATGGAAATGGGACCATATTACGATGGACTTCGTCGTTGGTTTACCTAAGACGACGAAAGGCCACGATGCCATTTGGGTGATTGTTGATCGCCTAACCAAATCAGCCCATTTCATTCCTATCAGCTCTACTTTTTCTATGGAACGATATGCCGAATTGTACATTCAGGAAATTGTTCGACTCCATGGAATCCCAATCTCTATCGTTTCGGATCGAGATTCGAGATTTCTATCTAATTTCTGGCAAAGCTTACAAAAAGCGATGGGTACTAAGCTCTCGTTCAGTACTGCATATCATCCCCAGACTGACGGGCAGTCTGAACGGACGATCCAAACCCTTGAGGACATGTTACGAGCGTGCGTGCTAGACTTCAAGGGAAATTGGAGCAAATATTTGCCGTTGATCGAATTTTCTTACAATAATAGCTTCCATGCTACGATCGGAATGGCACCGTACGAGGCATTGTACGGGCGTAAGTGCCGATCTCCTATTCACTGGGATGAAATAGGTGAACGGGCATTGCTAGGACCAGATATGATCCGTGAGACGACAGAGGCCGTGACAAAAATCCGAGAAAGAATGCGAACGGCGCAAAGTCGACAGAAAAGTTACGCAGATCATCGACGACGACCTCTGGAGTTTGCAAAAGACGATCAAGTGTTCCTAAAGATCTCTCCAATGAAAGGCGTAAAGCGCTTCGGACGAAAGGGCAAACTAAGTCCCAGATATATAGGCCCATTCAGAGTCATCAAGCGAGTGGGCGAAGTTGCGTATCAGTTAGAATTGCCGGCTTCCCTATCACAAGTTCACGACGTATTTCACGTATCGACATTACGAAAATACGTCGCGGACCCGAGCCATGTTATTCAGAACGAGCTTCTTTATCAACAGCTCAAGCCCGACTTGAGTTACGAAGAGAAGCCTGTAGAAATTTTGATGTACGAATCAAAACGACTACGGAATAAGATTATTCCGTTAGTTAAAATTTTGTGGCGGAATCAATCAGTTGAGGAAGCCACTTGGGAGCGTGAGGATGATATGAGAATTCGTTATCCCGAGTTATTCCCGTCGGCGTAATTTCGGGGACGAAATTCTTTTAAGGGGGGAGGGATGTAATATCCGTAAATTTTAATACGGGATTTAGATGTAAATAATTGTGTAAACTTGTGAAGTGAAATTTCGAAAAGAAATTTTTATTTTAGAAACGAAAATTAACAACGAAATTTAATTAAGAAATACCCACAAATGAGATTATAATAAAATGTTGGATTGTACTTACTATAAAGGCCTAACACACACATGGGCTATAGTTAATATTATGGGCTATAGTTAATATTTAATAAAAGGCCCAAGAATTTTATATAGGATAAGATCAAAACATTTACTTAGGTTCAAGGTAACTTAACGTTACCAAACCTTGTCCCACCAACTACAAATTAAAGATAGTCTAATACATATCTATAAACTCTAATACTATCACGACATTTGAGGAAGAAAGTCTTAAAGAATAGTGAAGAACATCGAACGGTTGGAAAGAAAATTCCATCGAAAGTCTGAGAATCAAACACGAGAAGGAGTTTGAGGTGATTATTAGCTAAGGTATATTTCTTAAACTTGGGGTAGTTAATTCATTTCTGATATTATATACACTAGTTTCGTGATTAGGTGAGGGTTATAAGTTATTTCGTAGGGTGTTAGATTTAGAAAACCCTAGTTCTTTAAGAATCCAATTTATAGTTATAGCTAGATGAGTGACGAATTATAACAGGATCTGTATACAGTGTTCTTGAGAATTTATTGGGTAGTAGGAGTTCGAAATGAACAATTAGTTGAGTGGTAGAAAGATATCGTAAGGTATAATAGATAAATGTCGAGAGGCTTTAGAAAAGATGTCGAGGTGTAATTATGTTGATAAGGTCTCGACAAATGACTTTGATAATTATATGATTGCGAGGTATATACATAGTAACAGGTCTCGACATTTGTGTGATAAAGTCTCGACATTTATATTTGTTCTTAGAAGACCTCGACATTTGTTCTTGTTATCAACTTAAAATCTCGACATTATTTATGTAAAAGATCTCGACATCCATATGCTCGACATTTTCAATATTTTCAAGAAGACCTCGAGCTGATCAATATACTCGACATTTTATATGTCTCGACATTTTGTTCGAACTCGATATTTTTATATATCTCGACATTTTGAGCTCGACCTAGAAATATATTCGACATCTTTATATGTCTCGATATATGATAAACAATGAGCTCGACGTTCTATAGGAATAGATTTCGACAATGTTTAAATATTTCGACATTTAACATAATTTCAAAAGTTTAAAAGTGTTCTACAATTAATAAATTTTCGGTATTTTAGAATTTTGCTATATCTAGGGTTTTCAATATTTTAGGGTTTTAATAATTTTTGTTTCGAAACTTACATGACTTAGTAAATATATTGATGTGAATATTTTCAATATTCAGAGGATCGAAGCATAGGGAGTTTACCCAATTTCGTATCTGATTTTATCAGGAGGACAGGTAGGTGGATTATCCATCTACGATACGTAAACACAAATGTGAATTTATGTGTTTCCATGTGATTCTGTGATTTAAGTGACTTATATGATTTACGTGTTTACATGTTTTACGTACGTTTTATAAATCATGCTTTTATGAGATTTTGTGAACATCATGTTATGTGCATATCACGTTAGGGCGAGATATGGTTGTACCGTAGGACGGTAAGGATATGAGATATTGACGTACGGGGTAGAATGAGATGTTTGTGATTGATGACTCGTAGAGGAGTCGAGGTTGGGCTCACTGGGCACCTGGCGGAGACAGGCGTGATCGATCTGTCTACTCGGGCGTGACCGTCCCGAGGTGCACACCGCCGAGATATTGATTTGACCTGATAGGAGGCCATTGGCGTGATCGTCCAGTGCACTATCAGTGTATACTTTTGGTGCGGAGCGACCCGGTAGGAGGCCATTGGCGTGATCGTCCAGTGCACTACCAGGGTAGGCTGCCGCGAGACTTGGGGGTGGCCTCCCAGTAGTCTTTGCGCGCGAGGGTGTCGAGCCTAACCTAGGGCCCTGTGTTGTGTGAAATAGGAATGAGGGAAAGGAAAGAGTGTGCATTATATCATGTTGTGAGATACCGGTATCGGGGTTGAGTGCACACTTGCATACATGCACTTTATTCAGCTACTGGGCAAATTGCTCAGTGTTTACGTGTTGTAGGTACTGGGTCTGACGCCGGTACGCGTCAAGACTGAGGCGACTGGTGGCGGTGCTCCACGGACTTTTGAGGGCGGTGCGGTACATGGATGAAGACCTGTGGAGCGGCGTTAGGGCTTTTTGTTCTTTTGATATTTTTGGGGCTTCGGCCCATGTGCAGAGATGACAATGTAGACGTATTTTTTTTATTAGTGTATATTATTTTAAGAAAAAGTTTTAATTAGACGGGCCTTCTGCGGCTTACGCTGCGGAAATCCGCCACTAATCCTAGTTAGAAAAGTGGGGTCGCCACAGATATCCCGCTTGGAAGCGGAGGTCATGATTTGTGATACGAATCGAATCAAGAGATTGAATCGTTTCATGGACACTGACTGACGGGTCGTACGGTCGAACATGGCTTATTACTCAAGGAGTGTCAATGATCGAGACAACACTATAGTAGTCTACGTGAACCTTAGACCGAAAGGGACTTTGACGGAGTTGACTACGAAGTCTCGATTGTCACTGGTTTCCCTTGACCCGATTTGCTGTTGCATGGTTCAGCGGGCCAAATGTGGTCTTGATGACGATTTGTGATTGTCGGGCTTAGACCGCCGAGTACGGATTCACGGTCTCGCAAGTAATCGAGAGAAGTGTCCTATGAGGACGGCGACGGGAAATTACAAAATCCTTGGCCAAGGTATTGAACTAACTCATGTTAGACATGGAGGGTAGTTTGGTAATTTGCCTCGTCTCAGTCTTATCATAGAATCGAGTTTGGTGAGTTTGACATAGACCATGGCTCTCACTCGATTGGGACACAACTGAAGGGTTTATACGCAGTACTATAATCTATAGTAAGGTTCTGGAATAATGACTGGGTCGAAATTTGCCCTCGAATCGGGTTACGGTTCGGTACTGCGGGATTGGCTAGGTAACTGCCGGACTCTTGGATTCCTCCCTTGCCGATTGAGTCGAACCTAGAGACTCTTGGACCTTAACGGGCCTTGGGCCGTCGGGCAACGCCTTAGTGGGCCTCGGGCCGTTTAATGGACCGAAGTCGGACTTCGTAAGAAAATAGCTTTAAGACTTGGGCTTGGTCAGGTGCTTAAAAGGCTTGAGGGTAAAATTGGACTTTAACCCTAAGCTAATTTTCGAATTATACCTTGGGAAATGATTTCGAAAATTAAATATAAATATGGAAATAATATATTTGGAATATTATTTATTTTAAGTAGAAATTTCGAAATTAATCTGGGATTAAGTTTCGAATTTTTTAGCATACTTAGTTTGACTTGGTAGTTAAGTTGGTTTTCTAATAATAGCAAGTTTCCTTAAGTTTGGATTTGGAATTCAAAAGAGAGAAATATATGTCAAAAGAATCTCTCCATTTAAGGGGGGAAAATTTGAACATCATATCTTTGAGATATTATTGGGATTTTCGATTCTAGCTTTGTATAAATAGGGCAGCCATATTTCATATTTTAGAGAAGAAATTTCGTGCTCTATAAGAGAGAATTTCGTCCATCACAAAGCACAAAACACACACACCGAGCCACACACTTTTCTCTCACGCGACGGCTCAGTTCTCTCTCGCCATCTTTAGGGAACTGATTCCGTGGTACCCTGCGAGGTCGGCGTGACAATCTAGTGCAATCCACCACCATCGACGAAGTCTTGAAGAAAAGGACGAGGAGCTGCCACTCGCTTCAACTGGTAATTCTCTTCGGGTTTGACCCGCCCTATTACGTGTCTATGTTGGAGACCCCGCCACTCGAATTAGTACGATTATCGTATTAATATAATCCATATGTTGGAGACCCACGGTAAGCAATGAATGACATTTTAAAAAAGGACGTAATATATAATCCAATTTTATTAACGCACATTGTTTCCCGTATCCTACTATTGCTCATTACTTAAAGTTTACACTTATGTTTCATCATTATTGCTTTGAGACATCAATCATCAGCATATTCTCACTGTTTATTATAGAAAAGATCCATTTGTTTCTTTTTCCATACCTTGGATTAGGGTTGCAAACAAACCGAACTTTTTTTGGTTCGATTCGCGATTCGATTCGAAATTTTAAGGTTCGAATTCGAATAGTTAGAATACGAATCCGGATAATAATATTATTTTTTATTCGAGAAATATCCGAATACGAATATAAGTCACAATATTCGATTCGAATATTAATCGAATTATTCGATTCGAATAATTTTATTTATATTTATAAATTTTAATTTGAAATATTTATGGTATAAAAAAGATTTTTAGAAATAAATCAAATAATAATATTTATAAATTTAGAAGTTTTTTTTATTTCTAATGGTAAAGTATAGAATTAACTTCCACCATAAATTACAAAATTAATATTTATGTATAAATAATTTTCTTTGAATAACTGCATTCATGAAATAAATGTAGTAAATTAAAACTTACATTATTAAACAAAATTTTAAGAAATTGTACAACTCCTAAGGTTTTTTTCACCCACAAAGGAGGTGCCAATACATAATATTACAATTCAATATATATATTAAAATATATATTTCAAATATAATAATATTTAAAATATATATTTTTATTACATGTAATGATAAATACTCTATTATAATCTATATTCGAGTATTCAGTCCATGGACTTAGCTTAAGCTTATTTCTTTTCGAAACGATAACTTAATTTCATTAAGAAAGGTACACGAGCTAAATAGCCCAAGAGGTCTCTCCGGTCACATCGACCTGAAAAAAATAATAATAAAATTTAATAATCAAATAAATTAATAAAAATATATTTAATCTAATTCAACTTCAACAATATTAATTAATTTATTTTTTAAACTTCATTAAATTATAAATATAAATTTATGAATTAATATATATATTTTTAATATTGGGGGGCCAGCCCGCGGGCTAGCCCGCCCCGCCCCGCCAAAGCCCGTGGCCCGCGCGGGCTAGCCCGTTGGAGGGCCTTAAAATTTTCAACCCGCCCTGCCCTTTTGGCGGGGGCTGGGCGGGGCGGCCCGTGGGCCACGAGCCATTTTGATTGCTCTAGGTAGCGACGCCGGCGGCGAAGGTGACGAGGCGGAGCTGGTGAAGGCCGCGGAAGCGATGGAGGTGGCGGAGGCGGTAGAGGAGTCGTGGGTAGCGGAGGGAAACCACAATTTTTCTTAAATATAAAAGAAACAAAGGAAAAAGAAGAAAATATTAAATTGAAGCTCCCTCACCTTCATTAATGGATGTGGAGGAAGAGGAGGGGAGGGAAGGGGAGGAGAGGAGGTGACGGCAGATGTAACATCCCAGTCCCATACCAGGTGTCACTGTAGAGTCTTTTGGAGTTGGGCCCACCACATTCCGACTGATAGTCTGGCACCACTGTATCACCATTTAACCTTTCAGCGTGCTTCGTGCACTCGCTCACACGCACCCTGAGAAACTTCCCAGGGGATACATTCACCCCTCCTAGATTGCCCCAAGTCAAGCACGCTTAACTTCGTAGTTTCTATAAATGGACTCCCAAAAGGTAGGTCGACCTTGGTGATATGAGTAGTACTATCAATTCTCTTATACGATTCTTAGCCTGACACGCCCACACATTGTCAGTCTCAGGATCCCCTCTCATTCGGGTGTCGGATCGGTTCGTTCATGTACCCCTTCCCGTGGTTTGCAACCCGGACTGTACTCCCATACATCCAAGTAGACGAGTGGCTCACCCCCGTCTCCACGGCCCGGGTGTCACAGCAGAATCTTTTGGCGGAGAGTTTTTGGTAGAGATTGAGAAGAGAGAGAAGCAGGGTTGAGGAGTAGATGGATCCTTAAGTCCATTAAGCTTTATTTTTTTATTGTCAGAGTTTTCCCTTTAATTAAAATATTGGATCGGACCAGGACCAAAATCGATTCGAGGTTTCGAGTCCGAACATTAGACGTGTTCAAACGATTTGAAATAACCGAACCAGAAGTCAACGGTTCGATTAAGTGTGGTCAAAGGATACGGTTCAAACCGTCATCGAACTGTTATTTAATACGATTCGATTATCGTTTTCGAATTTTCAAACCATAAACCGACGGTTATAACCGGCGGTTCGCAATAATTAACCCTTATGAGTTTTGTGATTTAATTGTTATTGTTCATTAAATTAAAAAAGGATTGGAATAATAAGAAGCATTATGTGCATTTTTTAGTATGTTTCTCTAGCACACTATTAAGTTATTTACGACTTCTTGGTATTCATGTTACTATTTGTTACAAATTTTGCGTAATTTTAAAAAAAACTATCGAATAATTATTCGGTGTCATAATCTACATCGGCTTTGATCTTAGATCATTGCGTTAAAATTGCGCCTTTCAAAAATATTCTTCATATATAATTTTGGGTGAATATATTATTCAAATGAAAAAAGAAGTTTTTGAAATATTTTTATAGCATTCTCGATAGTTGCTAAATTTGAGCGATTATCGTACTTTTTTTAGTATTCAACGTGTAATTGTTTTCTATTTCAATGTGTAACGAATTAATTTTTTTATGAAAAAATAAAAAAAGGATTTAAAACAGTAAATCGGCGGTTCAAACCGTAACTGCAACCGTATGAACACGACTACCGAACAGGCCGATTGTCTAAAGAATGATAAGTTAGGATCTTACGTAATTTCTCTAACCATAAAAGTGCATTTTTCCGATCGTTATTTACCGAAAATTTCCTTGAATATGCTATATTTATGTTTAAATTTGTCTACCATAGATTTCCGAGCAAACGAGATCGACAAAGGAAAAATAATGGCACTTTTGGAACAATTTGAATCTTGGGGATCTTCTTGCAAATTTTTACAATATTTGGGGCAACATTGCAATTTACCTGATTTTTCTATTTTTTTGGCAGCTATGACGTGAAGAGCAATTGAGGAGAGATTACTTTATTTAGGATAGGATCACGTACAAGCTATGGAAAAGATTCAAAGTTCAACGAATTGGTCAAATATCCAATAGAAAATTCCAATCTTTGGAGATTTGAGTCCGCTGCTACAATTATAAATATACAAGCGACTGAAAAGAGAAAGGAGGAGAATAATACGAAGGACATACGGCTGAACCAGGGAAGAACGACAGCACTGAAGAACCTTGCGCGGCTGAAAATAAAAAGAGCGCGGCGACTATAAAAGACGATTGCCGGCCTGCGAGGCGTTCCTTCCGTGATAAGCGATTTTATATTATTTCTCTATTATCGACATTGAATATTATGTGTTTTCTATTTTATTAATATGCTAGCTTAGATTCTTTTGTGATTAAGGCAATGATAGACCGAATAATGACTACGTATTAATATTTTTCTTATCCTATTTGATCGTGTAAATCGAGTCACGTGTTCCTTGTTTGCGCTTAATGCTTTTGTATACCTGATCAACATATGCATGTTTATTTGATTGGTTTATGAGATGGACAAAGTGATTAGACCGGTTAGAAACAATAAACATCGAACATCACTATGTAAAATCGACCAGAGATGGAATTCGATTTCGTATGTGCGGTTTCCGAATCCTTAAGCGCCAAAAGCGTTTAAGCTCGAGGAATTTCATAGAGATTGAATGCGTGCGTGGAAACTACAATCCTATAGACTTCTACGGGTTGGTTCTATATCGCATAGGATCGCCATTGCGGGACAAACGAGTAGCGATTGTCATAGGAAATTTTACCTTGACTGAGATTCATGATGGTTAGATAGGATAGATTTTATGAAGACGTAGGAATTATTTGTGCTGAACATGTGCCTTGGTCACTCGTCGTCAATTGATCTTTATCTCATCTATTTTATTTGCGTCTATTTTATTATTTGCGCTTTTATCTCGTTTAATTAAATCATCAAAACTATAAAAATTCTCTTAGTCTAAATTAAAATTAGGTTTAATATCTTAGAATTAATCAAGCTATCTTCATGGATCGATACTCGGACTTCGTCCGTTTTACTACTTGCACGACCTAGTACACTTGCTAGTATTTGAGCGTGTCAAGTTTTTGGCGCCGTTGCCGGGGATAGCTATATTATCAATTTTAGGATTTATTCTGAGTTTTAGTTTAGACATTTTATTTATCGATTTTTATTATTATATTTTTTTATTTATTTTTGCCAATTCGCTTAAATTGATTTTTCGTCTTTTGCAGATAATTCCTATTAGTGCATGACACGGAGCTCGAGGAACGTACCATTGCTATTTGACGCAGAAATTGAAGCAACGTGTCGGCGAAACAATCGAAATCGTAGACTGAGAATGGACAATCAAGAACACGAGGAAGAACAGATGGTTCCCCCACAGCCCACTTTACTAAGTCGAGTGCTTCCGGGAATTTTCGATGACAATGACCCGATTGCCATCCCCGCGGGACCAAATAATCACTTCGAGATTAAACCCGTTACTATACAGATGGTGACGAGTTCAGCGCAGTTTCATGGGCTTACAAACGAGGACGCGAGTTCACATATTTTAAAATTTACTCAAATTTGCAGAACTATTAAGTATCCAGGCGTCTCTACAGAAGTGATAAAACTGATAGTTTTTCCGTTTTCTTTGACAGGTAAGGCTTCTGAATGGTTCTCATCTTTGCCACATGCATCTATCACTAGTTGAGAGCAACTAGTGGAGTGCTTTCTGGGAAAATATTACCCATTGTCAAGGACCAGCGAAATTAGATGCCTACTAGTGAACTTCAAACAAGAAGGTGGCGAATCTCTGAGCGATGCATGGAGTAGATACAAGAGCCTTCTGCGACAATGCCCAAATCACAGCATACCCCTGAGCGTCTAGATGCAGTAATTTTTCTTAGGGCTGAGCACACCAAATAAAAGGATCGTCGACAGCGGATGCACACGAAACTTTATGGAGTTAGGCGACGAGGAAGCACTCCAGGCCATCGAGAGAATTGCAGCCTATCCAGCAAGATATACTGAGCATTATCTGGACCGACGGTCGACTGGAGTACATGATATAAGTAGCTCGTTGTAGGCGCAATTCGAAGCCATACATAAAAGGTTAGACCAGATACAATCGACAGACCCTGAGGCGGTGAATTACATTCACAATAGGCAAAAGAACGCGTACTCCAACTCATACGACCCAAGTTGGCGAGGACATCCGAATTTGTCGTATGGAAACACACACTACTTAAAGCCTCTAGAAGCTCAAAATCAACAGAGTGGGCCACCAACAAAACAAAGAGCCGATTGGGAGATAGCATTTGAGAAATTGACGGGCTATCAAGGCGATCAGAGTCGTAAGATAGACGAACGACTCAACAAGATAGAGGACACAATGCAAAGTTTGGCGACTACAATAGAGCATCTAACAAGTTCAATGGCCGAGCACAAGCCAGACACCCTCCCAAGCGTCACTGAAAAGGACCCTCGAAAGTACGTTAAGGCCATTCAGCTAAGAAGTGGGAAGATGTTTGAATCAACTCAAGAGACCGAAGGAGTGAATGAAGAAAAAGAGACGGAAAACGACGATGAAAGCAACCTCACACCCACGGGCACAGCTCATCACGGCCAAGGAAAGGACCAGCGAGCCGAAGAAGCCGAGGACGAGCCAAATCCTCTCGCGGTAGAAAAGTAGGTCGACCCACTCCCACCAGTCCAAATTCGACCTCCATATCCCGCAGCATTACGAAGGGGAAACCGGATAAGCACTTCGAGCGCTTTATTAATATTTTTAAGAAGTTAGAAATTAACATTCTTTTTTGTGAAGCTCACTTGCAGATTCCGAAGTACGCCAAAATTTTCAAGGAGTTGCTATCAAACCGGAACAAGCTAGAGCAATATGGCACGATAACCCTTAACGAAGAATGCTTTGCAGTGCTACAAAGAAAGCTACCACCAAAGCTCAAAGATAGGGGTAGTTTTTCTATTCCTTGTTCTGTAGGCTCATTATCATTTACAAATGTTCTTTGTGATTTAGGAGCGAGTATTATTTTGTTACCTTTTTCACTTCTGAAAAAACTAGGGATTGGTGAGCCAAAGCCTACATCTACGGTCCTCCAACTAGTGGATAGATCGTTCACATACCCACGAGGAATAGTGGAGGACGTGTTAGTGAAGGTTGGAGAGCACTACTTCCCAGCCGACTTCGTGGTGCTAGACATGGAAGATGACACCGACATGCCCCTAATTTTAGGAAGGACCGTTTCTGAATAGGGTAAGAGCTCTATTGATGTTAGTAATGGTAAGCTCATCCTACAGGTTGGGGATGAGTAAGTTATATTTGATGTTTATAAAGCAATGAAACACCCTTCAGATGATGATTCTTGTTCCTTTATTGATAGTATTGACGCATGTGCTCTGGAGTATTTTAAAATATTCAGGAATAAGGAAAAATTGGAAGCATGCCTAGTCGGAGACGAGTCCGAGGAAATGGCCGATACCGTAGCAAGCTTAGAAGCGAACCCACCTCACCGGAAGTCGGCCAAGCCAAAAGTAGAGCGTCTTGATCGATCATTAGCCACGCAACCTCGACCATCAATAGAGGACCCTCCGATTTTAGAACTTAAACCTTTACCTAGTCACCTCAAATATGTTTACCTTGGCGCTCTTGATACTTTACCCGTGATTATTTCTTCCACTTTGACATATCTAATGGAAGAAAAGCTACTGAGGGTGCTAAGAGAACACAAACGAGCATTCGCATGGAAGGTTACTGACATCAAGGGAGTAAGCCCGACCGTTTGCCTGCACAAGATTTTGATGGACGATTCTTACAAGAAATGGTGAAAAAGGAGGTAATTAAGCTTTTGGACGCATGTATTATCTACCCTATCTCTGATAGTGCATGGGTTAGTCCGACCAAGGTTATTCCTAAGAAGGGACGTATGACCGTTATAAAGAATGCCTCTAATGAGTTGATTCCCCCGAGGATTGTTACGGGGTGGCGTGTATGCATAGATTATAGGAAATTGAATGATGCCACCCGTAAAGATCATTTCTCTCTCTCCTTTATTGATCAAATGTTAGAAAGACTAGTTGGGCATGAGTTTTACTGCTTTCTAGATGGTTACTCAGGTTATAATCAGATTTCTATAGCATCCGAGGATCAGGAAAAGACGACTTTTACTTGTCCTTATGGTACTTTTGCATATAGACGGATGCCATTCGGTTTGTGTAATGCACCAGCTACTTTTCAGAGATGCATGCTCGCTATTTTTCATGACATAGTTAAGAAATTTATGGAAATATTTATGGATGATTTTTCTGTATTTGGGTCTACGTTTGATACATGCCTTGATAATTTAGCATATGTTCTATCGCGATGTGAAGAGACTAAGCTTGTCTTAAATTGGGAGAAGTGTCATTTTATGGTACAGGAAGGTATAGTTCTCGGGCACAAAGTATCACACAAAGGAATTGAGGTGGATCGAGCCAAGGTTGACGCGATTGAGCAGTTGCCACCACCCACGTCACTGAAGGGGGTTAGAAGCTTCTTGGGACACGCAGGATTCTACCGACGCTTCATAAAGGATTTCTCAAAAATAGCTAAGCCATTATCTAATTGTTAAATATGCTATTTTTAACTTCACTGATGATTGTCTGCAGGCTTTTCGAACTTTTAAGGAGAAACTCACCACAACCCCAGTGATGGTCGCACCTGACTGGACACTCCCATTTATATTGATGTGTGATGCTAACGATGGTGCTGTAGGTACCGTTCTAGTACAACGCAAGGATAAGGTATTTCAGGTCATTTACTACGCTAGTAAAACTCTGGACGATGCACAGAGGAATTATGCTACTACTGAGAAAGAGTTACTAGCGTGGTATTTGCAGTAGATAAGTTTCATTCTTATTGAATAAGGTAATCATTTACACTGATCATGCTGCACTTAGATACTTATTTGCTAAGAAAGATGCTAAGCCTAGGTTGATTCGCTGGATTTTACTGCTTCAAGAGTCTAACTTAGAGATTCGTGATAAAAAAGGTATTGAGAATGTGATAGCTGATCATTTATCTAGGTTAGATAATTCGCATGAGCAAGATAAGGAGTTACTTATTGACGAATATTTTTCTGATGAACAATTATTTGCTTTGATTGATACATCATTTTCGTGGTTCGCGGATTTTGCAAATTATGCTGCTACATGTGAGATTCCCCCAGGCTTGAGTTTTCATCAGAAGAAGAAATTTCTCTCTGATGCGAAACACTACCTGTGGGACGATCCATTCCTATACAAGATTTGCTCTGATCAGGTAATCCGGCGATGTATACCCGCCGAAGAGGTGAGTTCTGTTTTATCTCATTGTCAGGCGGGTTTGACGGGTGGACACCATGGACCCAATAGGACTGCATTTAAAGTATTACAATCGTGTTTGTTTTGGCCTACTTTGTTTAAGGATGCACATGCTTATGTTACCTCATGTGATCGTTGTCAGCGTACGAGTGCTATGTCTCGAAAGCATGAAATGCCATTGAATATCATGTTAGAAATTGAGCTCTTTGATGTGTGGGGCATTGACTTTATGGGGCCTTTTCCTAGTTCATGTTCAAATAAGTATATCTTGCTAGCAGTAGATTATGTATCTAAATGGGTAGAGGCAGAAGCATGTAGGAACAATGATGCACGCGTAGTCATTCGATTTCTTAAGAAGCATGTTTTTACTCGTTTTGGTACACCTAGGGCAATAATTAGCGATGGCGGTACTCACTTTTGTAATAAATTATTTGCTAATTTGTTGTCTAAGTATGGTGTGAAGCATAAAGTGTCTACCCCGTACCATCCTCAGACTAGTGGACAGGTAGAGGTTTCGAATAGAGGGCTGAAGCAGATCTTGAAAAAGACGGTGAACGCCTCAAGGAACAATTGGTCGTTGAAGCTAGATGCGCACTATGGGCGTACCGCACCGCATATAAAACTCCAATAGGAACTTCGCCGTTTCGTCTTGTTTTTGGAAAAGCATGCCATTTACCTGTTGAACTAGACACCGTGCATATTGGGCTATTAAAAAGCTAAACTTTGATTTGTCTGAAGCAGGTAAGACTTGGTTACTCCAGCTGAACGAGATGGACGAGTTTCGTCAACAATCGTATGAGAATGCCAAGTTATATAAGGAGCGAACAAAGAAGTGGCATGACAAGAAGATCATAAAAAGGGAGTTCAAAGTCGGCAATCGTTTCTTGCTATTCAATTCAAGGCTACGTCTCTTTCCAGGGAAGTTAAAGAGTAAGTGGGTAGGCCCCTATATAGTACAAAAAGTATTTCCATCCGGGGCCGTACAAATCCTTATCAACGGAAAGGACGAACACACAGTTAATGGGCAGCGCTTGAAACTCTACGACGATGGGGAAATCGGCAAAGCGAACTTGGTATTCCTTGAAGAACCTAGTGCTACTAATATTCCTGCTTTACGTTGTTCTGTGCCTTTCAGGGACACCTCGTCTGGAGAGAATACCAGCGAGCTGAAGGACCTCCAGAACACCAAATCAAGCCTAGACACCAAGCCACGCTGATCGTCTCGAGAGTCGAGCTAACGACTTTAAAAACAAGCGCTTCTTGGGAGGCAACCCAAGTATTATCGATGCATATATATTATATTTAGTATTATTTATTTTTTGTCTAGTAAAACTCGCTTTCACGGTGCGCCTAGTCATGTTTGTTTCGCAGGCTCATAACTTGTTTGAGGGTTGCCCGTTCCCGATGGTTGCTTGCTTACTGCGAATCAACAAAGTCTTCTACATCGATCGACGTAAAATTCAGGGCAGTATCACTTCTACACTTTCTTTGCTTTTAATTTACACATTGAGGACAATGTGCTATTTAGTTTGGGGGTGGGATGTGACACATGCTAAATTTAGGTATCGATGTACTTCGGTCTTTTAGTGGGTATAACTGATGAAGTTTGCGATTTGAGCGTCATCTGTGGAATCTCCTGTTAATGATGAAAATTTTGAAATTTTACCGTGTCGGGATATGATTCGATGAATTGAGCGTGATAATCTCACATGTTGCATTGTCGTGATATTAGCATGATTATTTGGCTATATTGACTGCTATAGGAGAGTATTGCGTATCATGAAGCACAAATCCAGTTATATATGTGAGTTTTTGAGCCTTCAGAGATGAAATCAGAGCAACTCATTATGCTCGGTGTTTATTCTTGTGTGACACGCATGGACTGAATATTTTCGAACTTGCTCTGTTATGCATGTCAATGGTTACTATGTGGATTTTTGTGTTCGAAAATGAGAAGGGCACTAGGATTGAGTCATTGGCCTAAATATTTCCCTACCTTACGCATTTACCACTTAGTGAGCCCCTTTGAGCCTTATTTGACTTATTTGTTAATTTGGAGCCCAGATATTTAGCCTAATTCCCTCAAATTTAGCCTATACGACCCCGAATCAACGTGTTAATTTATCGATATCGTGAAAAGTAGCTTGTTGGTTGAGAAGGAGCTAATCGCCGATGCATGTTAGTTATGAACTCGTCCTAAGATATGGATCCCTCGTCGTAATATTGTAGCAGACTAGAAACCTCTCCCTTCGATAGGACATACAAAAAAAAAAGGATAGGAGGGGCGGGTTCTGAAAAAAAAAAAGAAAAAAAGAAAAAAAAAAGAAAAAAAGCAAAAAAAAGAAGAATAAAGCGATCGAGAAGAGCTACAAACGGAAAAAGGATGAGTTGAGTGAAAAATAGGCACGGCGTTAGAAGAGCGAAATAAGTTGTGAGAAGAGCGATTCGATAATTGACACGTTTGATACTTTTAGCTCACTTTCCCATATGACGCACCTTTCAAAACCGAGCCCATTACAACCCTTGAAGAAAGACCCTTTGACTATGATGTGATATATTTGCAAGCATAGAGTAATATCTTTTCATGTCGTGAATTGAGCGTCTTTATACAGATCCCTTCGAAAATACCCCGAGCGACTTGAGAGATCATTGTGAGAGTTGTGAATTGATGCGTAGTATGATTCTAGAAATGTCTTTCGTGCTATGATAAGATTGCGGCCTATTACCTAGTGCTTCGTGTTTTGACTAGATCATTCATTAGTTGATGATTATCTCGACCTCTATTTCTTTACATTTTCTGAGATGAAACAAGAGAATTTCATTGACTGATGTTTTATAATCCTAACTTGATTTAGTTTTATTCCGCTTTCATGATCGAGGACGATCGAAGCTAGTTTGGGGGTTGTTGATAAGTTAGGATCTTACGTAATTTCTTTAACCATAAAGTGCATTTTTCCGATCGTTATTTACCGAAAATTTCCTTAAATATCCTATATTTATGTTTAAATTTATTTACCATAGATTTCCGAGCAAATGAGATCGACAAAGGGAAAATAATGGCACTTTTAGAACAATTTGAATCTTGGGGAACTTCTTGCAAATTTTTACAATATTTGGGGCAACATTGCAATTTACCTGATTTTTCTATTTTTTGGCAGCTATGACGTGAAGAGCAATTGAGGAGAGATTACTTTATTTAGGATAGGATCACGTACAAGCTATGGAAAAGATTCAAAGTTCAACGAATTGGTCAAATACTCAATAGAAAATTCCAACCTTTGGAGATTTGAGTCGGCTGCTACAATTATAAATATACAAGCGACTGAGAAGAGAAAGGAGGAGAATAATACGAAGGACATACGGCTGAACCAGAGAAGAACGACAGCACTGAAGAACCTTGCGAGGCTGAAAATAAAAAGAGCGCGGCGACTATAGAAGACGATTGCCGCCTGCGAGGCGTTCCTTCCGTAATAAGCGATTTTATATTATTTCTCTATTATTGACATTGAATATTTTGTGTTTTTATTTTATTAATATGCTAGCTTAGATTCTTTTGTGATTAAGGCCATGATAGGCCGAATAATGACAACGTATTAATATTTTTCTTATCATATTTGATCGTGTGAATCGAGTCACGTGTTCCTTGTTTGCGCTTAATGCTTGTGTATGCCTGATCAACATATGCATGTTTATTTGATTGGTTTATGAGACGGACAAAATTATTAGACCGGTTAGAACAATAAACATCGAACATCACTACGTAAAATCGACCAGAGATGGAATTCGGTTTCGTATGTGTGGTTTCCGAATCCTTAAACGCCGAAAGCGTTTAAGCTCGGGGAATTTCATAGATATTGAATGCGTGCGTGGAAACTACAATCCTATAGACTTACACGGGTTGGTTCTCTATCGCATAGGATCGCCATTGCGGGACAAAGGAGTAGCGATTGTCATAGGAAATTTTACCTTGACTGAGATTCATGATGGTTAGATAGGATAGATTTTATGAAGACATAGGAATTATTTGTGCTGAACATGTGCCATGGTCACTCGTCGTCAATTGATCTTTATCTCATCTATTTTATTTGCGTCTATTTTATTATTTGCGCTTTTATCTCGTTTAATTGAATCATCAACACTATAAAAATTATCTTAGTCTTAATTAAAATTACGTTTAATATCTTAGAATTAATCAAGCTATCTTCGTGGATCGGTACTCGGACTTCGTCCGTTTTACTACTTGCACGACCTAGTACACTTGCTAGTATTTGAGCGTGTCAAAGAACCTTGGTTAGAAGCAACGGATGAGTTTGTGAAAGCATATATGGGTTTTCATTAAAATGATACAACATTTCCATAATTTTTTCTTCATGACTTAGTGAAATTTATAATGGGGCCTAACATTGGCCCATTAAGAGAAGAGTTGGGCCCATATAAGTTGATCGCGTTCCATCCCTAAAACCAATTGGTGATAGGTTGAGTGACCCTTCAACTTATAAGCTACTCAATCACTTCTTAATTATCCGATGTGGGATACATGTGACTTATTAGGGTTTTTTTTCTATTTTAACACTCCCCCATCACATGTAAACCACTTTTTTATTTTTTTATATTTTGGATAGGAATGCCACTTCTTTTCGAACCCGCCGTATATTTTTAATTTTTGAGTCGGGTGGGGAACGTCACTCTTTTCGAACCTCATGAATCATTTTTTAGGATCGCTCGCTCTGATACCATGTGAATTCATGATTGGGCCTAACATCGGCCCATTAAGAGAAAAGTTGGGCCCATAAAAGTTGATGTGGTTCCATCTCTATAACCAATTGGTGATAGGTTAGAGGCCCATGGACCGTAAATAAATCTCAGATCAATTAATACACAACTTTCATTGCAATCATAGCATTTCCCTGTATGTAACGCAACGCATGTCAACTCCACGGAAGAAGTCGCAAATGCCAGCAATATAATATAACGAATTGGGGAAAAAGTGTCCAAATTGAAAAGTCAACAAGCCAACTCTAAATTGTACAGCAAAGGCAACTGTCATGCAAAAGAGATCAACGAATCTCACAACTTGGATGGCATCCCAATAAGTTGACATTTTTCATCAACCTTCAACGTGCACCTAAAAACATTGACCAAAAAAGAAAAATCCTCCTCATATATCTATTCCAATCTAATCACAAAATCAATCACCATTCTTCACCATCCAGACCAAAAATCCTCAAAAATGGCTACCACGGAATTCAAACATTTCAGCCATGACCACGGCCTAGTTTTCCACCAAGCGCCCGAAAACCCTCCGATCCACTGCTCAGGATGCAGAACCCCGAGCTCGGGAAATGTTTACGCGTGCTGGAAGTGCAACTTTTTCCTGCACGAGCAGTGTTTTAGGGCCACGCGGACGTTGCGACACTCTTCGCATCCTCTCCATCCCCTGACTCTGGTCCCTTACCCGACTCATCAGTCCGCCACTTTCTACTGCGACTCGTGCAAGCTCGCGGGCTATGGATTCAGCTACTGCTGCTCTGAGTGTGATTTCGATCTCCATGTCCATTGTGCTCATACGGGCGGTGTAACTATTCCGCACGGCACGCACTCGGCTAGCGTTGTTCTTGCGCAGTCTTCGAATATTTCGAGCTATGATAGTGCGAACGCTCAATATCAAGTTCACGGATCTGTTTATCCTCTTCCTCCACCTACCCTACAAAGCGGTCCTTTTCCGAGTTAAGTTCCTTGATCGATGATCGGTTTTACTGGTGGTTGGTTTGTTTTTTTATGTATGAACTGAAGTGTGTTTCTTCTTTCAGATCTAGCTTATTATTTGCAAGTTTAATG
The DNA here is from genome assembly GCA_027422505.1 of Craterostigma plantagineum. Lineage (NCBI taxonomy): Eukaryota > Viridiplantae > Streptophyta > Magnoliopsida > Lamiales > Linderniaceae > Craterostigma > Craterostigma plantagineum. The sequence goes on along the minus strand of JAPQWV010000005.1, from coordinate 14,995,060 downwards.
GGCACCTCTTAAAGGTCAAATTTTATGATGTTGGGTTTGCTTTGCCAGAATAATTTGAACTATTCGGTGTTCTAAATTTATGTGATTTGGGGCTGCCTCTTGCAGGGGTGGGCAAACGGGTTCGGGTTTTGGGTACCTGACCCGACCCCGATCGGGTACTTACCCGAAGTTAAAAAAATTTCGGGTATTTTCTGGTACGATTGATATTATCGGGTCGGGTGTCGGGTAGCTTTGAGCTACCCGAAATACCCGATCGGGTACCCGAAATTTCGGCCCAGCAATGTAGGTTACGCAATAACTAATAACCAACCAGCCCAGCCCAATTTGTGAATTGTGGCGCCTTTTCATAATACACTAGTCTAGAAAAAGAAAATAAATTTGCCTAAAGGAAAACCAGCGCATTAGACCAAACAAAATAATTAAAAAAAAAAAGAAAATCGATACTCAGCACACAGACGTGAGGCGACGCACGAAGCACACCCTCACCAGTCACCACCCACCAGCCCCCATCAACCATCCGACCTCAGCATCATCGGCCGCCAACCGTCCGTCACAATTCGTCCAAAAGGTCTAAATTCTATAAACCCTAATTTTCCATTTTCGAAATTTTGTTGATTGTTTCTTTTGAATTTTTAGGTTTCAAAAGATGACTTTGATGTATTATCATTTTATACACGTCTAGATTCATGGGTGGCCGATATGGGTGTTGATTTGCCACTTACATTTCGAATGTGAACATTATTTGATAACTAAATTTAAGCATTTTACATTGAAAAAAAAACCGGAAACCCGACCCGACCCGCGGGTACCCGACGGGTTTCGGCTACCCGAACTTCGATCGCGTCGGGGTCGGGTTAGGATTCAATACCCGATTTTTTCGGGTACCCGACCCGTAAAACCCGAAACCCGATATACCCGATCCCACCCCTAGCCTCTTGAAACTAACTGTGAAAGAATTCATAGTCTTTCTTAATAAATCTATGTACGTTTCATAATTTATGATAGTTAAAGGTTTAGATAGAATTGTAGGGCGTTTTTTTTTAGTTTTTAGATGTAGTGTAGTATGTTTGGTTTAAGATATAACAGAGGGCAAATTGCACCCATTCCACACATCGCTGTATCTAATGGACGAGACGCCGCGCTGGGGTGTTCATCGGCCGGTTCGGTTCGGTTTTTCGAAATTTCGCTTCGACTTTTCGATTTTCGGTTTTGCATGTCCTTAATCCGATATCCGAACCGTTTTAATTTGGTTCAGTTAGGTTTTTTAAAATTGCTTCGATTTTTTCGGTTCGGTTTTTTGTTAAAAGGTCAATTAATTAATAAAAATATATAGTTTATTATTAACGGTATAACAAGGTTGATAAAGATATTATTTTGAAAAATAATTGTGCATTATATAAGGTATTTTTTAAATCATAATAACTAAAATAACAAGAGGAAAAATAATAAGAAAAAAATATAAAATAAGGAAAATAAATAAAAAATAAAAAAAAGTAAGAGAAAATAATAAAAAAATAGGAAAAAATAATATAAAAATTGCAAAAAATAAACAAAAATAAAGAATTTAAGTTGCTAAAATATCTAGTTTTTTTATAAACTTTTTTTATTTTAATTTATTTATGTTATTAATTACCAAATAGCTAAAAAATAAAAATCATCATAATTTATCTATAAATCTTATATTTTAAATAATAATATAATTTTTAATTTTCCTGCGGGCATGCCCGCTCAGGCCCGCCTTCAAGCGGGCCTAAAAAATTAGAGCCCGCCCCGCCCCGCGGGCCGCGGGCCCCTTTGACAGCTCTAACTATGATAGTACAGTCACGCAAGGAATTTCGAAGCAGACTTCTCGGTTATTAAGTAACTGAAAACGATTTGGTTGTGGAGGAAATTAGGTTAGCTGTGTGCATTTTTGGTTAACCAAAGTTGGAACTAATGTATTTTTAATATTTTTTTGTCTAATAATGAATTCGGATTAAGCATCATATATTGGGCCATTTTACTTATAAATATTCGTATGACCCATTACAAATACATTTTTTTTTCGAAACTATAGCTTGTTTAATCAACAAAAATACATGAGCTAAATAGCCCAGGAGAACGAGCTCCACATGGGAGACTCAAGGGTGATCGGTGGTGGTGAGTGACGGCGGCAGTGAGGCGCAGACTGTGGTGACGAAGCGGCCGTGTGGCTTTTAAAGGTGGCGACGAAGCGGAGACAAAACAAAAGACCCAACAAGCCAAAGACAAAAGAAGAAACATGAAAAAGGAAAAAATAGCGTAAAGAAAAAAACAAAAAAAAAAGCGCTCCCCCAACCTCCATAAATGGACGAAGGGGGAGAAAGCACTTCAGCCACGACCACGGCCTAGTCTTCCCCCAACCTGAATTAAAATAATTTGGTTTTCGGTTATTTCGGTTATTTTTTTCTGAAAATCGAAAACCGAACTGAAAAATCGAAATTCTATAAACACAAACCCGAAACAGAACGAAAAACCAACCGAAAAAACCGAAAATTACTGTTCGACCGGTATTTTCGGTTTTATCCGAAATTTGAACACCCCTAACACCGTTTACTAAACATGTTATTTTTAGATTAATAAAAATATAATGATGTCATATTTAATTATTATACCTCTTTTTTTACAATAATTGAAATTTAATTTTAATCTCACTTATTTTTTAATAACAATCGCTTTAGATTTTTTTTTGTTCGTAAAACAAGTCGCTTTTATTAAATAGGATCAAACATTAATAACGGACGAGAAACAGAGGGAGTTTATTCTCATTCATTTCTTAATAGGTGTGCACTTCTCTTAAACGGACCATTTTAGAAACAGAGGGAGTTTAATGTAAGCATTTATTAATGCGTCCGATCGGACGAGAACCAATGCGATAAACGTCAATTATGGCGGCATATACATTATTTGTTAGGCGGTGGATACACTCACGTCGGAAAATTGCTATAATATTGAAGTTAATGACTGAAAAACGTTAAATCGACCTCAATTTAATCATAGTGTTTGAGTTGAAGAGGAACAAGTTGTCGGAGAGCGAGTTACACTACAGGGTACACCATGCTCATTTGAACGCACCTCCGCAGAGCACGTGGGACGGACCCACTCAGGTCGTCCAAATGCAAGCTCAACGCAAGTAGCCACTACAGATCAGCGAGGTCACCCATGAATTGATCAGAAAGACCTGAGCATGGCCGTCGAGCACTCGACCGGATGCATTGCAGGTTGGGGTAAGCAAAAATATTCAGAAACCGGATTCCGATCCGGTATTCGATTTCCAAAATCGGAATAAACGAATACCTGGTTTTAACAAAGTAGATCAGATTCGGATTGTAGTCGGTCTAAAGTCTGGATATTCAGTATCCAATTTTAGATATTGCCCAAAAAGAAAAATGAAGGCCCAAAACGGAAAAAGGTTGCCCAACATTATAGCTCAAAATAGAATATTTGAACTATGTTATTTTGTTATTGCAAAAATTTTTAGAGAATTGAAACAAATTATTAGATGAAAAATATATTTTTTTTATTGTGATAAGAAATAGAAAAAACTGATTTTGAAAAGCAAATAATAAAAAATATAAAAGAATTAAATTTATAAATGGATGAGGATATCCGGTTTTAGAATCTGAATAAATCGGATATCTGGTTTTCAGATATCCTATTGAAATCACGCCGATACGGTTTCTATTTTTAGATATCCGACAATCCAAATGTCCTTATTTGCTCACCCATAATTGCAGGTCATTTTGATCCATTCGCACGATGCTGATGGCATGAACGCGTTCCAACCGATCAAATATGGAACTCTAATTGTTAGTGAAACTTCTCGACTCAATATGAAACTTGAGAACATCTAAGACTAAAATGGCGGGTTCTATCAAGCATTCTTCATAATAAGGACATTTGATCCTCATTAACACCACAAGTTAGTTTTCAAGCCACTTCACTTTCGTATACGGTCAAGTACGTGAATTCAATAATAAAATACCTAAATCAATGACTGAAGTACCTAAGCTTAGGTCCAGAATACTGATATTCATATAAGAAATACTTGCGAATTGGAGGAGAACATCTAAAACTAAAATGGCGGGTTCTATCAAGCATTCTACATAGTAAGAACATTTGATCCTCATTAACACCACAAATTAGATTTCAAGCCACTTCACTTTCGTATACAGTCAAGTACATGAATTCAATAATAAAATACCTAAATCAATGACTGAAGTACCTAATTTTAGGTACAAAATACTGATATTCATGTAGAAAATACTTGCGAATTGGGGGAGAACATCTTAGACTAAAATGATGGGTTCTATCAAACATTCTACATAATAAGAACATTTGATCCTCATTAACACCACAAATTAGTTTTCTAGCCACTTCACTTTCATATACGGTCAAGTACTTGAATTCAATAATAAAATACCTAAATCAAGGACTAAGTACATTATTTTAGGTACAAAATACTGATATTCCTGTAGAAATTACTTGCACATTGGGGGAGAACATCTAAGACTAAAATGGTTGGTTCTATCAAGCATTCTACATAATAAGAACATTTGATCCTTACCACAAGTTAGTTTTCTAGCCACTTCACTTTCGTATACGGTCAAGTACTTGAATTCAATAATAAAATTCCTAAATCAAGGATGAAGTACCTAATATTAGGTACATAATAATGATATTCATGTAGAAAATACTTGCGAATTGGGGGAAAACATCTAAGACTAAAATGGTGGGTTCTATCAAGCATTCTACATAATAAGAGCATTGATCCTCATTATCACTAAACATTAGTTTTCTAACCACTTCACTCTCGTACATGGTTAAGTACTTGAATTCAGTAATAAAATACCTAAATCATGGACTGAAATACCTTATTTTAGGTCCAGAATACTGATATTCATATAGAAAATACTTGCGAATTGGGGGAGAACATCTAAGACAAAAATGGCGGGTTCTATCATCCATTCTACATGATAAGAACATTTGATCCTCATTAACACCACAAATTAGTTTTCAAGCCACTTCACTTTCGTCTACGGTCAAGTACTTGAATTCAATATTAAGATACCTAAATTAATGACTGAAGTACCTAACTTTAGGTACAAAATACTGATATTCATGTAGAAAATAATTGCGAATTGGGGGAGAACATCTAAGACTAAAATGATGGGTTCTATCAAACATTCTACATAATAAGAAGATTTGATCCTCATTAACACCACAAATTAGTTTTCTAGCCACTTCACTTTCATATACGGTCAAGTACTTGAATTCAATAATAAAATACCTAAATCAAGGACTAAGTACATAATTTTAGGTACAAAATACTGATATTCCTGTAGAAATTACTTGCACATTGGGGGAGAACATCTAAGACAAATGGTTGGTTCTATCAAGCATTCTACATAATAAGAACATTTGATCCTTACCACAAGTTAGTTTTCTAGCCACTTCACTTTCGTATACGGTCAAGTACTTGAATTCAATAATAAAATTCCTAAATCAAGGATGAAGTACCTAATATTAGGTACATAATAATGATATTCATGTAGAAAATACTTGCGAATTGGGGGAGAACTAAGACTAAAATGGTGGGTTCTATCAAGCATTCTACATAATAAGAACATTGATCCTCATTATCACCAAACATTAGTTTTCTAACCACTTCACTCTCGTAAAAGGTTAAGTACTTGAATTCAGTAATAAAATACCTAAATCAATGACTGAAGTACCTAATTTTAGGTCCAGAATACTGATATTCATATAGAAAATACTTGCGAATTGGGGGAGATCTAAGACTAAAATGGCGGGATATATCAAGCATTCTGCATAATAAGAACATTTGATCCTCATTAACACCTCACATTAGTTTTCAAGCCATTTCACTTTCGTATACGGTCAAGTACTTGAATTCAATAATAAAATACATAAATCCATGACTGAAGTACCTAATTTTAGGTACAAAATACTGATATTCATGTAGAAAATACTTGCGAATTGGGGGAGAACATCTAAGACAAAAATAGTGCGTTCTATCAAGCATTCTTCATAATAAGAACTTTGATCCTCATTAACACCAAACATTAGTTTTCTAACCACTGCACTCTCGTACAAGGTTAAGTACTTGAATTCAATAATAAATACCGAAATCAAAGACTGAAGTACCTAATTTTAGGTACATAATAATGATATTCATGTAGAAAATACTTGCGAATTTGGGGAGAACATCTAATACTAAAATGATGGGTTCTATCAAGCATTCTACATAATAAGAACATTGATCCTCATTAACACCACACATTAGTTTTCAAGTAACTTCACTTTAGTATACGGTCAAGTACTTGAATTCAATAATCAAATACATAAATCAAGGGCTAAAGTACCTAATTTTTGGTACAAAATACTGATATTCATGTAGAAAATACTTGCGAATTGGGGGAGAACATCTAAGACTAAAATGGCGGGTTCTATCAAGCATTCTTCATAATAAGGACATTTGATCCTCATTAACACCACAAGTTAGTTTTCAAGCCACTTCACTTTCGTATACGGTCAAGTACGTGAATTCAATAATAAAATACCTAAATCAATGACTAAAGTACCTAAGCTTAGGTCCAGAATACTGATATTCATATAAGAAATACTTGCGAATTGGAGGAGAACATCTAAAACTAAAATGGCGGGTTCTATCAAGCATTCTACATAGTAAGAACATTTGATCCTCATTAACACCACAAATTAGATTTCAAGCCACTTCACTTTCGTATACGGTCAAGTACATGAATGCAATAATAAAATACCTAAATCAATGACTGAAGTACCTAATTTTAGGTACAAAATACTGATATTCATGTAGAAAATACTTGCGAATTGGGGGAGAACATCTAAGACTAAAATGATGGGTTCTATCAAACATTCTACATAATAAGAACATTTGATCCTCATTAACACCACAAATTAGTTTTCTAGCCACTTCACTTTCATATACGGTCAAGTACTTGAATTCAATAATAAAATACCTAAATCAAGGACTAAGTACATTATTTTAGGTACAAAATACTGATATTCCTGTAGAAATTACTTGCACATTGGGGGAGAACATCTAAGACAAATGGTTGGTTCTATCAAGCATTCTACATAATAAGAACATTTGATCCTTACCACAAGTTAGTTTTCTAGCCACTTCACTTTCGTATACGGTCAAGTACTTGAATTCAATAATAAAATCCCTAAATCAGGGATGAAGTACCTAATATTAGGTACATAATAATGATATTCATGTAGAAAATACTTGCGAATTGGGGGAGAACATCTAAGACTAAAATGGCGGGTTCTATCAAGCATTCTTCATAATAAGGACATTTGATCCTCATTAACACCACAAGTTAGTTTTCAAGCCACTTCACTTTCGTATACGGTCAAGTACGTGAATTCAATAATAAAATACCTAAATCAATGACTGAAGTACCTAAGCTTAGGTCCAGAATACTGATATTCATATAAGAAATACTTGCGAATTGGAGGAGAACATCTAAAACTAAAATGGCGGGTTCTATCAAGCATTCTACATAGTAAGAACATTTGATCCTCATTAACACCACAAATTAGATTTCAAGCCACTTCACTTTCGTATACGGTCAAGTACATGAATTCAATAATAAAATACCTAAATCAATGACTGAAGTACCTAATTTTAGGTACAAAATACTGATATTCATGTAGAAAATACTTGCGAATTGGGGGAGAACATCTAAGACTAAAATGATGGGTTCTATCAAACATTCTACATAATAAGAACATTTGATCCTCATTAACACCACAAATTAGTTTTCTAGCCACTTCACTTTCATATACGGTCAAGTACTTGAATTCAATAATAAAATACCTAAATCAAGGACTAAGTATATAATTTTAGGTACAAAATACTGATATTCCTGTAGAAATTACTTGCACATTGGGGGAGAACATCTAAGACAAATGGTTGGTTCTATCAAGCATTCTACATAATAAGAACATTTGATCCTTACCACAAGTTAGTTTTCTAGCCACTTCACTTTCGTATACGGTCAAGTACTTGAATTCAATAATAAAATCCCTAAATCAGGGATGAAGTACCTAATATTAGGTACATAATAATGATATTCATGTAGAAAATACTTGCGAATTGGGGGAGAACATCTAAGACTAAAATAGTGGGTTCTATAATGCATTCTTCATAATAAGAACATTGATACTCATTAACACCAAACATTAGTAGTCTAACCACTTCACTCTCGTACAAGGTTAAGTACTTGAAATCAATAATAAATACCTAAATCCAAGACTGAAGTACCTAATTTTAGGTCCAGAATACTGATCATCATACAGAAAATTCTTGCGAATTGGGGAAGAACATCTAAGACTAAAATGGCGGGTTCTATCAAGCATTCTACATAATAAGAACATTTGATCGTCATTAACACCACACATTAGTTTTCAAGCCACTTCACTTTCGTATACGGTCAAGTACTTGACTTCAATAATAAAATACCTAAATCAATGACTGAAGTACCTAATTTTAGGTACAAAATACTGATAGTCATGTAGAAAATACTTGCGAATTGGGGGAGAACATCTAAGACTAAAATGATGGGTTCTATCAAACATTCTACATAATAAGAAGATTTGATCCTCATTAACACCACAAATCAGTTTTCTAGCCACTTCACTTTCATATACGGTCAAGTACTTGAATTCAATAATAAAATAACTAAATCAAGGACTAAGTACATAATTTTAGGTACAAAATACTGATATTCCTGTAGAAATTACTTGCACATTGGGGGAGACATCTAAGACTAAAATGGTTGGTTCTATCAAGCATTCTACATAATAAGAACATTTGATCCTTACCACAAGTTAGTTTTCTAGCCACTTCACTTTCGTATACGGTCAAGTACTTGAATTCAATAATCAAATCCCTAAATCAAGGATGAAGTACCTAATATTAGGTACATAATAATGATATTCATGTAGAAAATACTTGCGAATTGGGGGAGAACATCTAAGACTATAATGGTGTGTTCTATCAAGCATTCTACATAATAAGAGCATTGATCCTCATTATCACCAAACATTAGTTTTCTAACCACTTCACTCACGTACAAGGTTAAGTACTTGAATTCAGTAATAAAATACCTAAATCAAGGACTGAAGTACCTAATTTTAGGTCCAGAAAACTGATATTCATTTAGAAAATTCTTGCGAATTGGGGGAGAACATCTAAGACTAAAATGGCGGGTTCTATCGTGCATTCTACATAATAAGAACATTTGATCGTCATTAACACCACACATTAGTTTTCAAGCTACTTCACTTTCGTATGCGGTCAAGTACTTGAATTCAATAGTATAATACCTAAATCAATGACTGAAGTACCTAATTTTTGGTACATACTGATATTCATGTAGCAAATACTTGCGAATTGGGGGAGAACATCTAAGACTAAAATGGCGCGTTATATCAAGCATTCTACATAATAAGAACATTTGATCCTCATTAACACCACAAGCTAGTTTTCAAGCCACTTCACTTTCGTATACGGTCAAGTACGTGAATTCAATAATAAAATACCTAAATCAATGACTGAAGTACCTAAGTTTAGGTCCAGAATACTGATATTCCTGTAGAAATTACTTGCACATTGGGGGAGAACATCTAAGACTAAAATGGTTGGTTCTATCAAGCATTCTACATAATAAGAACATTTGATCCTTACCACAAGTTAGTTTTCTAGCCACTTCACTTTCGTATACGGTCAAGTACTTGAATTCAATAATAAAATCCCTAAATCAAGGATGAAGTACCTAATATTAGGTATATAATAATGATATTCATGTAGAAAATACTTGCGAATTGGGGGAGAACATCTAAGACTAAAATGGTGGGTTCTATCAAGCATTCTACATAATAAGAACATTGATCCTCATTAACACCAAACATTAGTTTTCTAACCACGTCGCTCTCGTACAAGGTTAAGTACATGAATTCAATAATAAAATATCTAAATCAAGGACTGAAGTACCTAATTTTTGGTCCAGAATACTGATATTCATATAGAAAATACTTGCGAATTGGGGAAGAACATCTAAGACTAAAATGGCGGGTTCTATCATGCATTCTACATAATAAGAACATTTGATCCTCATTAACACCACAAATTAGTTTTCAAGCCATTTCACTTTCGTATACGGTCAAGTACTTGAATTCAATAATAAAATACCTAAATCAATGACTGAAGTACCTAATTTTAGGTACAAAATACTGATATTCATGTAGAAAATACTTGCGAATTGGGGGAGAACATCTAAGACAAAAATGATGGGTTCTATCAAACATTCTACATAATAAGAAGATTAGATCCTCATTAACACCACAAATTAGTTTTCTAGCCACTTCACTTTCATATACGGTCAAGTGCTTGAATTCAATAATAAAATACCTAAATCAAGGACTAAGTACATAATTTTAGGTACAAAGTACTGATATTCCTGTAGAAATTACTTGCACATTGGGGGAGAACATCTAAGATTAAAATGATTGGTTCTATCAAGCATTCTACATAATAAGAACATTTGATCCTTACCACAAGTTAGTTTTCTAGCCACTTCACTTTCGTATACGGTCAAGTACTTGAATTCAATAATAAAATCCCTAAATCAAGGATGAAGTACCTAATATTAGGTACATAATAATGATATTCATGTAGAAAATACTTGCGAATTGGGGGAGAACATCTAAGACTAAAATAGTGGGTTCTATCAAGCATTCTTCATAATAAGAACATTGATCCTCATTAACACAAACATTAGTTTTCTAACCACTTCACTCTCGTACAAGGTTAAGTACTTGAATTCAATAATAAATACCTAAATCAAAGACTGAAGTACCTAATTTTAGGTCCAGAATACTGATATTCATACAGAAAATTCTTGCGAATTGGGGGAGAACATCTAAGACTAAAATGGCGGGTTATATCAAGCATTCTACATAATAAGAACATTTGATCGTCATTAACACCACACATTAGTTTTCAAGCCACTTCACTTTAGTATACGGTCAAGTACTTGAATTCAATAATCAAATACCTAAATCAAGGACTAAAGTACCTAATTTTTGGTACAAAATACTGATATTCATGTAGAAAATACTTGCGAATTGGGGGAGAACATTTAGACTAAAATGGCGGGTTATATCAAGCATTCTACATAATAAGAACATTTGATCCTCATTAACACCGAAAGTTAGATTTCAAGCCACTTCACTTTCGTATACGGTCAAGTACGTGAATTCAATAATAAAATACCTAAATCAATGACTGAAGTACCTAAGTTTAGGTCCAGAATACTGATATTCATATAGAAAATACTTGCGAATTGGGGGAGAACATCTAAAACTAAAACGGCGGGTTCTATCAAGCATTCTACATAATAAGAACATTTGATCCTCATTAACACCACAAATTAGCTTTCAAGCCATTTCACTTTCGTATACGGTCAAGTACTTGAATTCAATAATATAATACCTAAATCAATGACTGAAGTACCTAATTTTAGGTACAAAATACTGATATTCATGTAGATAATACTTGCGAAGTGGGGGAGAACATCTAAGACTAAAATGATGGGTTCTATCAAACATTCTACATAATAAGAACATGTGATCCTCATTAACACCACAAATTAGTTTTCTAGCAACTTTCTGTCAAACATTCTACATAATAAGAACTTGTGATCCTCATTAACACCACAAATTAGTTTTCTAGCAACTTCACTTTCATATACGGTCAAGTACTTGAATTCAATAATAAAATAACTAAATTAAGGACTAAGTACATAATTTTAGGTACAAAATACTGATATTCCTGTAGAAATTACTTGCACATTGGGGGAGAACATCTAAGACTAATGGTTGGTTCTATCAAGCATTCTACATAATAAGAACATTTGATCCTTACCACAAGTTAGTTTTCTAGCCACTTCACTTTCGTATACGGTCAAGTACTTGAATTCAATAATAAAATCCCTAAATCAAGGATGAAGTACCTAATATTAGGTAAATAATAATGATATTCATGTAGAAAATACTTGCGAATTGAGGGAGAACATCTAAGACTAAAATGGTGGGTTCTATCAAGCATTCTACATAATAAGAGCATTTATCCTCATTATCACCAAACATTAGTTTTCTAACCACTTCACTCACGTACAAGGTTAAGTACTTGAATTCAGTAATAAAATACCTAAATCAAGGACTGAAGTACCTAATTTTAGGTCCAGAATACTGATATTCATATAGAAAATACTTGCGAATTGGGGGAGAACATCTAAGACTAAAATGGCGGGTTCTATCATGCATTCTACATAATAAGAACGTTTGATCCTCATTAACACCACAAATTTGTTTTCAAGCCATTTCACTTTCGTATACGGTCAAGTACTTGAATTCAATAATAAAATACCTAAATCAATGACTGAAGTACCTAATTTTAGGTACAAAATACTGATATTCATGTAGAAAATACTTGCGAATTGGGGGAGAACATCTAAGACTAAAATGATGGGTTCTATCAAACATTCTACAAAATAAGAATATTTGATCCTCATTAACACCACAAATTAGTTTTCTAGCCACTTCACTTTCATATACGGTCAAGTGCTTGAATTCAATACCTAAATCAAGGACTAAGTACATAATTTTAGGTACAAAATACTGATATTCCTGTAGAAATTACTTGCACATTGGGGGAGAACATCTAAGACTAAAATGGTTGGTTCTATCAACCATTCTACATAATAAGAACATTTGATCCTTACCACAAGTTAGTTTTCTAGCCACTTCACTTTCGTATACGTTCAAGTACTTGAATTCAATAATAAAATCCCTAAATCAAGGATGAAGTACCTAATATTAGGTACAAAATAATGATATTCATGTAGAAAATACTTGCGAATTGGGGGAGAACATCTAAGACTAAAATAGTGGGTTCTATCAAGCATTCTTCACAATAAGAACATTGATCCTCATTAACAACAAACATTAGTTTTCTAACCACTTCACTCTCGTACAAGGTTAGGTACTTGAATTCAATAATAAATACCTAAATCAAAGACTGAAGTACCTAATTTTAGGTCCAGAATACTGATATTCATACAGAAAATTCTTGCGAATTGGGGGAGAACATCTAAGACTAAAATGGTGGGTTATATCAAGCATTCTACATAATAAGAACATTTGATCCTCATTAACACCACAAGTTAGTTTTCAAGCCACTTCACTTTAGTATACGGTCAAGTACTTGAATTCAATAATCAAATACCTAAATCAAGGACTAAAGTACCTAATTTATGGTACAAAATACTGATATTCATGTAGCAAATACTTGCGAATTGGGGGAGAACATCTAAGACTAAAATGGCGGGTTCTACCAAGCATTCTACATAATAAGAACATTTGATCCTCATTAACACCACAAGTTAGTTTTCAAGCCACTTCATTTTTGTATACGGTCAAGTACTTGAATTCAATAATAAAATACCTAAATCAATGACTGAAGTACCTAATTTTAGGTCCAGAATACTGATATTCATGTAGAAAATACTTGCGAATTGGTGGAGAACATCGAAGACTAAAATGATGGGTTCTATCAAACATTCTACATAATAAGAACATTTGATCCTCATTAACACCACAAATTAGTTTTCTAGCCACTGGTCAAGTACATGAATTCAATAATAAAATACCTAAATCAAGGACTAAGTACATAATTTTAGGTACAAAATACTGATATTCCTGTAGAAATTACTTGCACATTGGGGGAGAACATCTAAGACTAAAATGGTTGGTTCTATCAAGCATTCTACATAATAAGAACATTTGATCCTTACCACAAGTTAGTTTTCTAGTCACTTCACTTTCGTATACGGTCAAGTACTTGAATTCAATAATAAAATCCCTAAATCAAGGATGAAGTACCTAATATTAGGTACATAATCATGATATTCATGTAGAAAATACTTGCTAATTGGGGGAGAACATCTAAGACTAAAATGGTGGGTTCTATCAAGCATTCTACATAATAAGAACATTGATCCTCATTAACACCAAACATTAGTTTTCTAACCACTTCGCTCTCGTACAAGGTTAAGTACATGAATTCAATAATAAAATATCTAAATCAAGGACTGAAGTACCTAATTTTTGGTCCAGAATACTGATATTCATATAGAAAATACTTGCGAATTGGGGGAGAACATCTAAGACTAAAATGGTGGGTTCTATCATGCATTCTACATAATAAGAACATTTGATCCTCATTAACACCAGACATTAGTTTTCAAGCCACTTCACTTTCGTATACGGTCAAAACTTGAATTCAATAATAAATTACCTAAATCAAGGACTAAAGTACCTAATTTTTGTTACAAAATACTGATATTCATGTAGAAAATACTTGCGAATTGGGGGAGAACATCTAAGACTAAAATGATGGGTTCTATCAAACATTCTACATAATAAGAACATTTGATCCTCATTAACACCACAAATTAGTTTTCCAGCCACTTCACTTTCATATACGGTCAGGTACATGAATTCAATAATAAAATACCTAAATCAAGGACTAAGTACATAATTTTAGGTACAAAATACTGATATTCCTGTAGAAATTACTTGCACATTGGGGGAGAACATCTAAGACTAAAATGGTTGGTTCTATCAAGCATTCTACATAATAAGAACATTTGATCCTTACCACAAGTTAGTTTTCTAGTCACTTCACTTTCGTATACGGTCAAGTACTTGAATTCAATAATAAAATCCCTAAATCAAGGATGAAGTACCTAATATTAGGTACATAATCATGATATTCATGTAGAAAATACTTGCGAATTGGGGGAGAACATCTAAGACTAAAATGGTGGGTTCTATCAAGCATTCTACATAATGAGAACATTGATCCTCATTAACACCAAACATTAGTTTTCTAACCACTTCGCTCTCGTACAAGGTTAAGTACATGAATTCAATAATAAAATATCTAAATCAAGTACTGAAGTACCTAATTTTTGGTCCAGAATACTGATATTCATATAGAAAATACTTGCGAATTGGGGGAGAACATATAAGACTAAAATGGCGGGTTCTATCATGCATTCTACATGATAAGAACATTTGATCCTCATTAACACCAGACATTAGTTTTCAAGCCACTTCACTTTCGTATACGGTCAAAACTTGAATTCAATAATAAATTACCTAAATCAAGGACTAAAGTACCTAATTTTTGTTACAAAATACTGATATTCATGTAGAAAATACTTGCGAATTGGGGGAGAACATCTAAGACTAAAATGGCGGGTTCTATCAAGCATTCTACATAATAAGAAAATTTGATCCTCATTAACACCACAAGGTAGTTTTCAAGCCACTTCACTTTCGTATACGGTCAAGTACTTGAATTCAATAATAAAATACCTAAACCAATGACTGAAGTACCTAAGTTTAGGTCCAGAATACTGATATTCATATAGAAAATACTTGCGAATTGGGGGAGAACATCTTAGACTAAAATGGCGGGTTCTATCATGCATTCTACATAATAAGAACATTTGATCCTCATTAACATCATAAATTAGTTTTAAGGCCATTTCACTTTCGTATACGGTCAAGTACTTGAATTCAATAATAAAATACCTAAATCAATGACTGAAGTACCTAATTTTATGTACTAAATACTGATATTAATGTAGAAAATACTTGCGAATTGGGGGAGAACATCTAAGACTAAAATAATGGGTTCTATCAAAAATTCTACATAATAAGAACATTTGATTCTCATTAACACCACAAATTAGTTTTCTAGCCACTTCACTTTCGTATACGGTCAAGTACTTGAATTCAATTATAATAACTAAATCAAAGACTGAAGTACCTAATTTTAGGTCCAGAATACTGATATTCATACAGAAAATTCTTGCGAATTGGGGAGAACATCTAAGACTAAAATGGCGGGTTCTATCAAGCATTCTACATAATAAGAACATTTGATCGTCATTAATACCACACATTAGTTTTCAAGCCACTTCACTTTAGTATACGGTCAAGTACTTGAATTCAATAATAAAATACCTATCAATGATTGAAGTACCTAATTTTAGGTACGAAATACTGATATTCATGTAGAAAATACTTGCGAATTGGGGGAGAACATCTAAGACTAAAATAATGGGTTCTATCAAAAATTCTACATAATAAGAACATTTGATTCTCATTAACACCACAAATTAGTTTTCTAGCCACTTCACTTTCGTATACGGTCAAGTACTTGAATTCAATTATAAATAACTAAATCAAAGACTGAAGTACCTAATTTTAGGTCCAGAATACTGATATTCATACAGAAAATTCTTGCGAATTGGGGAGAATATCTAAGACTAAAATGGCGGGTTCTATCAAGCATTCTACATAATAAGAACATTTGATCGTCATTAACACCACACATTAGTTTTCAAGCCACTTCACTTTAGTATACGGTCAAGTACTTGAATTCAATAATCAAATACCTAAATCAAGGACTAAAGTACCTAATTTTTGGTACAAAATACTGATATTCATGTAGAAAATACTTGCGAATTGGGGGAGAACATCTAAGACTAAAATGGCGGTTTATATCAAGCATTCTACATAATAAGAACATTTGATCCTCATTAACACCACAAGTTAGTTTTCAAGCGACTTCACATTCGGATACGGTCAAGTACGTGAATTCAATAATAAAATACCTAAATCAATGACTGAAGTACCTAAGTTTAGGTCCAGAATACTGATATTCATATAGATAATGCTTGCGAAGTGGGGGAGAACATCTAAAACTAAAATGGCGGGTTCTATCAAGCATTTTTGATAATAAGAACATTTGATCCTCATTAACACCAGAAATTAGTTTTCAAGCCACTTCACTTTCGTATACGGTCAAGTAATTGAATTGAATAATAAAATACCTAAATCAATGACTGGAGTACCTAATTTTAGGTAGAAAATACCGATATTCATGTAGAAAATACTTGCGAATTGGGGGAGAACATCTAAGACTAAAATAATGGGTTCTATAAAAAATTCTACATAATAAGAATATTTGATTCTAATTAACACCACAAATTAGTTTTCTAGCCACTTCACTTTCGTATACGGTCAAGTACTTGAATTCAATAATAAAATACCTAAATCAAGGACTAAAGTACATAATTTTAGGTACAAAATAGTGATATTTATGTAGAAATTACTTGCTTATTGGGGGAGAACATCTAAGACTAAAACGGTGGGTTCTATCAAGCATTCTAAATAATAAGAACATTTGATCCTTACCACAAGTTAGTTTTCTAGCCACTTCACTTTCGTATACGGTCAAGTACTTGAATTCAATAATAAAAGCCCTAAATCACGGATGAAGTACCTAATATTAGGTACATAATAATGATATTCATGTAGAAAATACTTGCGAATAGGAGGAGAACATCTAAGACTAAAATGGTGGGTTCTATCAAGCATTCTACATAATAAGAACATTGATCCTCATTAACACCAAACATTAGTTTTCAAGTAAAATTTCCGAATTAAACGCAACCTTGGAATCGGAAAGAGTAGGTTTTCAAGCGGAAAAGCAAAAACTTTTAGAGGAAATTTCAAATCTCAAAAACTCCCCGCCCTTACATGTTCTAAATGATCGTTCTATAGAAATATCTTTATCTAGACAGGATAAGAGTATTCAAACAGATGATCTTGTTCCCAAACCTCAAAAGGCTAATACTCATTCTAAGTCACATGTGACGACTTTAAAGTCCATGGTGTCCCAAAAGGAAACGATAAGTAAAAGCCTTAAGCATAATACTTCCAAGGAACTGAAGAAAAACCGGAAGGAGAATGGAATGGTCTGGATGGGTGAACAGGATTATTGGCTTGAGGACACCTCAGACAGTAAGGAAGAGAATATGGCACTGATGGCTAGGTTGGACGACGAAGAAAATGCAGCTGAAGCTGAAGAAAGTGACTCAGAAAGGGAGATCACCAGCAACTCTGATATGGTTGAGGTAAGCGAAGCAGATTATGACTCCTTACTTAAGATGAAAAATGAATTTTTATCTTTATATAAATCTAACAAACAAGGAAAAAGAAAAATCAAGGAACTAGAAGCTAACCTAGAAAAGAATTTAGTGGTATTAGATAAATTTAGATATGATTATGCATGTGAGAAAAATCGTGTAATTGTAGCAAATGAAAAGGTTGCTAAGCTAGAAGTACAAGTGCAAAAATCCGAAGCTAAAGCCAAGGATTTGGAAAAAGAAATGAAATCTCATAGAGATCAGGCAATGGATGCTACAACAAAATATGACTTACTCTGTAAAGAACGGGAAAGATTGTACTCCAAAATCAAAAAATTAGAGGACATCTTAACCCGACGAGATCAGTCAGAACAAACGATCTTCTTGAACAAACCAGCCAATGTAGATTTCTACAATCCTTATAAGGGACTAGGTTTTGAAAACCCATGTAAGTTAAAACAAGGCATATCAAGTGCACCTTATCTATATGATCTCAAATTCATGCAGACAGCTTGCCTTGGCAAATCACATGTCTTTTGTAAGTAAAGATGAGACACCAACACACAGTAAAACTCAAACATCATTTGATTATACAGAGTTAAATGATAGTTATAAAGATCGAAATTGTCCAGCAATAACAGAATTTGAGTCCGATATCCCACGTCCAAGTGAAGGAAACACCTCAGAAGATTCAACGAGTGAGGCACCGATGACTAAGTATGCAGCAGGGTATATGCCTGACTGCATAAAGAAAATTAGTGATCTACACTCCACTCTCGAATGAGAGAGAAAGTCCTTCAATTAAGAAAGGCAGAAACTTCTAGAGGAAATATCTTCACTAAAAGAAAAATTACGATTAAACTCACTTTCTTATACCGTTACTTCGCATGACAAAATCTTTTGCACAAATACTTTGAAATTTTCACGACCCATAAAAGAGTCACTGAAAAGTCAAGTCTGGGTTAAAAAGGAAGATATTTTGAAGGAGACCAGCAATTTTAACGAGTCTTTTGTTATAGATTGTTTCCCTCCAAAAATTGATGTACCGTTTTTATTTCCTTATGTATCGCAAAACTCATCCTTTCATTCCAAAAATCATTCTCCCACGCATAACCGTTTTTACAAACCAGCTCACAAAACTACTTCAAAAGACACGTCTTTAAAGAAAAAGAAACAATCAAAAATAAAAACTGCTAAGGAACTCACAAAACAAGAAAAAACTCCAAAACGCGTCTCTAAAGCCAAAACAAAGAGAGATCCACTCCTATAAAAATGGTTCCAAAGCTTAAGACTGAGGAAACTCAAATCCAAGCCCTAGAAACACTTAATGACTCTGTGCGTGATAGTAAGTCTTCCGTTGACTATGATAAATTTAGGCTAGGTAGAGAGTCTTTAAGGACTAACAAGTACAACAGAGGTGGACCCATTTTTAAATGGGTACTAAAACCTTCTAGTTTGATTTTGCAATTCCCTCATGTACGGTACACGAAGCTGCTCCACATACATGATCAAGGGATGAGACGCGAGCAACTAAATTCACGCTAACAAATTTGGTAAAATTCTAAATATGCATAAAATTTCATGATCTATTCAATATGCATACGTGCTCAAATGAATAACCTACCTAATATGTTGGTGATATCTAGGATGAATTGCACTTAGTTCCTGCTTTCCTCATCCTAGTAGACATGCTAAAATAAGGAACCAAAAAAATTCGTAAATAATTATATTCAGAGGGACCTTTCTTTAGAAAATCAAGGGGGAGTACTGAAAGCCCAACGTGAGCCCAATTAAAATTCGCGACTGATCCTTAAATAAATCTTATCTTACAATTCGCGAATTAACTTTTTCGCTCTTTCAACATCTAGTTTCGCGGATCCAATTGAGATTCACTTCAGCAATTTTGACTCGTCAATATTAAGTTCGCAAACCAATACTTCAATTTTTCAATCATCTGATTTGCAAACTCTATTTCATGAAGTTGACATGAAATCAATTCGCGAACCCTATTGGGCCTGTCTTTCAAAACCTTCACGGTCTAATTTCGATCTCATTTTTTCTTTTGCCCCGCGAAGTTCAGTTGAGTTAATCTGCTCTATCGCTTGCTGCCCGCTTCACGTATCGAACAGCGCCAAATTCCCTTCGCAAAACAGAACGTCAACCTTTATAGATTTCACAAATTTTAGTCGACTACCGAGAGATTTTTGCAACCTTACAGTTTCACAAATCGCCATTTCAAAAACTACTAATTTCGTGTTTTTGCTGATGTATCGACTTTAAATGATGTTTTTAGGTGTTTAATCGAGTTTAGGTAATGATTCTAAATGTTTAATCAATGTCTGGAGTTAAGTTCTGGAGAAATTGTGTCATTTTTCGTCGAATTTTGATTTCACCTTATAAGTCCTTAAGTTTGTCTCGAAATATGACTTCGAAATCAGCTCTCGACAACCATTTGAAAATAAGACCCACTATCAAAGTGCGAAACTCACAAGGCTGAATCATGAGAGAAATTCCAAACATTACATTATCAAAAGGCAAAAACACTCATTACGAACATTACTTTTTCAAAATAAGCAAAATAAAACAAGTCTCAGAATACGGAAAACACTCTCAAATCAAGTAAAACACTCTCAAAGCACAGTACGACCTGTAAGGGCCCAAAACAGAACAGCTAATAAAGCAACGAATAAGCACAAAAGAACAAAAAATTCAAAGGCCAGCATATCCAAATTGTGTTAAAAATTACGCCTTCGTTCTGCCTGCTCTTTGGCCCTTTTCTCTTCTTCCTGCTTTCTCCAATTCATCGTGTAACAATTGCGAAAACAAGAAAATTCAAGATGAGTCTATGGAGTTATGGTGAGGGTTGAGCTATGTCTATTTATAAGCACGAATTGAACAAAATTGTCATTACGGTCCCGACAAAAATCGTCAATGATTCAGACGAATTCTTGACCTAAGGGTTCAGCGCCGCAAAAGAAAGCGATGCTTTCTTCGTCAGTTTTCTGATCTTGATTTACGCAAAGATCGACCTTGAGAAACTCGTCGATTTGGTATTTATTATGTTGGTTGATCTGGTCAAATTGATGTTGTCGGTTATTTTTTTAAATTTTGTGCGTTTGATCAGTTGGAAAATTTTGCACATCACATTTGTCCTGATTCGCAAAACCTGCATTTACTTCTTTCAACTAGGAGAATTTCTTTTGTATAATCAAGTTGACACATTCAGTTTCGTGAATCAGTCTCTAATGTCATCAAGTTTCACGAGTCAGATTAAGAACTGGGAGTTTCGCGAATTCAGTTCACTTTTCATTGAAACTCACGTTTTGCGAACCTTCTCCAGCTTCGCGAACCAGTTCGTATTTGTGAATCATTCAGTTCGCGAACCCATCCATTTTGCGAATCCAAATTCCAATCCAGTTCGGGATCCAACTTCTCAAATCCAGTTCTATATTACGAATCAAGATTTTTTCGCGAACCCAAGCACCCATTTTATAAACTCGGTACATTCTACTCTTAAAATTTTTCGAAAACCACCTAGTGAAACAACTACGTCTCCCAACATGGTTGGTATCTCTCGAGTTGCTCCACAACCCTGACTGGCTTGCACCGTGAGCAGCTCCTAGCGTGTATGGTATCTCGAGCTGCTCCACAGACAGGACTGGCTAGCTATGCGAGCAACCAAACGTAGGTAAATTCTATATTCATCATTTTGTAACTTTAGCATGCATATTAAGTTGAAAATTCAATTTACCTACTTTGAAAACAATAGGGTACATTAGTTATGCATGCTTCAAAAAGACTTTAAAGTCCAAATTTTCACATGCATACATGAGCTGAAATGTATAAATACCCAAGGTATATTTTCTTTATGCATACATCTTAAAGAATTTTTTTTAGCTTAAACTTTTACGTATGCATCTGAGCTGAATTGATAAATGCCTGTATCTTTTAAATTGTACATTTTGAATTCTTGCAAGATTTGAAATTGATTAGGCATATTCCATGGTAAACTGATAGATACCATTTTATTTAAATTGAGCTAAATTTGAGGGGGAGCAATTTTTTTAAAAAAGGGAAGCACTCCCATATTTGTGTTAAAGGTAGCAATTATTAAATTTTTGAGGGGGAGCGAACTTAAATACTTGAACTTGAGGAAAGAGATTCGAAAGATAAATTTGATCCGTATTTTGTTGCATCTATTGAGGGGGAGGTATTCAGTTTTAAGACGCATGGTCTAAGAAAAAAAAATATATACATATATATATGTAGTATAATATATAATATACTATTACATTATTAATACGATAATACATATATATATAGAAAGAGGAAAAGAAAAGAAAAAAAAAGGGAAAAGAAATGCAAAAAAAAAAAAGAAGACGAAGAAGAACAAAGAAAGAAACTGCCCCCTCAAGCACTTCGATCTCCAAGACGGACTCCAACAAAAACAAGCAACTCTCGAGAGTTCAAGAAATCCAAAAGGCGACGGTGGCTTCTAGTGCTAACTCGAGAATAACCTCAACCGACCTGCCCCGAACTGCTGACCAAAATCAAGCAGCACACATCACTTTGTACCGGATGTATGGATTTCAAGTTCCCATGGTTCAGTCAGACCAAACTGAACCTAACCCCGGAACACAGCCGAGTGTTAGCGACGATCTCAAACTCATATAGCTACCCATATTTGAAAAATCTTGACAAGACCGAAAAACGGTAGATACAAAATTTTCTTACCTCACAAATTGTCGGACCAAGCCCCATAGGTACAGGTGCTAATTTTATTAGCTCCCGGGTAGAACTCGCTGCATTAGGTCCAACGGCGCTTGCACAACCGAGCCTTACCCACTCATCGATCTCCCAACAGACCGATGTTTCATTAAATCACGGGGAGCCACGTATGCTGTCACTGCTTCACTTGGAAGCGGGAGATATTGAATTAAGTGGTACTTAGCCCCACACCACTGAACGTTCTTGAACACATCGAGTCTAGGTGTCCTCACTATCTAAATGTTTTATATTTTTCTAGGACACATACACTTTTCCTTATCTGGACTTTGTGACCAGATCAGAACTTTCGTAGACATGTCCTACTACGACATGCTTCGATGATCGAAAGGAAGTCCTACCGTTGCAAGGTCAAAACAACAACGGTTTTAGGCCATCGTTCTTCGAGCTAGTCTCAATAGCGATGCAAACAAAATGCCTATGTGGCTTCGGTTTCAAGCCCTGTCATTATAGGCCACGTCTCAGAGTTTGTCTCTGAAGCAGTGTTGACGGATTGCCTTAGTGTTTCCGTCTGGTTATTACCTTTACCGACCTGTCGTTTGTGTCCTTCTTGGTCTCCGATACAGGCATGTCGATTTCGTTAACACGAATCGCCATGAGGGGGAGAAGGGAATACGTATAAACAAACAGGTCGGACCACCCACCAATTTCCGCCGAGCGTACCACTCTGAAGCCAGGCTCTACAACACTTAAAATATATATATTCCAAAGGAGCCTCGGCACAACATAGAACACACCCCACGTACACCTTCTTCGAAAACCAGATAAGCTTCGCCGAGGCCGAACCAGACAACTTCCTTCGGCGATGAAGAATCTGGCGCCACGAAGAAGAAGATTCACCATGTTTCAACTCCATTGAAGGAGAAGATTAACCTGAGTATCCACCATTTCTGCCGCGCCAACCACTCTGAAGACAGGCTCTCATGCAATTGAATGAACAATCATAAGGAGCCCAAACACATTTGCGGAAAGTACACCTCACACCTACCTTCTTTCGGAACCAGATAAACTTCTTCGAGGCCGAATCAGACAACTTCCTTCGAAGACGACGAATCTGACACCGAGAAGTAGAGTAATCGTGACTACCAATCAACTCCATTATCTTGTCCCGACAATGCGATTTCTTGCCAAGGACGATGTCCCTTTTTTTTCTCATGACGATTTCCCCAGCTCGATGTTCTTGGGGGAAAGGAATACTAAAGCAAAAGGGGGGCAATATCACGACGAAAGTGCAATATAGATCAGAAAATGCCAAATCTCAAGCGTCATCAAAGAATCAAGCCGAGACCACATAGTCCAACGATTGAAGTTGTCACCTCAAGTACGACTCTCCGATTTTAAGGAAACACCCCAATCACAACGTAGAAAGGTTGAACAAATGAAGGGGAGTTGTACCAGTGGTGTAGGGAGAGATCAGACACGAAAATCTAGGATACAACCAACAACTTCAGCATGGACTTCAAGCATCAAAGCTGCCGACTCGTGTACAGCTCTTCGAGTTTAATGAAAACTCCCAATCCCAACACAAGGTGGAGCAAATGTAGGGGGAGTTGCGACAAGTGAAGGTAGAGCTGGAATACCTAAAGAGAAGATTCGACTCGTGTACGTCTCTCTAAATTTAAAGAGAAATCCTCAATCCCATCTAAAGGTTGAATAAGCGTAGGGGGAGTGGTGACTATCCAAGGGAGAGATCGAACACAAAAAGAGAAAATCCGCCGCGTGTATATCTCTCCAAATTTAAAGAGAAATCCCTAATTCCAACGCATGGTTGATCAAATGTAGGGGGAGTGGTGACTATCCAAGGGAGAGATTGAACACAAAAAGATACGATCCAACAAGCAGCTTTGAACACTTAAAAGAAAAGAAGTTCAAGAGACAGTGAGCTTGAAGATCTTTGAAAGAAGAGGTCAGAGGTCACATGAGGATGTGATTGAAGAAGAACACGCATGCAAACGCTTTTGCGAACGCAACTCTGATACGTGTTCTTTGAGGACTCAGGACGATTACAAGACGAAGATAACCAGCGCTAAATTGCAAATTGAACACAAAGGGGGAGATTGTTAGGAATTATTTATTGTGTTCAATTAATTATTTTATCTAAGTCTTGTAATTTTATTTAAGTGAACTGGGCTTTTATTTGTAAAGCCCAGTGAGCTTTGTAATGGGCTTTCATGAAGCCCAAGTACAATATACCAACATGTGGTATATGTACTAAAACCCTAACACACATTGAGGCTGTCTTGTGTGTGAAATTATTATAGAAAGAGAAAATATTAAGAAGAATGCTCTCAACCCTATCAAGAACAAACGCACGCACAACACCCCACGGATTCAGTTCTTCCATCTCAAAACCGTGGTAAATATTCTCTAATCTTTATTTTGTTGGATATACTAGGAATTACAACTCTCCGTGCATCGTAAAGATTACTCAGAACTCCAAAGCAATTTTGACAAAAATTATGCCTTATTAAACAAACAACAGGAAGAGATAGCTATTCTTAATGAATCCTTGACCTTGTCTGAAACTAAAGTAAAGACTTTAGAATAGCATATAGAAAGCAAGGAGAAACAAATTAACGATATGAGTAGAACCTTGAAAGACATCGAAGAAGAACGAGCAAATATATTGTCCCAATATGAACTAATCACCAACGAACGCGTTCGTCTATACAAGAAAGTCAAAGAGTTAGACGACATTAACACCAAAAGAGGTCAATCTGAACAAACCATCTTCCTTAGCCAACCTAAAGATGTAGAATTCTATGATCCTCGCCAAGGATTGGGATTTGAACCCACCACTAACCCTGAAAAAGATAAGATACATTCTCTGTACAACATTAATCGTCTTGGGTTGAGCCTTGAACAACTAAGGCCCTTCATAGAATCAAGTGAGGTGACTGGATCTGAAGAACGGAAACGGAGGAATAAAGAATGGGCCCAAATTGAGTATGACTACACAGAACTCAATAATAGCGATAAAACGAGACAGACACCACTCTCTGATGACTATATATTACCATTTGGACCTGAAACTCAGGAAAGCACTGACGAGGCGGCTAAACTCATTCGGTCATCTATTTATATTCCAGAGATTATTCGCAAAATCAGTGAGTTGACAGCCTCCCTAGCAGAAAAGAAAGCCCACGAAGAAGAGAGAACTATTCTGTTAAGCAAAATTTATACTCTTGAAAACTTTCCTGACGCTTATAGATCCTCCACATCCCGTCCTGTTCCAGAGTCCTCCACATATAAATGCAAGCAAACTACGAAGAAAATTCCTTTATCTCACACTAAAATCAAGGCTTCTTGTAATGTCGCAGAACGTGTTTCGGTATGCCCTAAAATCAAAATTCTGTCATGTAAACAATGATGTACTTTCCCATCCTCGTGACAATCATTTCAGCAAAAGCGCTTCCACGTCACATAGCACTCGTTCTAAGGGCATATCTCCCACGCCGTCCAATCATACTATCCAATCTAAAGGAAAGAAGCACACCACCTCCAAGACCAAGCCGAACAAGAAATTAAGTAGAAAACAGATTTGGATTCCGAAATCCCAACTGCATCCTGTAGGAAATCGTCGCGCTTGGATTCTTAAACCAATTATCCCACAACCTAGCAAAGAATTAAATCTAGCAACGAACAAGTTAGCTTCTACACCTGCTATCAAAGGAGGGCCCATCTATAAATGGGTGCCTAAACTTGCTTGATTCTTTTGCAGGTCCGTCATGTGTGGTACTTAGATTCAGGTTGCTCCTAACACATAACTGGAAACAAAGAGCAGTTGAGCAACTTCTCTGAAGGATTTCTCGGAAAAGTCTACTTCGGAAACGGTCAATCTGCATCTATGCTAGAAACAGGCGATCTCATTCATGACAGGTTGACCATCAAAGGGGTGTCCTACGTCGAAGGTCTGAGCTACAATTTATTCAGCATCGGACATTTCTGTGACAAAGGCTACAAGGTGAACTTCGAGACCAGCAAATGTAGTGTCACAGATAACAGTGGAAGAGAGCTACTCACTGGCTATAGGAAAACGAATCTCTACTCCATTGATCTCAAAACTGTCCGACCAACGTGCCTCATCTCCCGAGCCTCTCTTCATCAGAACGATCTCTGGCATCAGCGACTTTCCCATCTCAACTTCAAAGACCTTAACAAACTGCGATCAGAAAACTTGGTCAAAGGACTTCCCTCGTTCAGATATCACAAAGAGCATCTTTGCTCGGCATGTGAAATGGGAAGATTAGGAAGGCATCTCACCGGACCAAACACATAGCCTCAACTTCCAAACCTCTCGAACTCATTCATATGGATCTGTGTGGACCCATGCATACTCAGACCATCAATGGGCGAAAATATGTGTTGGTTATTGTGGATGATTTCTCACGCTACACATGGACCAAATTTCTGAGAACCAAGGACGAAACTCCAGGTCTAATCATTGAGTTTATCAAAACCGCTCAAACCCTCTACCAACTAAGTGTACAAATCATCAGAACTGACAATGGGACAAAATTCAAGAACAGAAAACTCAGTGACTTTTATGCATCACTTGGAATCACCCAAGAGTTCGCAGCGGCAAAAACACCTCAACAAAACGGGGTAGTTGAACGCAAGAACAGAACCTTAGTTGAAGCAACTCGTACACTCCTCATTCAGTCTGGAGAGGCAAACTTGACCCAAACTTGACCCAAGTGCTACGTAGCAAATGACCGTGAAGATAGAGGCAAACTTGACCCAAAAGCATTTGAAGGGATACTGGTGGGATACTCGACAACATCAAAAGCCTATCGAGTATACCTCAAGGAGAAAAAGATCTCTTATGGAAAGCATTAATGTAACGTTTGATGACGTAGACCGAGTAGTTTCTGTACAAATCAGTCCAGAACCAGGACTTCTACAAGAGTTGACAAAGGATCAACCAAGCACCTCCTCAGTGGGCGAAACTTCAAAATCAAATACTTTGAGCGACATGGAACTCGATCTCTTATTCGAGGATCTCTTTTCTAAGCCGACGCCACCCACTGCTCCAACAACTTCTGCAGCACCAGGAAATAATGATCCTGCAGAGACTAGCAATGACAATTCCCCTCCAACGATGGAAAATCTTCACCTTGATGATGACAGTGAATCCCCAACTGATACCGAGATTATCTCCAGCTCAGCCACAGAAACTCCTCAGCCATCGCATTCAACAATAGAAATCTCTTCAGGAGAGTCAGTAATACCTCAACTTGGAGAAGAAACGGAACATCAGGCTGATCAGAGTGAAGAAGCAATACACGATACAAATGCAGCTGGATCATCACAACCTGGTAGGTGTGTTCATCGGTCGGTTCAGTTCGGTTTTTTCAAATTTCGGTTCGATTTTCGATTTACGGTTTTATGTAAGCTTAATCCGATATCCGAACCGTTTTAATTTGGTTCGGTTCGGTTTTTCATAATTCGGTTCGGTTTTTTTCTGTTCGGTTTTTCGGTTAGGAATTTAATATTAACAAAAAAAATATAATGAGCTGAAAATACATAAAACAATTTATGGTTATTAAAAAACAAAGAAAATTTATGGATCGTGACATGTAGCAAAATAATTCGAAGGTCGAAAAAACAACAACATGAAAATGGAACAAAATCTAACCAAAATTTAAAAACATTTATCTGAAGATACTATAAATTATTGGGGGAAAAAATAGTATTTGATTGGTGAGGAAAACATTCACCTAAAAATGGAAAAAAGTATACCAATGAAATTATATTTACTGTGTTGTTTATGCTATGGGAGGAAAACAAATGATTTTTTTTTCATATTTTTCTATTTTTAATGTAGTATGATAATTCAATTTGGTTTTTCGGTTTTTTCGGTTTTACGTATGCTTAATCCGATATCCGAACCATTTTAATTTGGTTCGGTTCGGTTTTTTACAATTCGGTTCGGTTTTCTTCGGTTCCGGTCTTTTCGGTTCGGTTCTTTACGGTTCAGTCGGTTTTTTCGATTTTCCGATTAATTTGAACACCCCTACAACCTGGTACAAGAAAGTGGACCCGAGCACACCCAAACTCACAAATAATTGGGGACCCTTCCACTGGTGTAACCACTCGAGCATCAACGATAAATGAAAGCCTCTATTCCTGCTTTCTCAGTCAAAAGGAGCCCAGCAAAGTAGCTGAAGCACTCGCCGATCCAGACTGGATAATCGCAATGCAAGAGGAAATTAATCAGTTTGAGAGGTTGAAAGTTTGGAACCTAGTACCTAGACCAGCTGGGAAAACAATCATAGGGACTAAATGGGTGTTTAAGAACAAAAAGGACGAGCAAGGAGTTGTTATCAGGAATAAAGCAAGGCTGGTGGTGAAAGGTTACAATCAACAGGAAGGAATCGACTATGATGAGACATATGCCCCAGTCGCAAGAATTGAAGCCATCAGGGTCTTCTTAGCTTTCGCTGCACTTCACAGTCTACCAGATGAATGTCAAAACTGCATTCCTCAACGGAATACTAAAGAAGAGTCTTTGTATCTCAACCTGAAGGGTTTGTAAACGAACAACTCCCAGACCACGTCTACAGACTCGATAAAGCTCTCTATGGACTTAAACAAGCTCCCAGAGCCTGGTACGATGTCCTCTCGGATTTTCTCATTTCCTCTGGTTTCACAAAAGGGAAGATCGATACGACTCTCTTTATCAAGAAGGACGGCTCAGACATTATGTTAGTGCAGATTTACGTCGACGACATCATATTCGGGTCGACGGACTCAAGAATGTGCAGGAACTTTGGGGATCTAATGAAGCAGAAATTTGAAATGAGCATGATGGGCGAACTAAGTTTTTTCTTAGGCCTTCAGGTTAAGCAGCTTCACGATGGAATCTTCATCAGTCAATCCAAGTACATTCACGACATACTCAAGAAGTACAACTTGGACAACACAAATGCTGCCACCACTCCCATGTCTACCTCATGCAAACTTGATACAGATTCATCAGGAAAATCTGTTAACCAGACGATTTATCGAGGCATGATAGGATCCCTGCTCTATCTTACGTCCAGTCGGCCTGACATCATGTTCGCCACGTGTCTTTGTGCAGGCTTTCAAGCTGATCCAAAGGAGTCT
The DNA here is from genome assembly GCA_027422505.1 of Craterostigma plantagineum. Classification (NCBI taxonomy): domain Eukaryota; kingdom Viridiplantae; phylum Streptophyta; class Magnoliopsida; order Lamiales; family Linderniaceae; genus Craterostigma; species Craterostigma plantagineum. The sequence continues at coordinate 14,965,007 of JAPQWV010000005.1, read as the reverse complement.
TACATGCTCGCTGTCAAGAGAAAATACCTCAAGGGAACACCAAATCTAGGTCTATGGTACCTGATGGAGTCAAGCTTCGAACTCGTAGGATACACCGACGCTGATTACGCGGGATGCAAGCTGGACAGAAAGAGCACTTCTGGAGCCGCTCAATTTCTCGGGGGTAAACTCGTAAGCTGGTCGTCTCGAAAGCAAAATTGTGTCTCAACTTCGATAGCAGAGGCAGAATATGTCGCTGCTGCGAGTTGCTGCTCACAAATTTTGTGGATGAGAACCCAACTGCGAGATTTTGGCATAACGCTAAATCGTATTCCAATTTTTAGTGACTCTAAAAGTGCTATAGCTATAACAAGTAATCCAGTACATCATTCGCGCACAAAACATATAGACATTAGATATCACTTTATCAAGGAACATGTGGAACAAGGTACAATCGAAATGCATTTTGTTCACACAGATCTTCAACTTGCCGACTTATTTACTAAGGCATTGGATGAAAAGCGATTCCAATTCTTGGTATCTAGTTTAGGCATGTTGAACCACAAGACATGATCGATTGTCCCTACATGAACTTGATATTGTGTAAATAGGTCACTTAATTTTTCCTCTATGTGTTTTCTAAGAATTATGCACTAATCTAGGGGGAGTCACTGAACACTTCGCACAAAGTAAGGGGAGTTTTTATGATCTTTTATCAAATTTAATTTCAAATTCGCATTAAGGGTTAAACTTCTGAAATAATAATTTTTATAACCTTAAGACAATTTTTCTCGGCGAAACTCAAAGTTTGATTGAAATTGAAACATACAATTATTTAAAATGTTTTCTCGGTGAAACTGACCATCGCCCGAAACTCAGCTCAAATTCGATCGAAACTGAATTTGAATTTTCAAGTAATTCAAATCTTTTCTCGGTGAAACTACGTATCGCCCGAAACTCCTTAAAAATTGATTTGACAATCGCCCAATTTCGGACTTTCAACCGAAACTGGTTTTTACCAATTACAAATGATTTCAATTGTTTGCCTTTGACTTTCGGCCGAAACTGTCTAAATTGAAACTGACTTTCGATCGAAACTAAAGTCCAAATTGAATTGATCGATTGAATTCCACTTTCGATCGAAACTGAAACTTCTAATTTGATTATGAATTGAATCGCACGATACACAATCATGCTCGAAACTCAAATATCACTGAAATTTGAATTGAAATTTGAACTTTGATCGAAACTGATTAACAATATAATTTACTATGCTTCGTTTCGCCGACTGGTTAACTCAATTTCCATATTTGTTTCTATCGACGAAATTTATTCACAATTTTTACAAAAAAAATTTCTAAGTCCTAAAATGTCAACAACATTTGACCGTGACCCATTTTTCACAATTACCTTTCTAAGCATTGTCATGGTTGGTTCCCACTAATCCCTTGCTCTTATCTTACAGATATACTAAAATGGTGCGACTTATCGATGAAGTTTTCTCTTCAAAGGACTGGGCACAGTGGCCACCAAATAACTTCCAACTTGACTTTGACAATACCTCGTGCCCAGATCCTATTATTGTTAAAATCCTAGCAAACCACCCTCTAAAAACCGCCCTAAATATCACCGAGGTTGTCCCTGAGGTCTACGTCCAACAATTTTGGTCCACCCTTCAGAACCCAACAAATAACCCAAAAACAACCAGTCTTTCCGCCAAAATCGACAACACCATAGTAGTCTTTACCCCAACCATTCTCCGCTCCATACTAAACCTACCACACTCACTACTATATAATCCCCATCCATCTAACGATGACCTAATCAGGGACTTCCTATTCATGGGCCACAAACCAAACGCCCAAAACACCATTCACCTCCCCGACTTCACAGCCAAAGACATCCCTGGACCTTGGAGGACCCTATTTTTGATCGTAAACAAATGCCTCTCTCCGAAGCACGCAGGGTCCGAAAATGCAACAGCAACATTATGCAAATCTTCCATGGGATCGTCTTCAACAGGAATTATGATGTCGCCCAACTCATCTGGACGGACATCCTTGATCAACTACGAATGCGAGGTCTCGGATCAACGAAGCTGGTGCTTCCTTACCTACGGTGGCTACCTATCATCGTCCAACATTTCGTGGATTTTCATCCCGAAATCGAGCGCCGACCCAGAGACGAGGGCTATCAATCTCCGAAGCTCATCAAAATACAATCAACAAAGAGCAAAATCGATCAGGAGGCCATGATCATACCAGACCGCTTACTTCGCTCCTCGATCCAACTGAGCCGGAGCTCCTCAAATACCTACGGGCCAACAACCTTGATGACGTTCCCATGGTTCAACACAACCCAGTTGAACCTAACCCAGGGACAAGCCAACCCCCACAGCCAAATGTAGGTCTAGGAAGCTCTTCATCCCCAAAGCCAAAACAAAAGAGAAAATCCAAAGGGGATGACAGAGGCAGTCAACAGGAATGGCGTACTAAACAAAAACACGACCGTATTCCTCAGCCAACTAGTCCACAAACAAGCCAGGCCGAACCCATAGGTACAGGGGATGACTTTGTCTTCCCCCGAGTAGAAGTCGCGACATCGGGTCCAATCGCGCAAACTACCCTCCCCAGCCACTCAATCATCTCCCAACAGATGATTGTTTCACATACTCACGAGGTGCCACGTCATTTATCACCACCTCGCTCGGAGGGGGTTGATGTAACAAGCAGTCCTCAGCCTCAGACTTCCCCTTCCTTGATCACAACTAGTCTAGTGCCCTCACCATCCATAATTTTTCCACTTTCTAGGACACTACCACTAGTTCCTGCACCTCTAGATCTTAGTGATCTTGACAGAACGCTCCATGATGTCTCCGTACTAGAGTCTAGTACGAAACAGAGCGGAAGTCCCAACGTCGTGAACATCACTGCAGCTACGACCTTGGGCCATCAATCTGAGTCTGTCTCAGCTTTGATGTCAACGATGAGCTTACGTGGCCTCGGTCTTTCAAGTCCTGTGCAAACGGGCGGCACATCAGTACCCCCTACTGATGTTGTGACTCCGTCCGGTTATTTTCCCCGTACGTGACGGAGGTGAGGCTGGAAGATCGACTCGCTGAGCTCAGAAAAGATCTCGAGGACACAATCATGACCCAAGTCTACAGCGCCATTGGGACATCCTCTCGGGATAAAGGCAAAGCCCCCGTCACCGAAGAAGCACCCTTACAAGCCGATCCATCTACTGACGCCAACGGTGGGCCGTGGAATGTTCCTATCACGGAACTCATCGACGTCTTGCTGGCCCGACTCCGCACTGCACCAAAGCTCACTGCGTATGAAGTGGAGGTCCTCAGACGTCTGGAGCTTCCTTTCAACCCATCTAATCCCAGCGAGGCCCAGTAATCAGGACAACCACGTGACGACCCTGACGGTGGGGATCGTCCCGAGGGGGAGAAGACACGAGAGACAGGGCCTCAGCCTCCTCCGCAACCACAGCCTAGAGCCACCCAAACACCCACCAGAACAAAACCACCTACACCCACACAAACAAAAAAATCCACCCGAACTACCACCAAAACAACCCAACAACCCTCCTCACCAGCTATGGGCCTTTCACCTCCTCTTCCCACAAGCCAAGACAGCCCTTTGATATTTCCATCCTCTCCCATCCTATCCCTGCAGACCAATGAACCAATCCAACAAACCGAAGAACTGTACAATCCACACGGCGTCGTGGAAAACTACATCTTCAACGAGGATTGGATTACCAAACCGATGGACCCAGCCATGGCTAGAGGATTGACGGAAAATGCCAGATACTTCTTGATGAAGGCAAATGTTATCCTGGCCCTAATCGACGATGCAAAACTCGAGGAAGGTGAAGACTACGAAGCAGACATTCCAGAACTTCCCGAGCTACTCCGACACACCGTCATCGATGAGGAATGTCCACCAATGAAGACGAAGACAAAATAAGTGGTGGAATTGCCATGGGAGAACGTCAAAGTAACTGCCCCATATCAAGAAGAAATTCGAAGGAGAATCTGGAGGAAGGAGGATAGAATCAAGAAGCTCGACGAGCTTGAGCTTAGAGGACTGAGCCATCTTTCGAGACCTAAAGCAGTTCAGTACCTGCTATCCCTTCGACGAATATTGATATTCAAAGGAAGAGGGGGAGATGTAGATTATCTAAGAAGAGAAGAGGTAAACAAGCCTAGAATTAGAGAAATTCTGGGAGTTCGCAAAGTGAGGTTTGCAGATATGGACATGCATGTCTACATGGTACGGCGAGAAAATGAAGAATACGTAGAATTGAATGAAGCCGACCTCGCCTACATCAGAGGTGAAGATGTTGAGCAAATAGCGAGGGACTTCAGAACGCTTGGAGCTCTCAAGACGCCAGAACTCAGACTTGACTACTACGCACCAAAGAGATTCATCCTACGGCAAGTCAAGTTCAATGCAACACATGATCTTCAAATGGCGGTGGAGAGTAACATGAAGAAGGTGAATCTGACGAAGCCTTCCTTCGAGGTCCCAGATCCAAGTTACGTGAAGGGCACATTATAAATGAAGACGATGATCCATCAATCGTCTACATCAACTTCAAAGGAGAGAAAGGCTTATGAAGACGTCAGAGATTCACAAGTTCAGCGACGGAACCTTACTAATCATCCGGAAGAAACTCAGAAGAATACTCGAGCAGCTAAGAGATGAAGAATACGAAGTTCAATAGAAATACTCAAAGCTGATCGAGACAATCTCTGCCAAGATATCATTTCGAAGAAGGTTGCGTTCGTAAGAGCACTTCTTAGGACTAAGGAAGTCTCCCTACCATGTGCAGAAACCCAAGAAGAAGACAACTCCAAGGACGCCAAAGCAAAAAGGATGCTAAGGGGGAGATTGTTAGGAATATTTAGTAGCATCCTTTAATTTATGTAATCTTGGCTTAATATGTTCATTTAGTGGTTTGTATTAGTTTGGGGTGACTTGTGATATTAAGTCATAGTTTTGTATTGGTCATTAATATACCAAATACTTGTGGTATATAAAGCCCCACTTACCCTAATTAGGGTTTTATCAAAAGAATTTAAAAGGTAAGCCACCTTGTACTTTTCCTTAGAAAAACATACACTAACACGCACTCAAGGTGTTCTTCACGTCTTTGACATTCAAACCTTACTTTTGATCCTTGTTTGATAATATAAGGGCTAACAGTTGTTTCTATCAAGCATTCTACATAATAAGAACATTTGATCCTTACCACAAGTTAGTTTTCTAGCCACTTCACTTTCGTATACGGTCAAGTACTTGAATTCAATAATAAAATCCCTAAATCAAGGATGAAGTACCTAATATTAGGTACATAATAATGATATTCATGTAGAAAATACTTGCGAATTGAGGGAAAATATCTAAGACTAAAATGGTTGGTTCTATCAAGCATTCCACATAATAAGAACATTGATCCTCATTAACACCAAACATTAGTTTTCTAACCACTTCGCTCCCGTACAAGGTTAAGTACTTGAATTCAATAATAAAATACCTAAATCAAGGACTGAAGTACCTAATTTTAGGTCCAGAATACTGATATTCATATAGAAAATACTTGCGAATTGGGGGAGAACATCTAAGACTAAAATGGCAGGTTCTACCATGCATTCTACATAATAAGAACATTTGATCCTCATTAACACCACAAATTAGTTTTCAAGCCACTTCACTTTCGTATATGGTCAAGTACTTGAATTCAATAATAAAATACCTAATTCAATGACTGAAGTACCTAATTTTAGGTCCAGAATACTGATATTCGTATAGAAAATTCTTGCGAATTGGGGGAGAACATCTAAGACTAAAATGGCGGGTTCTATCATGCATTCTACATAATAAGAACATTTGATCCTCATTAACTCCAGACATTAGTTTTCAAGCCACTTCACTTTCGTATACGGTCAAAACTTGAATTCAATAATAAATTACCTAAATAAAGGACTAAAGTACCTAATTTTTTGGTACAAAATACTGATATTCATGTAGGAAATTCTTGCGAATTGGGGGAGAACATCTAAGACTAAAATGGCGGGTTCTATCAAGCATTCTACATAATAAGAACATTTGATCCTCATTAACACAACAAGTTAGTTTTCAAGCCACTTCACTTTCGTATACGGTCAAGTACTTGATTTCAATAATAAAATACCTAAATCAATGACTGAAGTACCTAAGTTTAGGTCCAGAATGCTGATATTTATATAGAAAATACTTGCGAATTGGGGGAGAACATCTAAAACTAAAATGGCGGGTTCTATTAAGCATTCTACATAATAAGAACATTTGATCCTCATTAACACCACAAATTAGTTTTCAAACCACATCAGTTTCGTATACGGTCAAGTACTTGAATTCAATAATAAAATACCTAAATCAATGACGGAAGTACCTAATTTTAGGTATAAAATACTGATATTCATGTAGAAAATACTTGCGAATTGGGGGAGAACATCTAAGACTAAAATGATGGGTTCTATCAAAAATTCTAAATAATAAGAACATTTGATCCTCATTAACAACACAAATTAGTTTTCTAGCCACTTCACTTTCGTATAGGGTCAAGTACTTGAATTCAATAATAAAATACCTAAATCAAGGACTAAAGTACATAATTTTAGGTACAAAATACAGATATTCATGTAGAAATTACTTGCACATTGGGGGAGAACATATAATACTAAAATGGTGGGTTCTATCAAGCATTCTAAATAATAAGAACATTTGATTACCACAAGTTAGTTTTCTAGCCACTTCACTTTCGTATACGGTCAAGTATTTGAATTCAATAATAAAATCCCTAAATCTAGGATGAAGTACCTAATATAAGGTACATAATAATGATATTCATGTAGAAAATACTTGCGAATTTGGGGAGAACATCTAAGACTAAAATGGTGGAGTCTATCAAGCATTCTACATAATAAGAACATTGATCCTCATTAACACCAAACATTAGTTTTCTAACCACTTCGCTCTCGTACATGGTTAAGTACTTGAATTCAATAATAAAATACCTAAATCAAGGACTGAAGAACCTAATTTTAGGTCCAGAATACTGATATTCATATAGAAAACACTGGCGAATTGGGGGAGAACATCTAAGACTAAAATGGCGGGTTCTATCGTGCATTCTACATAATAAGAACATTTGATCCTCATTAACACCAGACATTAGTTTTCAAGCCACTTCACTTTCGTATACGCTCAAAACTTGAATTCAATAATAAATTACCTAAATAAAGGACAAAAGTACCTAATTTTTGGTACAAAATACTGATATTCATGTAGAAAATACTTGCGAATTGGGGAAGAACATCTAAGACTAAAATGGCGGGTTCTATCAAGTATTCTACATAATAAGAACATTTGATCCTCATTAACACCACAAGTTAGTTTTCAAGCCATTTCACTTTCGTATACGGTCAAGTACTACAATTCAATAATAAAATAGCTAAATCAATGACTGAAGTACCTAATTTTAGGGACAAAATATTGATATTCATGTAGAAAATACTTGCGAATTGGGGGAGAACATCTAAGACTAAAATGGCGGGTTCTATCATGCATTCTACATAATAAGAACATTTGATCCTCATTAACTCCAGACATTAGTTTTCAAGCCACTTCACTTTCGTATACGGTCAAAACTTGAATTCAATAATAAATTACCTAAATAAAGGACTAAAGTACCTAATTTTTTGGTACAAAATACTGATATTCATGTAGGAAATTCTTGCGAATTGGGGGAGAACATCTAAGACTAAAATGGCGGGTTCTATCAAGCATTCTACATAATAAGAACATTTGATCCTCATTAACACAACAAGTTAGTTTTCAAGCCACTTCACTTTCGTATACGGACAAGTACTTGATTTCAATAATAAAATACCTAAATCAATGACTGAAGTACCTAAGTTTAGGTCCAGAATGCTGATATTTATATAGAAAATACTTGCGAATTGGGGGAGAACATCTAAGACTAAAATGATGGGTTCTATCAAACATTCTACATAATAAAAACATTTGATCCTCATTAACACCACAAATTAGTTTTCTAGCCACTTCACTTTCATATACGGTCAAGTACTCGAATTCAATAATAAAATACCTAAATCAAGGACGAAAGTACATAATTTTAGGTACAAAATACTGATATTCATATAAAAAATACTTGCGCATTGGGGGAGAACATCTAAGACTAAAATGGTGGGTTATATCATCCTTACGACAAGTTTTCTAGCCACTTCACTTTCGTATACGGTCAAGTACTTGAATTCAATAACAAAATCCCTAAATCAAGGAGGAAGTACCTAATATTAGGTACATAATAATGATATGTAGAAAATACTTGCGAATTGGGGGAGAACATCTAAGACTAAAATGGTGGGTTCTATCAAGCATTCTACATAAACATTGATTTGATCCTCATTAACACCAAATATTAATTTTCTAACCACTTCACTATCGTACCAGGTTAAGTACTTGAATTCAATAATATAATACCTAAATCAATGACTGAAGTACCTAATTTTAGGTACAAAATACTGATATTCATATAAAAAATACTTGCGAATTGGGGGGAGAACATCTAAGACTAAAATGGCGGGTTCTATCAAGCATTCTACATAATAAGAACATTTGATCCTCATTAACACCACAAATTAGTGGTCTAGCCACTTCACTTTCGTAAACGGTCAAGTACTTGAATTCAATAATAAAATCCCTAAATCAAGTATGAAGTACCTAATATTAGGTACACAATAATGACATTCATGTAGAAAATACTTGCGAATTGGGGGAGAACATCTAAGACTAAAATGGCGGGTTTCAATCAAGCATTCTACATAATAAGAACATTTGATCCTCATTAACACCACAAATTAGTTTTTAAGCCATTTCATTTTCGTATACGGTCAAGTACTTGAATTCAATAATAAAATACCTAAATCAATGTCTAAAGTACCTAATTTTAGGTACAAAATACTGATATTCATGTAGAAAATACTTGCGGATTAGGGGAAAACATCTAAGACTAAAATAGTGGGTTCTATCAAGCATTCTACATAATAAGAACATTGATCCTCATTAACACCAAACATTAGTTTTCTAACCACTTCACTCTCATACAAGGTTAAGTACTTGAATTCAATAATAAAATACATAAATCAAAGACTGAAGTACCTAACTTTAGGTCCAGAATACTGATATTCATATAGAAAATACTTGCGAATTGGGGGAGAACATTTATGTCTAAAATGGCGGGTTCTATCAAGCATTCTACATATTAAAAACATTTGATCCTCATTAACACCTCAAATCAGTTTTCAAGCCACTACTTTCGTATACGGTCAAGTACTTGAATTCAATAATAAAATACCTAAATCAATAACTGAAGTACCTAATTTTATGTACAAAATATTGATATTCATGTAGAAAATACTTGCGAATTGGGGGAGAACATCAAAGACTAAAATGGCGGGTTCTATCAAGCATTCTAAATAATAAGAACATTTGATCCTCATTAACACCACAAATTAGTTTTCAACCCATTTCACTTTCGTATACGGTCAAGTACTTGATTTCAATAATAAAATACCTAAATCAATGACTGCAGTACCTAATTTTAGGTACAAAATACTGACATTCATGTAGAAAATACTTGCGAATTGGGGGAGAACATCTAAGACTAAATAGTGGGTACTATCAAGCATTCTACATAATAAGAACATTGATCCTCATTAACACCAAACATTAGTTTTCTAACCACTTCACTCTTGTACAAGGTTGAGTACTTGAATTCAATAATAAAATACCTAAATCAAAGACTGAAGTACCTAATTTTAGGTCCAGAATACTGAAATTTATGTAGAAAATTCTTGCGAATTGGAGGAGAACATCTAAGACTAAAATGGTGGGTTCTATCAAGCATTCTACATAACAAGAACATTTGATCGTCATTAACACCACACATTAGTTTTCAAGTCACTTCAATTTAGTATACGGTCAAGTACTTGAATTCAATAATCAAATACCTAAATCAAGGGCTAAAGTACCTAATTTTTGGTAACAAATAATGATATTCATGTAGAAAATACTTGCGAATTGGGGGAGAACATCAAAGACTAAAATGGTGGGTTCTATCAAACATTCTACATAATAAGAAAATTTGATCCTCATTAACACCATAAATTAGTTTTCTAGCCACTGCACTTTCGTACAAGGTCAAGTACTTGAATTAAATAATAAAATTCTTAAATCACGAACTAACGTACCCAATTTTTGGTACAAAATACTGATATTCATGTAGAAAATACTTGCGAATTGGGGGGAGATAATCTAAGACTAAAATAGTGGGTTCTATCAAGCATTCTACATAATAAGAACATTGATCCTCATTAACACCAAACATTAGTCTGCTAACCACTTCACTCTCGTACAAAGTTAAGTATTTGAATTCAATAATAAAATACCTAAATCAAAGACTGAAGTACCTAATTTTAGGTCCAGAATACTGATATTCATATAGAAAATACTTGCGAATTGGGGAGAACATATAAGACTAAAATGGCGGGTTCTATCAAGCAGTCTACATAATAAGAACATTGATCCTCATTAACACCACAAATTAGTTTTCAAGCCACTACTTTCGTATATGATCAAGTACTTGAATTCAATAATAAAATACCTAAATCAATGACTGAAGTACCTAATTTTATGTACAAAATACTGATATTCATGTAGAAAATACTTGCGAATTGGGGGAGAACATCTAAGACTAAAATGGTGGGTTCTATCAGGCATTCTACATAATAAGAACATTTGATCCTCATTAACACCACAAATTAGTTTTCTAGCCACTGCACTTTCGTACAAGGTCAAGTACTTGAATTAAATAATACAATACTTAACTCATAGACTAAAGTACCTAATTTTTGGTACAAAATACTGATATTCTTGTAGAAAATACTTGCGGATTGGGGGAGAACATCTAAGACTAAAATGGTGGGTTCTATCAAGCATTCTACATAATAAGAACATTTGATCCTCATTAACACCACAAATTAGTTTTCTAGCCACTTCACTTTCGTATACGGTCAAGTACTTGAGTTCAATAATAAAATACCTAAATCAAGGACTAAGGTACATAATTTTAGGTACAAAATACTGATATTCGTGTAGAAAATACTTGCAAATTGGGGGAGAACATCTAAGACTAAAATGGTGGGTTCTATCAAGCATTCTACATAATAAGAACATTTGATCCTCATTAACACCACAACTTGGATTTCTAGCCACTTCACTTTCGTATACGGTCAAGTACTTGAATTCAATAATAAAATACCTAAATCAAGGACTAAAGTACCTAATTACAGGGAAAAAATTTTGATATTCATTTAGAAAATACTTGCAAATTGAGGAGAATCTTTAAGGTGTTTGATAAAAGCTATCATTTTAGTCTTTCGTAACTCGCTTTTATGCATTAATTTCGGTATAATTTGCCAAAAAAATGTAGTATATTGTATCGGTTTAGGTAACGCCAAAATTCCTCGCTTCGCCATTGCTTATTTTTTATCGATTAAGGTATTCTTGTTGCAGCGAAGATAAATGCGATTATTAAAGTAGATATTTCATCCCATTCGATCTTTGTACCACTTCAAAGAAACATAAATGTTAGTTTTGGGAAAAAATTCTTTCATCATACATCAAATCCATGAATAATCGTTCACATACACATACACTTCACACTAACCAGGATAGGATCTAAGGATCCACGACAAATAATGAGACTATGGTTTGATTAACCTTGTGAGAAGGGCAGCGCCATGCCTCAGAATCTAAATAGTATCAGAAACGCATAAACAAGATACTCCAAAAGACTTGGAAGTAAAAATTGTGAGGAACCCTTACTCTTTGATTGTTTCCTTGCCTGTAAACCCTTCATCACTACGAACTGAGAAGAACAAAAGTAATCAGATTTCGACCTTGAATCGCCTCGCTGAGATTATTTCAACGAAATTAAGCACCACGAATGTTAGACTTCCTCAAACTTCATACCCAAAACATTTCAGATGTCTCCAAGTAAACAAACAGCTACAAACACTTATGTATGAGGGCAGAAGACTTGTGCTAGCGGCATGGAGGACTTTTAGAGCAGTGGGCTGGCGGGGAGGCAGGAGCTGTAATTTGCTAACGTAATACCATGGCAAAGACAAAGACAGACAGCGACTGGAACAACGACGAGCTGAGAAGAGACAACGAGCCACAAAAACGAAGAGCAACAGAGCAGCTACGAGCAGGGACGATTACCAATGATCAGAGACGAGTGGAGGACCGACAACAAGCCGTGACAAGTGCCGGCGAGCACCTGTGATGGCCGGATAGGCAGCAAGCAGTAACGATTTCCGGATACCAGCGACGATTGGCGGCAATCAGCGAGCGGCGGCGGTGGACAACCGTGCGATAGATATGAACAACGACGAAAGCCGCTATGAGCAGGTAAGAGTATCAGAGTCCGTCGGCAGTTTTATTTCTGATTTGGTTTTTGTTTTCAATTTCATTTCTGATTTAACAGGTTCAAACAAATTAGAAAGGGCATTATTGTAACTTACTATGTGAGGGAGCTTAAACTAAGTTTCTACCTAATGGCAGTACCTAGTTACAAAGTTAAACCAATGGGGACTGATTCATAAGTTCGAATTTTTATTAGGTATTTTCCCCTAAAATTCCCTTTTCGTAATGGTTAAGCCTATCTTGGTATATGATTATTAAAAAAGTGCCTATAAATGTACAACACCCAATTAAAAAAGACATACAGTAAGTAATCTTTCTGATTTGATTATTTTGGCAGCTCTCGGGAAGGTATTAAAATTCTCCACTCGTTTTTTTTTCTCAAGAGATCAGACCCATCATTAGCCGTCTCACGCATATAGGAACATATAATACGAAAAACAAAAAGTAAAAGAGACTATAAAAGAGTTAGTTGGATTTTACCATTGTTGCTACCCCAAGACTACACTATTACCTCTCTTCTTTTTTTTTTCTCCATCAAATAAAATGGAATTAGGACTGAGTTTAGGCTCAGATGGTTCGAAGCAACAAGAAAAACCCGTTAATTTCTTGAACAAAGCCATGAACATTGATGGCAAACGGTATCGATTCGACTTGCAAACGGCTTTAAGCCTCAGCAATCCTTCAGCTGCAAATCAAGAAATTGAAGCCCATAATATATCTCACGAAAGTAATGGCGGAGAAGAAGCAGATGATGACCATGGTTTCGCTGGTCAACTAGATGTAGACGAAAATGGAAGCACTTCTCTGCAGCTAAATCTCTTACCACTTGCTACTACTCCTCGTACTCTCTTCAGCTCAGCCAATGTTCAATCTTCGCCATGGCCTTCTGATAACGATGGTACGTATTTATTTATGTACATATCCACGTTGGCGAGTTTTATTTTTGAAAGAAAATGATCGTTTATTAATGCGTTTGTTGCCATATGTAGCTAGTTCCCAGGACGGTTCTTCAGGGAACATGAACCAAACCGAGGCGGAGGAATTGAGGCCGAGGCGGCGGCGGCGGCCATTTGCAGCGGCGGAGGAAGTCTCTTCGGCGAACATTGCGGGCTTAGGGTTTCACAACATGGTCGGCTTGGGGATTTTCACGGGCAGTAACAACAACAAAAGGGTATTCGAAGCGATAGGAAACGACGTCGTTGAGGGGGAGAGAGCTAGTGATGACGACGATGAAAATGGCCTTAACAGTACAAGGAAGAAGCTCAGGTTGTCCAAAGAACAATCGGCTTTTCTTGAAGAAAGCTTCAGAGAACACAACAGTCTTAACCCTGTAAACCACTAATTATATATTATATAAACCTTTTTATGGTATTTTCTTATATTTCCCATTATGAAAATGGCAGAAACAAAAGCTCGCACTTGCTAAGCAGCTCAACCTAAGACCGAGGCAAGTCGAGGTCTGGTTTCAGAATAGAAGGGCCAGGTTGATGATTATCATATAATAATTCTTATAAATTTTTGGATGGTTAAGTTGAAATTTTAATACATAATTTTATACAATTTTAGGACGAAACTGAAGCAAACTGAAGTAGAGTGCGAGTACTTGAAACGTTGTTGTGAGACTCTAACAGAAGAGAACCGAAGGCTACACAAAGAGTTGCAAGAGCTTAGGGCTCTTAAGACATCGAACCCATATAAAATGCAAATGCCTGCGACAACGCTCACAATGTGTCCCTCTTGTGAGCGAGTGGCCACCACCACCAATAGCAGCACGACAGGTGGCAAATCTTGACAAATGATTTAATATCTATTGTTTAGGTTTGAAAACTAATGTTTTGTGTTATTTGTATATAATTACAAAACTGGGATCATATTAACCTTGCATTTTGGTGCGTGTATGTGTGTGGATTTTCATTTGTATTGCTTTGTTGCAAGTAGGGAGATTTTCAAGTTTGAGCGTGTTCTATATGGGTCCCATCCACAGCTAAATCTTCTTAGAGAACTTTGTCGGGTCGGATCTGGCTTTTGTAAGAGTATATGATTGAGAGACTATTTTTCAAGTCTCAAACCAATCCTTGTTTTTATTTGTTCATTTTGTTTGCAATGATTATTCACATTGCACAGTGGATGATTTACTTTCAGTCAACCAATTTCTCGAGTGCATAAAATGAAATTATTAGAAATATGCGAACTTTATAGGACTGGATATGATTAGCTAGTTAATTACCGACATTATCATTTTAAGTTTATACTTTTTAAGGTCGTCGTAATTGATAGGAAAGAGTAGTTGAGAATTCGAGAAAGAGTGATGTTTAGGGAAAAGGGGGTCGCATTTATTGGGGGGACAAAGCACAGCAAATCTATAAACGTGTCTGCTAAAGATAGTGTCTGCTCATCATTACAACACAAAGACCCCAAAAGTACAAGTGCGAGTTACTTATATTTTTGTTATTGATATTAATGAATATCAATTTGGCCCAGAGGTTCCTTAAAATCTCAAACCAAAAAACCCCAATACACATTAGTTAGACCAGTCTATCTTCGATTGGATATTACTCAGGGTTTTTAAAATCGGACCGGACCGGCCGGTTCTGGCCGATTTCGACCGGACCGGTCAGAAATCCGGTTCGGTTCTGGTCCGGTTTATATTATTTTTTAAAAAAAATAGCGGAAAATAGTACTAACAAACGGGTTGCCAAATATGTAATAAATGGGCTTGTAAGTGTGATGGTTTTAGTTTATTTCTATCAACTTTAATGTCTAGTTTTCAAATCCCATTTAGGACCTTTTATCTAGATTAATATTTTTACTAAAAAAAGGAGAAAACGAAAATCTAATCTTACATGTTACAATTAATTTTTTTTATCGTACTATAATTTATTTTTATATAATTTTGATACTTAATTTATTAATTTATTTTTTAACCATCTCATTTATAATTAATATTTTATTGTTAACACATTTTATTTGATTGATTCGTTCATAAAATATAGATCAATCTACACATAAATCCCCCTACCCCAAACTACACATCAACTTACTCCCCCCTTCCAATTCAATTATCACAAAACTCCCCATTTCAAACTTCTATATCACATAGCTACCTAATGGACAAATATACCCCTGTAAAACATAAATATTCCAAAATAACCTAGTGAATTCATTACAGAGAGAATGACATGAACAAAATGCAGACAACGAAGAGCAGAAGAACGAAAACGAGTACAGAGAAGTCGATCGATTCTCAGCTTCACCTCCACAACGAGCAGCGAACGAGAGATTAGGACTTCGCACCTTTATTCAACTTGGCATCATCTCAATGGTATACTCGCTTGACACCTTCATTTTTCGACTTTATTTTTTCGTTTTTTGTGGCATTTTGGGTTAATGTAGAGATTAGGGCTTTCATAGTTGCATTTCTTGAAGGATTTCATGTCGGGCTATGTTTAATTTTGTGATTACGGCTCGAATTTGGGGTTTATGGAAAAATTAGGGTTTAATTATTTCATTTTTCGAATTGTGAACTTGGTATCATTCAAATTAGGGTTTGTTAGCTTTTAAATTCCCTGCTCGATGTAACGGTACTGCATCTTTACTGTCTTGGTACGAATCTTGGTTTTTTGGGTACGATAATTGAATTGGTGCTTGTATATATTTTTTTGGTACCGTATTACATAGTTAATTGGCACCGTAAAGACGATTTTACCTACGAGATTTGCTGAAGCACAATCACATGAAATGGCCGACAAGATCATTTGTAAGTTTGAATTTTATTAAGTTAAACGCTTTATCATGTTCTTAACTTGTTATATTGTTACAGGCTCGTTTTCTGTCGACCTGTTGGACTTGGAGGTGGGACTATAAGCCCAAGTCAATCATGTCAGGGTCTGAGTCCACGAGGGAGCAGAGTCCAGATGGCGTGGATTGCGGCGTACATTCTGCAATGTCCATGGATCGATACATCGTTCGACCGGTGGCTTGGGGAGGTATCTTAACGAAGTTGACGTCGAATTGTATCGTGGCTTCATGGCTGCCACGATACTTACGGACGATCTTAGTTGCATGCTCCACTTGTTTGAGTGATGTTTATTTGTGTTTGGAGACTGATATGTCGTTCATCCTCATAGTTTTGTGACTTGTTTATGTTTCTGTTTCAGGTATTTTGGTAGTACCTGAACAAACAGATATGTAGTACCAATATTGCTAGCTTGCAGTACCAACGGTTTCTTTACTGTAGTATCATACGTAGGTCATTTGTAGTATCTTTTACGTACCATGCGAGCGGCTTCGAAATACGCCGACTCTAATTTGTGGTACCAATATAAAGACTTCTGTAGAACCTACATGTTGACAGTTGCGGTATCATATTATATGCTTTGTAGTACCATAATAAGGTTATTTGTAGTATCTTTTATGTATCCTGTGCACGGAGTCGAAATACGCCGATTCTAATTTGTGGTACCAATATAAAGATATTTGTAGTACTTACATGTGGACAGTTGCGGTACCATGTTATATGTTTCTGTAGTATCATAATTAGGTTGTTTGTAGTACCTTTTACGTACCGTGAGAGCGGCCCGGAAATACGCCCTCTAATGTGTGGTACCAATATAAAGACATTTGTAGTACCTACATGTGGACAGGTGCAGTACCATAGTATATGCTTTTGTAGTACCAAAATTGGGTTGTTTGTAGTATCTTTTACGTGCCGTGCTAACGGCTTCGAAATACGCACTCTAATTTGTGGTATCGATATAAAGACGTTTGTAGTATCGTGCTAGCAGCTTCGAAATATGTAGATGTTTGTGGTACCACAACATAAGCTAGTGCGGTACCATTAGTAGGTTACTTGCAGTATCTTTTTCCATACCACGTTTTTAATTATCGAAAACGCGTAGATTATTGTCCCAACAAGGCCTGAGAACTTCCAAAATACGGCATATGATAAAATTAAACACATGGTAGCATAAAATATAAACACCAACTTTCAATCGATCAAAAATCTTGACTATGTGGTAATATGTTCTTACTATTATCATAGTAAGTAGAAAGAAAGTTGGGGTTTCAATGTAACAATCCCTAATTCTAAATATTCACCCACAAATATTGATTCCAAATCATCAGTAAAGTATTTATAACTATGGTAACATAGTCAAGGACCAAAAATAACTCGGACGGCGCCGAAAATTACTACCCAAATTTGTAGTACTAATATACATATATTAGTAGTCCCAACATCTAGATGTTCGTAGTACCATACCCTACCATAGTGTAGTACCATATGTATGTTTCTTGTAGTATCTTTTTCGTACCACGTTTCTAGCAATCAAAATTCCTAGCCAAATTTGTAGTACCAATATACATATGTTTGTAGTTCCAATATATAGATGTTCGTAGTACCATACCCCGCCATAGCATAGTACCATACGTATGTTACTTGTAGTATCTTTTTCGTACCACGTTTCTAACAATCGAAATTCCTACCCCAAATTTGTAGTACCAATATACATATATTTGTAGTTCCAATATATAATGTTTGTGGTACCATAACATAAGCTAGTGTAGTACAGCGAGTAGGTTACTTATAGTATCTTTTCCGTACCACGATTTTAATTATCGAAAACGCGTAGATTATTGTGCAAATAAGGCATGTGAACTTCCAAATTACGGTACAATAAAATTAAACACACGGTAACACGAAATATAGACACTAACTTTCAATCGATGAAAAATCAAGACTCTGCAGTAAGATGTTCTTACTAGTATCATAATAAGTAGAACGAAAGTTGGGGTTTCAACGTAATAATACCTAATTCTAAACATTAACCACCAATATTGATACCAGATCATCAGTAAAGTATTTATAACTATGGTAACCTAATCAAGGACCAAAAATAACTCGGACGGCGTCGAAAAATTCCTACCCAAATTTGTAGTACCAATACACATATGTTTGTAGTTCCAATATATAGATGTTCGTAGTACCATACCCCACCATAGCGTAGTACCACACGTATGTTACTTGTAGTATCTTTTTCATACCACGTTTCTAATCGAAATTCTTACCCCAAATTTGTAGTACCATTATACATATATTTGTAGTTCCAATATATAAATGTTTGTGGTACCATAACATATAAGCTAGTATAGTACCACGAGTAGGTTACTTGTAGTATCTTTTTCGTATCACGTTTTTAATTATCGAAAACGCGTAGATTATTGTGCAAATAAGGCATGTAAACTTCCAAATTACGGTACATAATAAAATTAAACACATGGTAACACGAAATATAGACACTAACTTTCAATCGATGAAAAATCATGACTTTGCAGTAAGATGTTCTTACTAGTATGATAATAAGTAGAACGAAAGTTGGGGTTTCAACATAATAATACCTAATTCTAAACCTTAACCATCAATATTGATACCAGATCATCGGTAAAGTATTTATAACTATGGTAACATAATCAAGGACATAAAATAACTCAGACGGCGTCGAAAAATTCCTACTCACATTTGTAGTACCAATACAGATATGTTTGTAGTTCCAATATATAGATGTTCGTAGTACCATACCCCATCATAGCGTAGTACCACACGTATGTTACTTGTAGTATCTTTTTCGTACCACGTTTCTGACAATCGAAATTCCTACTCCAAATTTGTAGTACCAATTTACATATATTTGTAGTTCCAATATATAGATATTTGCGGTACCATAACATAAGCTACTGTAGTACCACAAGTAGGTTACTTGTAGTATCTTTTCCGTATCACGTTCCTACCAATCGAAATTCCTAGCCAAATTTGTAGTACCAAATGTTCGAAGTACCATACCCTACGATAGTGTAGTACCACACGTATGTTACTTGTAGTATATTTTTCGTACCACGTTTCTAGCAATTAAAATTCCTACCCAAATTTGTAGTACCAATATACATATGTTTGTCGTTCCAATATATAGATGTTCGTGGTACCGTACCCTACCATAGTGTAGTACCATACGTATGTTACTTGTAGTATCTTTGTTTGTACCACGTTTCTAGCAATCGAAATTCCTACCCAAATTTGTAGTACCAATATAAATATGTTTGTCGTTCCAATATATAGATGTTCGTAGTATCATAACCTACCATAGTTTAGTACCATACGTATGTTACTTGTGGTATCTTTTTCGTACAACGTTTCTAGCAATCGAAATTCCTACCCAAATTTGTGTTACCAATATACATATGTTTGTAGTTCTAACATATTGATGTTCGTAGTACCATACCCTACCATAGTGTAGTACCATACATATGTTACTTGTAGTATCCTTTTCGTACCACGTTTCTAGCAATCGAAATTTCTGCCCAAATTTGTAGTACCAATATACATATGTTTGTAGTTGCAATATATAGATGTCAATAGTACCATACCCTACGATAGTGTAGTAGCATATGTGTGTTACTTGTAGTATCTTTTTCGTACCACGTTTCTAACAATCAAAATTCCTGCCCCAATTTGTAGTATCAATATACAGATGTTTGTAGTACCATATACATATATTTATAGTACCATAGATTATGATAATGTAGTACCGTGGGTAGGTTACTTGTAGTATCTTTTGCGTACCACATGTTTAACTATCGAAAACACGTATATTATTGTGCAAATAAGGCATTAGAACTTCCAGCAAACAATTTTATTGGAACACCATGCATAATACGACATCAGTATTAATATTATTCATCCAACAATAGTATTGATATCAATATATCTACCATTTTAATATGATTCATCCACCAACAATATTAATATCGAACATATCGACAATATTAATATCATTTATCCACCAATATCATATCAAAAACATATCGTCGTAAGAATGTGTGATAACATATCGGCAACATACCAACAAAAAGAATGCTCCATAACCTATCGTTTCATTGGTCAAACAATAAATATGTGCTCTTCTTATATTCCACACATGCAAACAACGTGAGCCCACCAAAGACATTCGTAGACAACATATCTTCGTATTAAGTTACCTGTTAAAAGTAAAACAACAAACGATTACCATATGATACTGCTAGAAACCTTCAAAAGGTACTTCATAAAAGAAATGTGGGTACTGTAATTCAATATACTTTGGTACTGCATATAATAAATTGCTTTAACAGATAAATTAGCCAAATCTTAAGCAAATACTAACCTCTCTTGACATCCACAGTATGCTAACAGTAGAAAATAGGAGAAGAACTCAGCTTTTTATACTTCGAACCCAAACCGCAACACCCACGGCTCGCACCCAAATCGCGACACCCACAACCCGATACCCATTTTATGTCCATGCTACTGCCACAAACATTCATTGTACACCTCATCAGAGTGTTCTCTAACTCAATGTCGTTGCTCGAGGTCAGGAAGCTCGAAGGATAACCCACAGTGAAAAAAAAAACAACAAAAACCTACCTCAATTTACCTGGACCGAGAAACCCACGATGAATTAGGCAAGCTCGGAGCTTTCCGGTGAGGGCATAGGCTTTTCCATCGCCGGCGGGAGCTTTTCTAGTTGAAAGATGAGGCCTGAAATTAAAAGCTACGTGGGTGTTGATTTGGGGAAGAAATGATTAAAAAATAATAACTGAGGGCTAAAATCGTCATTTCGGGTAAATAGGTAGTGATGTGTAAGAATGTTTTGATTTAGGGAGTTTGATAATAAATGAGTTGAAATGGGGAGTTAGTTGATAAAAAGTTTAGAAATGGGGATTTAATTGAGGTTCCCCCTAAAATATGTATGTGTTATATTTAAAGATGCCGGTTTGAGTCCGTCGGTTTTATACCGGTTAAACCATTAAACCTTAAACCACTAAAATTTCCGGTCCGGTTCGAAAACCCGGTTTCAGAACCATGATATTACTAGGCCCACATGATACTGGACTGATACTCTTCACAATTATATCCTAGGACTGGAGAAACATACTGAAATATCGATATACCGTCCTTATCGTATCGAAACGTACCGAAAATATCGAAAACTTTGGTATACCGAAGTTTTTGGTAAGGTATGGTACCGTACCAAAAATTTTCGGTACGGTAATGGTATGAAAATTTAAAAACTAGGTATACCGATTATACCGAAATACTAAAATTTAAAAAAAATTTATATATATACACACCTACATATATTGTATTATAAGGATCTTCATAAATTTATTTAGCCCATAAATTATTAACTATATCCAACTTTCTAAGATTATTGAGGCCCACCATATTTTACTTATATTAAGAAAACAAAAGGAAATACAAAATACATGGTTGTTTCTCTTTGCTACGAATTAAGGTTATTTTATGAACTAAAAATCTTTTTTTTTTTTGGAAAATTCGGTATTAATAATCCATCTTATTGGGCCTAAGGAGTTTGAATTGACTAAAAAAAATAAGAAAACAACTAATTAACGAGTTACGAGATACGCATGGTAAAAAACCCTCCGTGTGAATGGTATAGAAGGTATGATACCGATAACATACCGAAATTTCGGTATGATACCGTATCGAAATTTAAGGTATACCGAAATTTTGTATGGTGTTGGTATGATTTTTTCGATACCAAAATTTCGGTACGGTATACGGTACAGTTTTGATACGGTATACCGTACCGAACCACCCCTAGTGAAAACCATCTTAAACAATCGAGGATAAAATGTTCTCTCTACTTAGTTTACGCATGGTTTAGCCATATATGAGCAGTCGTATTTCTTCTTCCTAAATATGTTAAAATCAAATACAGCAGTAGCAGCTCAAGTAGGAAATTCTGGACCTGTTAAATGAAGAATTGTGTGAAGCCATAAAGCGCCAGTCGCGTTTTAAGTTAGTCGTAACTCGTAAGTCTAACTTATGAAATAGCTTGTGCTAGCGACGTTTTTCAGTGGACGTAGAGGCCGTTTGATGAAATTCAGGCGGGAAATCAATCCATTCGACCATCTTCTTTTTTCTCTGGTTTTCACGCACTGTGTGTGTTCTTCGATTAGATGATTTCTTCTACGAGTGTTTGCAATCTGTGTAGCTTGAGCTGCCTATGTAAAACCTGGTGAACATCAATAAACTCTTTTCCCTGGATCGTGGACGTAGGATTGACTTCAATCTGATGGTCAACATCGACCAACATTGTGACAATCCTCCCCCGCTTGAACTGTCGACACGCTCGTCAATGATTCTGGGACCTGCACTTTCAAATATTCCTCGATAAGGTTAGAAAGTTGCCACAAGTCCTCACCTTTCTCCCAAGACATCTCAATCTCGGGTTTGCCTTTCCACTGGACAAGGTACTCTAAAGCCGTATGTGGGGACTTCCCGCTCCTTCGGTGCGCCACAATGCGCTCGATCTCTCGGTCATGGTGCTTCTTTGGTGTTGTGGGGACCTCGAACTCTGCCTCCTCTCAGGGTCAGGATCCTCGTAAAATTTATTCAAGAAGCTGACGTGAAAGATGGGTGGACACGATACTTAGGCGGCAGCTTCAATCGATAGGCAACCTGGCCAATTCTTCACTCAACTTTGAATGGCCCATCAAATTTTTGCATCAGACTCCTTGCTGTCGATTGAGCCTTGTTACTAGCCTGCAGTGATGGAGTTAGCTTAAGCCATACCTTCTCACCAACGTCGAACTCCACCGGGTGGTGGCCTCGATCATAATACTTCTTCAGGCCCCGGTCGGCCTTGGCTAAGCTATCTCGAGCTTCATCCCAAAGAAGCTCACGTCCATGGGCAAACTTGTACACGGCTGGACATCCAATGCCAATTGCCCGCAATGTCATCGATTCGTAGTTAGGTGTAATACCCGTAGAAATTTAATACGGGATTTTGTTGTAAATAACTATATACATTTTTTTTTTCGGATTAGGAAGTTTGGCGATAAAAAAATATATAATTTCTAGTTCCAACTTTAAATCGAAAGTTACCAGAAAGTTAAGTGAAATTTAGAATATTGGACTACATTAGATTGGGCCAAACTAAATTAAAATATATTTGGTCTTGGAATAAAGGCTTAAACACTCAAAAATAAACGTTAACAATGAGGTTTCTTAGGGCTTAGGAAAAAATAAGGATAACCAACTTGTCACATCATTTCCTTTCTTTCGAGGGATTAGTATACATCCATGCCTTAGTAGATGAAGCTTTCATTTAATAAAGAGAGAAAAAGCAACGAAAGAAGAAAGCGATTGTAAGCTCAAACCTCATAAATAATTCAAAGGAGGCGAAATAGAAAAGTAAGACAATTCTGTTACGGTACTCTTTCATATATAGAATAATTATATATTTGCTTAACTTGCGCAACTAGATGTTAGGTTAATTAAGTTCTTAGGATGGTTATGAGGCTTATCTGGGCTTAAGGTGTTTTAGGAATGAGATATATGAGGTATCGTGGTTAGTGGAGGATTTCGTAGGTTAGTATGTTTAGGAAAACCCTAGCTCTTTAAGGATTCGATTTATATTCATAATTGTTTAGGTGACGAGTTCTAATAAGTTACACATGCAGTGCTTGAGAATTTATTATTTTTATTATGTATAGAAACTTAACATTTTGGGGTGTAAGATTTTCGGGATTCAGTGTAATTTTTGAAAATGATCTTGATAGTACAGTTTCTAGGGTTTTCGAAAGAATTAATAATTGTGAAGGAATCGGGCGATTCCATTTCATGATTACGATCGAACGATTTTACTTGTTTTGAGTCTTAGAATATTATAATATCACAATCGGGCAATTGGATTAGATAATCGGGCGATGAAATTTACCTGAACTATCAACTCGGCAAATGTGACTTCAACACTTCAACAAATCGGGCAATTTTGACATGGGACAATCGGGCGCCTTCATGACATGAAATCGGGCGATTTGTTGAAGAACTCGGCGAAATTCATTTTATGTATGTAAGAATCGGGCGATTTGTCATTCGGCCGATAGTAGAAATCGTAGAATTTAAAATACGGCGTTGACTCGATTCTGATCACAAATCGGGCGAATTTGGAATCGGGCAACTTGAATTTCAAAGCTCGGCGAATGCAAAATCGGGCGATTTCCGAGACTCCAAATATTTTAATATACTTTAATTCTTTGCACCATTCGGGCGATTCAGAGTAATTAAAATCGGGTGTTGACTTAGAGTTGACCATAAGTCGGGCGATTTAGGTCATCTCAAGCTTAGAATATGTTAATTTCTGATACGATTATTTTAGACTGTACAGTTCGAGAATTGATAGATATACTAATAATATTTATTATATCCAGAGGACCGATTTATAGAGACTCCACCGCATTTCGTATTTGACCGTAAGGGGAGGACATGTAGGTGGATCATCCATCTACAATACGTAAACACATATGTGGTTTATGTGTCTCATATAATTCGATGATTTTCGTGGCTTACGTGACTTACGTGATTTACGTGTTTTATCTGTTTTACGTACGTTTTATATAAATTATGTTTTTATGAAATTCCACGTATATGCATGGCACATGCATATCACGTCAGGGCGAGAGAGGGTTGTACCGTAGTGGGACGGTAATGATATGAGATATTGACATACGGTCTAGAATGAGATGTGGTGATTGGTGACCCTTAGAGGAGTCGAGGCTGGGCTCACTGGGCACCTGGTGGAGCCAGGCGTGATCGATCTGTCTACTCGGACGTGAACGTTCCGAGGTGCATACCGCCTGATGAGATTTTTGGTGTGATCTGATAGGGGGCCATTGACGTGATCGTCCAGTGCACTATTAGTGTATGCTTTTGTTTTGGTGCGAAGCGACCCGGTAGGAGGCCATTGGCGTGATCGTCCAGTGCACTACTAGGGTATGCTGTCGCGAGACTTAGGGGTGGCCTCCCAATAGTCTATTGCGCGAAGGTGTCGAGCCTAACCTAGAGTCCTGTGTTGTGTGAAACAGGAATGTGGGAAAATATAGTGTGCATTATATCATGTTGTGAATTGTTGGCATCGGGGTTGAGTGCGCACTTGCATACATGCATTTTATTCACCTACTGGGTCGAGTCTGACGCCGACGTGCGTCAAGACTGAGGCGGCTGGTGGCGGTGCTCCACGGAGCTTTGAGGGCGGGGCGGTACATGGATGAAGACCTGTAGAGCGGCGTTAGGGCTTTTTGTTTTTTTGACATTTTGGGGCTTTGGCCCGTGTATAGTAATGACGATGGAGACGATTTTTATAGTCATGTATATTATTTAAGAAAAAGTTTTAATTAGACGGGCCTTCCGCGGCTTACGTTGCGGAAATCCGCCACTAATCCTAGTTAGAAAAGTAGGGTCGCCACAGGTGGTATCAGAGCTTAGGCTTTAGATTCTGAAGACTGTCCATGTACTGCCGCTCAAAAGCCTGGAGAATCAGTCTGGCCTGTAAGTTCAATACTTGATTACGTGATTATGTGTTATCTGATATATGCCTTGTGTGAATAATTGTAGAAATAGTTACGAATGCCGAGAACACGTAGAGAGCTTGGTGAAAATAGTCGTAGGGCGGGGTCGGAGTCCCCACCTAATGACGAACGATCTACTATCCACCAGTTGACGGATCTGATCAGACGAGACGACAGTCAGATCAGATTAATGATCTCATTCACCGTCAGAACTCTTCGGAACGTCATGCGTCCCCAGCATTAGAACGTGTAGAAGCTGTCGGGGAAAGGTTTTGAAGATTAAATCCCCCTGCCAGGCTGCTGATCCTACCTATGCGGAGATTGGCTTAGAACTATCGAGAACATGTTCCGTGTGAGTCACTTACCCGATACCGAAATGGTGACGTGTGCCACCTTTATGCTGCGTGGGAATGCGGGATACTGGTGGGACACAATTCAAGTACTTGAGGATACTACCATCATGACCTGGGAAAGGTTCAAAATGCTCTTTTGGGGCAAGTACGTTACTGCGCCTGATAGAGCGCAGAAGCTGAATGAGTTTATAAATCTGAAACAAGGAGGGATGTCGGTAGCAGATTATATACGCAAATTCAAGCAACTCTCTAGGTTTGCACCACATATCGTGGCTACGGACGAGCTGAAGATTGAACATTTCTTGGAACGCCTCAAAACCGAGATTTTCCGGAGCGTGAGTATGTATGATACAGAAGGGAAAACTTACGCTCGTATCGCTGATCGAGCAATTTTAGCTGAACAAGCGAATGTTAGAGTTACAAAGGTGCATGCCGCAATACGGAGAGCGGAAGGACGCAAGGAGGAGGAAACCAAAACCGCCCGTTCTTAGGTAAGAATCTGAACTACCGCAGGAGTCAACCGGGCCAGCAGAATTGGAGGCCAAGACCGAATCATGGGCCATTTAACATTCCGACAGACCCTCAAACGCTGCATGTCAATGTCGACAATGCGGACGCTACCACTCCGATGCGTGTTATGGGCCAAGACCAAACCCGACCCCACAATATTTCCTGTGTGGGAAGATCGGACACTATGCCAGGAACTGCAATGAGAATGTGCCACGAGTTCAGAACCAACCGCTAATTCGACCCCCTCCGATACCAGCACGAGTTTTTACTCTGACAAATGAGGAGGCCGAAGCAAATCCTTCTGTAGTAACGGGTACGTTGACTATTCATGACGTGCCCACTTCCGTTTTAATTGACTCTGGGGCTACACACTCGCTCGTGTCGGCCAAGTATGTGAAAAAGGTGGGAATCTCTCATACCTTATCTGAATGCAATTATGTGGTTACCTTACCACACGGTGATCCAACGCGCACTAACCAAGTGCTGGAAGGATGCTCCGTGAACATTGAGGGTAGAAATTTGAGGGTCAACCTAATAGTAATCCCAATGAACGACTACGACGTTATCTTTGGGATGATTGGCTTTCAAGATACTGAGCCATCATAGATTGTAACAAGAAGGTCGTAAAATTTCAACTGCCCGAAGAAGGGGTGTTCGCCTTTTCGGGTAAAGCCAGTTCGAATCGTATTCCACGAATCTCTACGTTGAAGGCTCAACGAGTATTGAGATCCGGTTGTGAGTCTTATCTCGTGTATGCGGTGAAGGCGGAGGAATTACCTCAGCCAGAACTGAAAGACGTACCGATAATCAACGAGTATACCGATGTATTTCCCGATGATCTCTCGGGGTTACCCCTGATCGAGAAATACAGATCACGATAGAATTGATGCCGGGGTCCGCCCCAATCTCTAAAGCTCCTTATCATCTTGCGCCGAACGAACTGAAGGAATTGATAGAACAGTTGGAGGACTTGTTGCGGAAAGGGTTTATACAATCCAGCTTTTCACCATGGGGAACACCAGTCCTATTCGTTTAAAAGAAAGATGGGTCGATGAGGTTATGCATCGACTATAGGGAGTTACATAAGATTACCATAAAAAATAAATATGCCCTTCCGAGAATCGATTATCTGTTCGACCAGCTACAGGGTGCTACGGTATTCTCGAAAATTGATCTCCATTCGGGATACCATCAATTAAAGATCAGGGAGACAGATGTTCCTAAAACTGCATTCAGTACGAGGTACGGCCATTAGTTTTTGGTCAAGCCCTTTCGGACTAACAAATGCCCCTGCTGCATTCATGGATCTTATGAACAGAGTCTTTAAAGACTATCTCGACCGTTTTTTAATCGTCTTTATTGACGATATCCTGATCTATTCCAAGACGAAGGAAGAACACGAGAATCATTTACGAATCGTCCCTGTGAGAGAAACAGCTCTACGCCAAATTCAAGAAATGTAAATTTTGGCTTGAGCAAGTAGCTTTCTTGGGACACGTGATTTCTGGGAATGGAATCTCTGTGGACCCGAGTAAGATCGAGGTTGTGAACAATTGGCCACGACAGACTACTCCAATCGAGATCGAAGTTTTCTTGGACTTGCGGGATATTACCGTAAGTTCATAGCTGACTTCTCTAGCATCGCCTCAACGTTGACGAACCTTACTAGGAAGAACGTACCTTTCAAATGGACTGAGGCGTGCGAACAAAGTTTCCAGGAGCTGAAGAACGGGAGGATTCTCAGTCTATAGCGACGCTTCGAAGAACGGACTAGGATGCGTGTTGATGCAGAACGGTAAAGTGATTGCTTACGCCTCACGACAACTTAAAGAGTACGAGAAGAATTACCCAACCCATGACCTCGAACTAACCGCAGTGGTTTTTGCTTTGAAGATTTGGAGGTATTACCTTTACGGAGAAAGGTGCGAGATCTTCACCGACCACAAGAGTTTGAAGTTGTCAGGAACCAAAACCAAAATCATGCATCATGCTAATTTATTGCATAAATAATTTCACGATATATGTATATAAGTATTACAAAAGGGACCGAGGTATAATAAATTAGGATAGTTGAAATGAAATTAGTAATATGAATAAATATTAATTTGGGTAGTGAGGATGTGCGAAGTATTGATTCGTGAAATTAGAGGATTCGTGAAGTTCATGAAGTTATCAATTCGTGAAATGAGGAGTAGTGAAGGATGTTAGTTCGCGAGGTTGATGATTCGTGAAATTGGAAATGTGTGAAGTTAGGAATTAGTGAAGTGGTGGATTATTTAAGTGGTTGTTTAGTGAATTCGCCAAGTATTAATAGTAATACTATGGTTCACGAATTGATAGGGTGGCATTTCACGAATTGGAGTACTTGTGGTATTTCACGAACTTGACTAAAAAAAATGTGAGTGGCGAATCCTACTAGCGAATGAATGGTTAACACCAATATCACTTATTGTTTTGGTATCAATACAATATATGATAATGTTAAAGGGAGTTGGTGGAATCAAAAGGGTCTTCGTAATGTGGTTGGAAATTAAAAAAAAAAAAGCGAAAACCACTTTATATTAAATAATGCTCATTATCAAATAAGGACAAGTATAGATGACCATGATTTTCTATCTTTATACGTAACCTAAATGTTAATAAATAAGCATTAGAATTTATTATCATAAGAGAAACTTAAAAAAAAAAAATTAGTAGAAGGAGAAAACGAAGAACTTACATAGCGATCGAACTACAACTTGGAAGGGGTATGATCTTTATTATGATTTCAAGTTAGCATGCATAAAAGTTTATTTAATTGTAATTTTTGAAAAGTTTGGAAGGATACGAAACCTTGTTAGGATTATATGGAATCCATGAATTTGGTCAATTATGGAATCTTAAGGTGGCATGAAAACTATTAAAATAATAATCTAACGTGAATGATTGCTAGGTGTTGGTAAGATAAAGACAAAAGAGGAATTCATGAATCATATGGAGGTTGGCGTATTGAAGTTGTCAATTGTGAATAATATTATAATATTTGGCCAACTATGTATGTCAAT
Organism: Craterostigma plantagineum; assembly: GCA_027422505.1. Taxonomy (NCBI): domain Eukaryota; kingdom Viridiplantae; phylum Streptophyta; class Magnoliopsida; order Lamiales; family Linderniaceae; genus Craterostigma; species Craterostigma plantagineum. Next base: position 14,935,145 of record JAPQWV010000005.1, on the reverse strand, counting down.
AGCTTGAACTCTTAACGTGGGAAAAAAAATGATGATGAAAATAAGAATAAACTAGTATGATGATTAAGAGTTGTTAAGATAAAGTCAATAGAAATAACGTGGATGTCAATTACTTTAGTTTAACTTCACGCATTAAGAGCTTTATGAATTTAAATAAGGATTTAAGGGTTCGTGAAGTTTGTGTAAGAGGCAGTGTTTTAAATAGCGTGGTGATGCGCGCTACGAGGCGCGCGTTAGTGTGATTTTTCTCAAAACGCTATGTCATGTCCAAATTTAGCGTGTTTTTTCTTTTTTGATTTTTATTTTCTTTTATTTTCTTAATCTTTATAAAACTAATATATAAATTCGTCTTTTTTGAAAAAGGAGCATTTCTTGATCGAAGTGGAGTTCGACTTTCAAGGCATGACTCATCTATGCGCATTTTAAAACATTGTTGGTTGATCGTTATTTTTTTTACAGAAACTTACGTGTTGTTTAGTATATTTAGTTTCCAGTTATTTGAATAATTTATTTCTTATGATAATTTTTAAACTTATGATAATTAATATCATATTAGTTAATTTAACTACTATATTCATTTATAATAACCATATATTATAATTTTTCAGATTATAAGTGGATTGCCTGAAATACTCACGCATTGCGCTACGCTATTTACGCTACGCGCTATCGGAACCAAAACGCGACGCGATACGCTATACGCTTTTTAAAACACTGGTAAGGGGTATGACTTCACGAATTGTAAAGAACTTAAAGTCACTTTGCGAATTGAAAGGTTTACAGGTTGAACGATGAGTTCGCGAAGTGTAATGTTTTCACGGATTGTAATGGTTCGCGAATCATAGACTTTCACCAGCTTAACCGATTTTAGGATTTATTTTCAAAAAAAAAAAAAGAGAAACAATTCAAGTTTTAACATTTAGATGATATTTGAAACTTTTCTAATTTTTAAACAAGAAAATTCACGAACTTGGATAAGTTTAATAGTATGGTTTGAAATGTGAACTTTTATGTTCTTAGTAAAACATTTATACTTAATTAACTTAGCAAAGTTTTTATATTAATTATGGTTAGGTGGAAAATTAGTATATTGTAAAGATTAAATTATTAAAGAATTAATAATGCACGATAGACACGCATTACACGGCATGCATATTATTTTCTTAGGGATCTTATATTTATGACAATAATATTTTAATAGCTTCGAATTCCGAAAAGGGCAAGGATAAAGTCGAGTAACGAATGGGGCTTTAAGCGATACTGTGAGTATGATATGCAAAATGTGTTCTACTGTTGTGTGCTTTATGTGAATTAAATGATTGATGATTTTCTGATTGACGTATTATTTAAAATTAATGTGAATTACATGGCCATAATGTGCTACCTTGCGATATGTGCGATTCGATGATATATAGAATTTATATGTCATACAAAGTGAAAGTAAAGTATTGCATACGGATAATAAAGAAAAGAGAAACCATTATGACTGCTACGACATCGGACGACTTGATACACATCTATGGTTACATCCCTACAAATCGGGGGATTACAGAGTCCTGTACAGGCACACAAAAATATATCTATGGTTACAGAGTCCCATGCATGGGCCCCTACGGGGTCAATAGTACGAGTCTAGCAGGTTCATAACGGAAGTATGAGAAATAAATGACCATATAGAATTGAATTGATTTACGGAAATATGAATGATTCTATGCACTATGGTTATGTGACAAACTTCGATGATCGATCACGTGATGATTATGTGAACTAAAATGTTTACACCAAATGTTGTGAATCTACGGATTCTACGAACGATGGTATATTCTTTAGAAACATCTATGGAAGCAAACGAAAGGAAGAAATTAATTTTCTGCTACAGTTTCATTTATTATTTGTATAATGGAATAACATGTTGCTATCATACTCTGAATAATTGTTTCCTCAGTTGCTGTAGATATTTAGCAGGCAACTTAGAGTGCATCGTCATAAGACAGCATGGATTCAAGGTTGGCCGGCTACGCTCTGACCTACTTCCCTATGTTCATCTTGTGCATGTAGTATATGAAACGCTAGTGACTTTTGTGTGTTGTAAAATAAATAAGATAGGTGCATATATATGTATGATATGCGTGGAAATGACTAGACCGGATGTACGCTCCCGTTTATGTATAAAGGCATGGTTGTAAAAAGGCAAAAAATTTTATGTGAAAAATATAGCTGCGCAAATAAAGTAATAGAAAACGGGACGTTACAGAAGTACTTCTTCACCCAGAAAGAATTAAATATGCGACAGCGACGATGGTTGGAGCTTGTCAAAGACTACGATTGCGTTATCAATTATCATCCAGTTAAAGCAAATGTAGTCGCAAACGCGCTCAGTCGGAACGCAATGAGCACAGAATTGCACAGACTTGGAGTGGAAGTAGTTGACTTAAGTAAAGTTGAAGCGAAACTAGCAACACTAACTCTTCAGCCTACGTTGCTAGAACGAATTAGAAAAGCACAAGAAGAGGACGAATTTTATCTAAAGGTGAAAGACGCGCTACCTGAGGACTTCGGAATCCGAGAAGACGAAACCTTGCTGTACAAGAACCGACTGTACGTACCCAATAATGAAGAGTTACAACGAACAATAATGACAGAAGCACACGCAACAACATACTCAGTGCACCCGGGCGCGACAAAGATGTACCAAGATTTGCGAGTCACATATTGGTGGCCGGGAATGAAGAAGGACATCGCCACTTTCGTAAACAGATGTATGACATGCCAACAAATCAAAGCCAAACACCAGCAACCAGCGGGAACTTTACAACCTTTACCAATTCCGGAATGGAAATGGGACCGCATCACGATGGACTTCGTCGTTGGTTGCCTAAGACGACGAAAGACCACGATGCCATTTGGGTGATTGTTGATCGCCTAACAGCTCTAATTTTTCAATGGAACGCTACGCTGAATTGTATATTCAGGAAATTGTCCGACTCCATGGAATTCCAATTTCTATCGTCTCGGATCGATATTCGAGATTTCTATCCAACTTTTGGCAAAGTTTACAGAAGGCGATGGGAATTAAGCTCTCGTTCAGTCCCCAGACTGACGGGCAGTCTGAACGAACGATCCAAACCCTTGAGGATATGTTACGAGCCTGCGTGTTGGACTTCAAGGGAAATTGGAGCAAGTATCTGTCACTGATTGAATTTTCTTATAATAATAGCTTCCACGCTACGATCGGAATGGCACCGTATGAGGAGTTATATGGGCGCAAGTGCCGATCCCCGGTCCCATCGGCGAAGGCATAATATTGGGACCGGATATGATTCGCGAGATGACCGAAGCCGTGATGAAAATTCGGGAGAGGATGCGAACTGCTCAAAGTCGGTAGAAGAGTTACGCAGATCACAGGCGACGACCTTTAGAGTTCGCGGAGGACGACCAAGTATTTCTAAAAATTTCCCCGATGAAAGGCGTGAAGCGCTTCGGACGAAAGGGCAAGCTGAGTCTCGGATATATAGGACCGTTCAGAATTATCAAACGAGTCGGCGAAGTAGCATACCAACTAGAGTTACAGGCTTCTCTATCGCAAGTTCACGACGTATTTCACGTATCGACATTACGAAAGTACGTCGCGAACCCGAGTCATGTGATCCAGAATGAACTCCTCTATCAACAACTTAAGACAGACTTGAGTTATGAGGAGAAACCTGTAGATATTCTAATGTACGAATCGAAACGACTACGGAATAAGACCATTCCGTTAGTTAAAAGTGTTGTGGCGGAATCAATAAATCGAGGAAGCCACTTGGGAGCGTGAGGATGATATGAGAGTCCGTTATCCCGAGTTATTCCACTCGGCGTAAATTTCGGGGACGAAATTCTTTTAAGGGGGGAGGATGTAATACCCGTAGAAATTTAATATGGGATTTTGTTGTAAATAACTATATAATTTTTTTTTCGAATTAGGAAGTTTGGCGATAAAAAAATATATAATTTCTAGTTCCAACTTTAAATCGAAAGTTACCAGAAAGTTAAGTGAAATTTATAATATTGGACTATATTAGATTGGGCCAAACTAAATTAAAATATATTTGGTCTTGGAATAAAGGCCCAAAAACTCAAAAATAAACGTTAACAATGAGGTTTCTTAGGGCTTAGGGAAAAATAAGGATAACCAACTTGTCACATCATTTCCTTGCTTTCGAGGGATTAGTATACATCCATGCCTTAGTAGATGAAGCTTTCATTTAATAAAGAGAGAAAAAGCAACGAAAGAGGAAAGGGATTGTAAGCTCAAACCTCATAAATAAATCAAAGCAGGCGAAATAGAAAATGTAAGACAATTCTGTTACGGTACTCTTTCATATATAGAATAATTATATATTTGCTTAACTTGCGCAACTAGATGTTAGGTTAATTAAGTTCTTAGGATGGTTATGAGGCTTATCTGGGCTTAAGGTGTTTTAGGAATGAGATATATGAGGTATCGTGGTTAGTGGAGGATTTCGTAGGTTAGTATGTTTAGGAAAACCCTAGCTCTTTAAGGATTCGATTTATATTCATAATTGTTTAGGTGACGAGTTCTAATAAGTTACACATGCAGTGCTTGAGAATTTATTATTTTTATTATGTATAGAAACTTAACATTTTGGGGTGTAAGATTTTCGGGATTCAGTGTAATTTTCGAAAATGATCTTGATAGTACAGTTTTTAGGGTTTTCGAAAGAATTAGTAATTGTGAAGGAATCGGGCGATTTCATTTCATGATTAAGATCGAACGATTTTACTTGTTTTGAGTCTTAGAACATTATAATATCACAATCGGGCAATTGGATTAGATAATCGGGCGATGAAATTTACTTGAACTATCAACTCGGCGAATGTGACTTCAACACTTCAACAAATCGGGCGATTTCATGACGTGAAATTGGGCGATTTGTTGAAGAACTCGGCGAAATTCATTTTATGTATGCAAGAATCGGGCGATTTGTCATTCGGCCGATTGTAGAAATCGCCGAATTTAAAATACGGCGTTGACTCGATTCTGATCACAAATCGGGTGAATTTGGAATCGAGCAACTTGAAATTCAAAGCTCGGCGAATGCAAAATCGGGCGATTTCCGAGACTCCAAATATTTTAATATACTTTAATTCTTTGCACCATTCGGGCGATTCAGAGTAATTAAAATCGGGTGTTGACTTAGAGTTGACCATAAGTCGGGCGATTTAGGTCATCTCAAGCTTAGAATATGTTAATAATTTCAGATACGATTATTTTAGACTGTACAGTTCGAGAATTGATAGATATACTAATAATATTTATTATCCAGAGGTCCGATTCATAGAGACTCCACCACATTTCGTATTTGACCGTAGCGCGAGGACAGGTAGGTGGATCATCCAACTACAATACGTAAACACATATGTGCTTTATGTGTCTCATATAATTTGATGATTTTCGTGGCTTACGTGACTTACGTGATTTACGTGTTTTATCTGTTTTACGTACGTTTTATATAAATTATGTTTTTATGAAATTCCATGTATATGCATGGCACATGCATATCACGTCAGGGCGAGAGAGGGTTGTACCGTAGTGAGACGGTAATGATATGAGATATTAACGTACGGGGTAGAATGAGATGTGGTGATTGGTGACTCTTAGAGGAGTCGAGGTTGGGCTCACTGGGCACCTGGCGGAGACTGGCGTGATCGATCTGTCTACTCGGGCGTGATCATTCCGAGGTGCATACCGCCGGATGAGATTTTTGGTGCGACCTGATAGGGGGCCATTGGCGTGATCGTCCAGTGCACTATCAGTGTATGCTTTTGTTTTGGTGCGAAGCGACCCGGTAGGAGGCCATTGGCGTGATCGTCCAGTGCACTACTAGGGTATGCTGTCGCGAGACTTGGGGGTGGCTTCCCAGTAGTCTATTGCGCGAAGGTGTCGAGCCTAACCTAGAGTCCTGTGTTGTGTGAAACAGGAATGTGGGAAAATATAGGGTGTGCATTATATCATGTTGTGAGATGTTGGGATCGGGGTTGAGTGAACACTTGCATACATGAATCTTATTCACCTACTGGGCAAATCGCTCAGTGTTTACGTGTTGTAGGTATCGAGTCTGACGCCGACATGCGTCAAGACTGAGGCGGCTGGTGGCGGTGCTCCACGGACTTTTGAGGGCGGGGCGGTACATGGATGAAGACCTGTGGAGCGGCGTTAGGGCTGTTTGTTCTTTTGACAGGGGCTTTTGCCCGTGTAGAGTAATGACGATGTAGACGGATTTTTATAGTAATGTATATTAGTTAAGAAAAAATTTTAATTAGACGGACCTTTCGCGGCTTACGTTGCGGAAATCCGCCACTAGTCCTAGTTAGAAAAGTAGGGTCGCCACATTATGGGTTGGAATCCCTATACTATCTCGAAGGGGCTCTTCTCTGTGGCTGATGACTTATGGAGATTGTAGCAGAACTGGGCCGCATTAAGAAAACTAGTCCAGTTGTGCTTGCTCACAGAGATATAGTGCCTGAGATATTCCTCGAGCAACTGGTTTGTCCGCTCACTTTGACCGTCACTTTGGGGATGGTGTGCCGATGAGAAGCGTAGCTTCGTACCGAGCATGTGAAATAGCACTGTCCGAAATCTCCTTGTGGACCTAGAATCTCATAACTTATAATTTCCTCAGGTAAGACAAAGTGCTTCATCCGTTGCGGAAAAACAGAGCTGGAGCCACGTCTGCCGGGCACTTGTGAGGGGCCGGCATAAAAACTGCCACGTTAGAGAATCGGTCAACAACTACGGAGATGGACGCGTTGTTAATTTTGCTTTTTGGGAGCCCGAGAATGAAGTCCATCGTGATCGATCTCCAAGGACTTGTCGCGATAAGAAGGGGCTGCAACAGCCCAGCCGGCTTGGTTCGTTCAGGCTTGTTGCGCTGGCACATGATGCATGTTCACACAAAGGCCTTGACGTCATGCTCCATCTTTGGCCAGTAGAACGTGCGGCACAACAGTGCCATCATTCGCTGTGGCGACCCTCACTTTCTAATACTAATTAGTGGCGGATTTTCGCAACGTAAGTCGCGGAAGACCCGTTTAATTAAAAACTTTTTCTTAAAATAAAATATATTACGATAATACTCGTCTACATCGTCATCACTATACAAGGGCCGTAGCCCCCAAAATGACAAAACGTCAAAACCTAACGTCGCTCCACAGGTCGCATCCATGTACAGCCCCGTCCTCAAAAGCTCGTGAAGCACCGCCGTCAGCCCGCCTCAGCCGCGACGCGCATCAACGTCGGGCTCGGTACCTACAACACGTAAAACCCTGAGCTATTTGCTCAGTAGGTGAAATATGCGTGAATGCAGCGTGCGCTCGATCCCATCCCATACACCTCACAACATGCACGCTCGACCTCATCACGACCCATCACATCTCACGACTCCCCGTGACTCAACACTATACATCCTCGGGTATCCCCTCAGGTCGCTTTAGAATGGGAAGGCTTCTCAGGTCTCTTTGGAGTCGCCCATTTCCCCGAGTTGAGGTTCACGCTAGGTCTGCCCACTCAGGTCTCTCTAGAGTGGTACGTACTAGAACTTTCCCCTCACCTAACGCTCGGTCGTCCCACTCAGGTCTCTTTAGAGTGGTACGTACTAGAGCATGGGCAGCCCACTCAGGTCTCTTTAGAGCGGCATACACCCAAACCACTAACGTCCCAACGCTCGGGCGGCCAACTCAGGTCGCTTTAGAGTGGCACGCACCCAAGCACCATCCTATCGCTCGGCCGGACCACTCAGGTCTCTTTAGAGTGGTACCTACTGGAGCACCGACAGCCTACTCAGGTCTCTTTAGAGCGGCATTCACCCACCCTCTATCCGACACACGGACCAACACCACTCATTGACTTCCCAAACATTACCGTTCCGCACGGTACTCAGTCCCCTCGCACTAACCTGGTATGCAAGTGCAGTACAAATAACATATGACGTGCATCAAGGATACATATGCCGTGCGACACATATAAATGTAAAACATGTAAACCATGAAATTCACATAATCACGTAATCATGTACGTATCATACTAACACATAAGTATCACATAATAATTCACATAAACATGAAAGGGTTACGCGTCGTAGGCGGATTTCACCTACCTGTCGTCCGCAAATTATTAGCTATTGTTCCCGTGAAATTCCTAGCTCCTGACCTTAAGCATAAAATTAAAATATCAATATACTATCTAATTTAAACCATCTAAGTTTTCTATCTTCCTACTTATATTGAAATATTAGCTAAGAAACTGTATTAGATAAGTAATTATTTAAAAGGTTTTGTTCAGTTGAATCGATCCGCGAACTGCTTAGATGAGTGACTGAATTCGCAAACTACTTTGCGAATTATTTCTAACCCGTGAAACTCGTTAGGTTCGTGAAGTTTCCTATGAGGCTTATAAGATTATTTTATTCCTTTTCTTAGTAAAGCTCCCTATTCATAATTAGTGAAATTCCTACCACCTTACAACTCGTGAACCTATATGTACCCTGAAGTGTAAAATATGCCTAGGGGGGGGGGTGAATTAGACTATAAAAATTTTGGCTTGTTTTTCTTTGAAAAATACTTTTCTTTAAGAAGATATTTGCAGAGTATGTTATTTCCCAGAAAGCAGTACGAGTATCAAAGTTATCTCCCTAACCCTATTTAAAAAATATCACGTTATTTTCAGAAGTCGTTTCAACGATATCACCTAGTTATTTGCACGCGTCCCGGGTTTGTCTCACAGAAAAGTAAATAGCATAAAGTAAAGTGAGACGCGATTTTTATACAGGTTATATCCCCAGCTGAGGTTTAATCCTGTCCTTGGGGTGTGATCTCCCCAAGAGTTCTAACCAATCACTAGGTATTACCGGTTACACTATGATTGACCCGTACACAATCGAAGCACTATGGACACTAGACCTCGTTCTAGGCTGACGCACGCCAAGTTTCGATCCACGTCGTTTACCCAGGAAACCTATTCCCCGACTGGATGCAGCTTGCTACCGAAGGGCCACCGAATCCACAAAATTCGTCCCTCCACGTGCGTAAGACTCCGCTCGTGCTCCTTTGTGCGCTCACACGTCCGAAGACTGAGGTTTGTAGGATTTGGAGTTTCTAAGGATCGATCAAAGGTACAGATTCGCAAATGAAAGCTCAATCACAAACTACGAATGAATCGCAAAGTAAAGCTCAAATCGTCTAAGGAATTCGATAGCTTGTGTGTTCGTTGTGTACCCAAGTGTTTCCTTCTATATAGACCCAATAATCGCTTCTACACTTCACAAGGAAAGTTAAGCACAGAATATGCAAGATAAAGCTCAATAATCACGTGCATTAACTCAAACAATCATGCCAAGAATAAACCAATTAAGCTCAACGGTCATGCATGATCACTTACCATAAGATTAACATTCATTCCACGGTAATCTCATCCATTTGTCAGCATATTTCATATATATTCCACTCAGCGTATTATCAACGGTAAGCTCAATCAATTGATTTCTTTCCCAAAATATGATAGTCAATTCGCACAGAGAAAGATTTGATCTACTGAGTATAATGCAAAGCATACTTTCCGTGTATAGTGATCTCATCCGATTTCAGCACATTCCATAATTAGACTCAAACAACATCTTACCACATATAAGCCCAATCAATTAACCACTTTCCATAATATGAATCCTAAGTCGCACAAGGAAAGCAGGATCATGATTCACAGATTTAAAAGTCAAATAATATTGCACTCAACGGATATCTCATAATATTCTTTCCTTATATAGACCAATGACATGTAAACATTTAATCAGAATATCTTTCCATATATAACATAGGCATATCCGGGTGATCACAGTGATATTCTTTCCTAAAATAACCCAATCACGTGTACAGCTCACATATCACTTAACAGAATATATTTTCCATATATAGCACACAATGAGATTCCATTCATACGAAAACGTTCATATCCAGGTGATCACATCAATATTCCAGTTAAGCATAAGATCACATATAATTTAACAGAATATATTTTCCATATATAGCACACAGTGACATTCCATTCATACGAAAACTTTCATATCCAGGTGATCACATCAATATTCCAGTTAAGCACAATATCACATAAATTCGATTAACTTAACAATTAAATCACATTTAAGCACTTAATCGAATATTTGTACATACTTAAACATCATATATTATACATATCGAGTTTTCTAAGTTGTACCCCCCGATTCACATAATTACTTGGAATAATCAAAACTCTTATAATTATTGGACCAAAAAGGTCTACATACCCTATATTATTATTTTATTTCTTAAGGCGTCGCGAGTATCTTACATGCTGAATCACACCTCACAATTCGACAAGTGCCGTCTTATAATACTATTATTATTTACTTTATCTTTTCTTATAGCCTTGTGGGGTCCTAGGTGGCTTATAATATATTTCTATTCTATTATGCTTCGTGAACCTCACATAAGTGCATGCACAATTCCGTATTTTACTCAATTCATGTGAAGTGCTATTGGTTTATTAAATGACTCACGCATGACTCACTTTTTACTATCCCACTTATCTATTGATTTCTTTGGTTCACAAGATCTATACTAATTCGCCAAACTCTTCCTCGATTCGTGAAATGCTATGGAAAAGGGTTCACCAACTTGCAATTCGTCAAATTGCCTTCGGCCTGCGAACTCTTGGTTTCCAATTCACGAAATTACTTATTAAGGTTTGCGAAGTCGAGTTCGCGAACCTGTCTTAACTCGGGAGATCATTATATCGCATCTATTCACCTCCTACCATGAATTCGCGAAACCCTATTTTCAAGTTCAATTCCCAAACCTTGATGGTTCGTGAATTTGACATCTTGAGACTCTTACTAAAACTTATAACACTTTTAAAACATTAGAATTTCCGATCAAAATACTGTTATTCTCAAGAACAGTATGGGTTTTCTAAGATCTTTAGTATTTTCAAACCCTCAAATTTAAAATTTACTTTTCTCCAAGAACAAATTGAATATTTTAAAGGCTTCATAAAATTGAACGATGGTTTATTCTGCGTAAATTCAATCTTGATAAAACCTGATTATAAGAGCTCTAACTACTCATTTCCAAAAACCCTCGTTAACTAAACCTGCACATACTCTAATCGTATTCAAACTTTTGTACCATGTAATTTCTAGGCATACTATATACAAAGAAAACATGGAAAAGTCAGAGTGATAATCTATACCTTTCCAAGCTTAGAATGAGCCTTGTTCGAATTTTCTCCTCCCTTATTAAGTTCTTCGACAGTTTCTAACTAATGATGGGAATTCTTTCTTATCCTAGCTTGCTATTTGCGTGTGATATAATACAAATGACGTTAGGTCTTCAACATGTTTATCCTATCTTTATGTAGCAAATATTATAATAATATTATCTTAGGGTGATTTCCCTTTACCTTAAGTTATCGACATAACTTCTAATATTATAATCATTCTTATAATAGTTCTATGTTTCAAGCTTCGAAGTCTCTCCCTTTTCCAAGTACTATTCTTATTTTAATATTGAAATAGATTACCCTTTGACTAAGGTTTCGAGTCTTATATTTGTACAATCCTATATTTAAATCTTTCTCCTATCTTATATAATTCTCTTCTAGGTCCCAACTTACATTTTATTAGGGTAGAATTTCGTAATAGCACACAGATAATTAAACACGTATTTATGAAGTCATATAAGCACATAATACGCAGTCATGTAAATATATAATATTAATTCACGAAACCACATAGTTTGCACATAAGTTCATATATTAACATGCTCATAAAAGTTCGGGGTATTACATTCGCCCAACTCTGGGATGGCCAGCCTGTTGCGGGTCATAATGCTCCCTTAAGAGTTCTCGCCTCAATTTTCCTGGGACATAGAATCTTCCACCATGAATGGCTAACAATTCATTTTCAAGCCAATACCTTTTTACACGTCCAGCTTCAACATCTTCCTTTAGCTTCTTATAGGCCGCATCGTTCTTGCTTTGTCGTCGGATGCGGTCGATAAAGTTGCTCTCGGCTGAGCTTGTGGCCGTCCAAGTGTTGAGTTGTGCTTGTCGACTCAGAGCGTCGGCCACCTCGTTTCACCCCGGCTGATGTACCCACTCAAAGTTGAATTTGCCAAGGAATTCTTGCCAACGCGCTTGCTTTGGGTAAGCTTCTTCTGCGTTTTCGCCACATTATCGGTGACACTAACGAGCTTGGCCCCCAGAAGATAATTCCGCCAGGCTTCAAGCAGTGGATGACCGCAGTCATCTCCTTCTCATGTGTCGTGTAGCGGGTCTCGAAGTCCTTCAGTTTTCGGCTCTCGTTTGTAATCGGGTGCTTGTTCTGGACTAGGACACCGCCAATAACCTTGCCCGATGCATCAGTGTGTACCTCGAAAGGTTGTCCGAATTCTGGCAACTTTGGACGGACTCACTCACCAAAGATGTCTTCAGTTCCTCGAACGCTTCCTCGGAGTCCTTGGTCCATTCCCACTTCACGCTCTTCTTTAGTTAGTCCGTGAGTGGAGCGGCCAATCTTCAAACCCGCCCATACTTAAGACATGGAGGACGAAGCATCCCTCATGAAGAGCAACAACTCTTAGGAGTTGGCTATACAACACTTACACCAAAGGTGACCGTGTTGGAACATAAAGTGGCTACCTTGGAGCCGTCCGTTGAGGAGCTTAAGGAAAAAGTCCAGAAGGTCTCGAACAACAATTATTGTCGGTTCGACATGCCGTTGATACGGGTGCCGAGATCTTGAGTGAGTCGTCAGCAAGAACCAACAGAAAGATCGAAGCCTTAGCCCAGGCTGTCGAGGCCATGACTAGACAAATTCGTGCGGACGTAGACCATGAAATGAGGTATTGCATTCCTTGATACAGGTGAATGAAACTCCAAGCAACTCGCGGTGGAAGTTACCTCAGCCTGAGACCTATAACGGCACACGAGATGCTAAGGAATTGGAAAACTACCTCCACGACATGGAGGACTATTTTGAAGCAGTCCTAACCCTCGAACAAGAGAAAGTAGCATTGGCCACATGATTCTTGATCGATGATGCCAAGCTATGGTGGCGCACGAGAAAGAGGAGGCACTCGAAAATGACCAGGCTCGGATCAAGAGTTGGGAGGAACTAACGGCCGAGTTGAAGGCCCATTTTCTGCCACAACATAGTGCGTGGCATGCTGGGGATGCATTGCGTAAGTTAAAACAGACAGGTTCCATTCATGAGTATGTGCAAAAATTCCATTTGCTAATTGAATGTGAATGACATGTCAGAGCCAGACAAGGTCTAAATTTCATTGACAGACTGACCTCTTGGGCGCAAGCGGAGCTTGCGAGGAGAAACATTCATGATCTGCAGACCGTATTTGCGGAGGCCGAACGGCTGCGGGACATTCCGCGTAGCCAACCTGTGGCCGAGCCTAAGAAGCAAGCGCAGGCCAAGTTTGACAAGCATAATAATAAGCAGGTGCGAATGGGCAAAAAGAAAAGTCAATGGCGGCCTAGCCCGTGTTGGGTTACCCGGTGTGTACTGGAGACGCCACGTCTCCGGATACGGTGCAGAACAAAAATTTTCCGGGTTCCCCGATTGTCCTCGTAGCTCGGATCAGAATAGTAAACATATTGCACGTAATAAGGCGGGTCAAACCCGTAGAAATTTACCAGTTGAAGCGAGTGGCAGCTCCTCGTCCTTTTCTTCAACACTACATTGATGGTGGTGGATGGCACTAGATTGTCTCGCCGACCTCGCAGTGTATGACAGATACGATTCTCTAAAGATGGCTAGAGAGTAATTGATCCATCGCGTGGGAGAAAGCTGTGTGCGTTTCGGTGTGTTTTCGTGCGCGTAACTTCTGTTGTTTGGGAGGGTTTCACCCCTTTTATATTAGGGTAGGGCACGCCCAATAGCAAGCCTTAATTTCGAATTTTAAGCCATGATCAAGTGAGGTGTTTTTGCCGTAAATATCTCTTTCCTTTTGATTCCAAATCAATTAAGGAGACAACATATAATTTCCCTTACTAACTTTAGATATTTACTCCATCTTAAATATGGATTAACTATTCGAAAATTATACCATATATATTTCGAATTTTCAGTTTAAAATAAATAATATTCCGAATATTTTATTTCCATATTTATACACATCAAATATGTAAATTTTGAAAATACCCTCAAAGGCATATTTCGAAATTAGCTTAAGGTGAAATCCAATTTTACCCTCAAGCCTATTGAGCACTTGGCCAAGCCCAAGTCTTAAAGTAAGTTTCATAAGAAGGCCAAGGCCCGTTAAGGCCCAAAACACTTTTCTCCTTCTCGGTACATGTTGATGGTCCTTTTTAAGCCCGACTCTCTAGGTTCGACTCAATCGGCAATGGAGGAATCCAAGAGTGCGGCAGTTACTTAGCCAATCCCGCAGTACCGGACCGTAACCCGATTCGAGTGCGAATTTCGACCCAGTCTTTATTCCAGAACCTTACTATAGATTATAGTACTACATATAAATCCTTCAGCTGTGTCCCAATCGAGTGAGAGCCATGTTCTATGTCAAACTCACTGAACTCGATTCTATGATAAAACGTAGACGCGACAAATTACCAAACTACCCTCCATGTCAAACATGAGTTAGCTCAATACCTTGGCCAAGGATTTCGTAATTTCCCGTCGTCGTCCACATAGGACACTTGTCTCGATTACTTACGAGATTGTGATTCCGTACTTGGCGGTCTGAGCCCGGCAACCACAAATCGTTATCAAGACAGCATCTGGCCCGCTGACTCATGCAACAGCAAATCGGGTCGAGGGGAACCAGTGACAGTCAAGACTTCGAAGTCAACTCCATCAAAGCCCCTTTCGGTCTAAGGTTCACGCAGAATACTAGAGTGTTGTCGTCGGTCATTGACAATCTTTGAGTAATAAACCATGTTCGACGGTACGACCCGTGAGTCAGTGTCCATGAAATGATTCAATCCCTTGATTCGACTCGTATCACAAGTCATGTCCTCCGCTTCCAAGCGGGACATTGGCACACGATAGGTCATCGACAAATAAGCCGTGATCGGTTATCCAGCACCTAACTGAAGCCTTAGGCTTATGGACTTTTAATGTTCGAGGTTAAGAGTCCACAAATGCCTTCCTCTCTCGTGCCCATCAAGAACAGTGACTCAACTCGACACATTTGGATTTGTTCATTTATTGCTTTACCGGATGCTAAGTAAAGAACTCATATATCAATAAACGAACAATGCCTTTCAATAAACACTCGAAAATATTTTATTACATAAGAAGTCGAATGATAAATAAGATAATGCCCTATACAATCTAATCCTCGTATAGCTTTCGAGGGCATATTCCTAACAGCCCGAACCAAGGCAAAATTGAACAATAGCGGCCAGGAAATGCACCTGTCGAAGGCCAGAAAAAGATATCGTGTTACCTTTGCGGCGGTCCGCACAAGTGGTACGAATGTCCGCGTAAGTCGGCAGTTTATGCAGTTGCTGCTCAGATGTGAGGAGAGGCCACTCCTTCGGGCTCAATATCAGAACCCCCTCAGGCCAACCAACTGCAAATTTTGGGGGCAATCAAAGAGGGACGTTCGGGTAAGAATAAGCATCTCTTGTCCTTAGTTTGCCCGCGCTTGACGATGCCGCGCGTGCTTTGTGCCAATGCCACCTGAGGTATCATTATACGATAATTATTGCATTATAAGTCGAATTTTCATTTATTCCACGTGGATGATGATAAGTAGCGTAAAAGGTGGACTTAAAGCAGTGGAAATTGTTGAAGTTTTTGTACTATTTATATTGCCCAATCTATGAATGCTTACTCTCCATACGCAAACCATACGCTTAGTTTGTCGACTTCACATTTCTCCTCTCTGCCTTGTGGTTTCTGGTAATTTTCAGACATGAAAATTTAGGCTCACTATGACGCCCGGGACCGATAAGGGCGGGGAGTGATTGCCGGTGCCACAGAGGTGCACGTACAAGGAGCGGCTCCTGGCAGGCTTCTAGGCGAAGGGGTACATGAATAAACGGATCCCACAACCGAATTAGAGGAGATCCTGAGAATGACAATGTATGGGCGTGTCAGGCTAAGAATCGTATAAGAGAATTGATAGTACTACTCATATCACTAAGGTCGACCTACCTTTTCGGGAGTTCATGCATAAGAACTTCAAAGTCCAGCGTGCTTGACTTGGGACAATCTTGGTATGGTGACCTCCTAGGATGTTTGTCCAGGGCGCGTGTGAGTGAGGACAACGCACGCTGGGGTCGAACTATCAGTCGAAGTGTGGCGGGCCCAAGCCCACAGGTCCCGGTAGGGACGGATGTTACAAGTAACACCCGCTATGGGACGAGATGTTACACTCACTCTATTTGTTTATTTAAATAGTGTTTCTTTCTTTCTTTCCCGGTGTGCTTTAGGTTAAATCTTGATTGCATATCTGCGTTGTGGTAATTGTTGGCTGTTCTACTCCCATTCGCTTATTTTTCCAAAGCCTTCATGGGGTCGATTATAGATAAAGTTATCAATATTTATTGCTAATTTGTTTTCCAAAATATATGGATATTTTGTTTTTGGTATAAAGACTTTCAAATTACCAACATGACAATAGTTCGCTTTACATCCACTCGAATCCAAAGTTATGGATTCTACTATATCAATAATTTTCTACTCAGTGACTATCAAAGTAACAAATTTAATAGAAGAATTCCCTCACAGCTTGAGGTCTTTCCATGCTATTTTGCTTCTCATGTCCTCTTTAACTTTCTGAATTATCTGGTCTACCACCACTTCCTCCACGCGATGAATTTTGTGGTTTCGAGCTTGCCAAATGTAGTATATAGCCGCCGTGACCCTTGTAGTTTGCATCTTCCCTCTGGACTGTCTCGTGCGCCCCATTCGGATTAACCACTTTTGCCACCTATCAAGTTTATCATGTATTTTTATTTTCAACCATTCCTCAATCCCAAAGAGCACCTTTTGACTAAAGACGCACGCAAAGAATAAATGTTCAATTGATTAATTCGCGCGGTGCCTACCTTGCGCACCCGCCAGCCAACGATGCCGACACCAAAATCTCACAATCCCACCAAGTGCACAGACGGGTTGCGCGTGATGCTGTGCGTAGAGTGTTGAATTTGCACGCGTTGCCTCAATGCCGCGCGCCGACTAGGCCATGTGCCCAGTCCAAATGTGGCCGAGTCCACCAAGCTCGACCAAGTTTCGGCAACTCCCATAATTTGCCGCACACATACCGACCTTTCCTTCTTGCCATCACCAACTGATCATGCCCCAGCTGCTGTTGACCCGCGGTCAATGGTCAACATCATCAACATTGTGACAATCCTCCCCCGCTTGAACTGTCGACGCCCTCGTCGACGATTCTCGGGCCTGCACTTTCAAATATTCCTCGATGAGGTTAGAAAATTGCCACAAATCCTCATATTCTCCCAAGACATCTCAATCTTGGGTTCGCCTTTCCAGTGGACAAGGTACTCTAAAGCCGTATAAGGGCACTTCCCGCATTTTCGGTGCGCCACAATGCGCTCAATCTCTCAATCATAGTGCTTCTTTGGTGTTGCAGGGACCTCGAACTCCTGCCTCCTCTCAGGGTTAGGATCCTCGTAATTTCTTCAAGAAGCTGACGTGAAAGACGGGGTGGACATGATACTTAGGCGGCAGCTTCAATCGATAGGCAACTTGGCCAAACCCCGTTAAATGTTTGTCTTGCAAATCAGTTTTACATTTCATACACATTTCTTGAAATCTAATAACTCTAGACAAAAGGAATTCTACTAGGGTTGGCAATGGGGCGGGGCGGGGGCGGGGACCTAATCCCCGTCCCCGTCCCCGCGATGCTTTCGGGGACAAAATTGTCCCCGTCCCCGTCCCCGTCGGATCCCCGAGGGCGGGGATTCAATTTTTTTTAAAAAAAATTAATATTTTAAATATAACATATAAATTTAAATATATTTTCGTTATAAATATTACATAAATTATATTTTTATATATTATTTGTATTAATTTAATATTATTTAATCTATATTTAATATTATTTAAATTATAATATAATATTATATATATATTATAATATATAACTAGGGGGCGGGGCGGGGCGGGGCGGGGATCCCCGCGGGGAAAAATCTGTCCCCGTCCCCGCCCCACGGGGATAAAAACTCGGGGATTCCCCGCCCCGTTCGAGGCGGATCCCCGACCCGCCCCATTGCCATCCCTAAATTCTACCACTTGAAATCAATGTTTCATTTCATCTATTGGATCTGCTTTTGTGCGACTACGCAGGTGTTCATCAAAATTAATAGGCATGCCGAAAGCTGCTTTATAGGGAAGCACGGACTTAGGCACGATGATCCCTTGTTGTCATATTTGTTTACTATAGTGATCGGTGTTTTGCATGGCATTCTCTTGCATAAGATTAATTTTGGAACTACTATTATTTTGTAATATATGCTAGTGATGCTTGATGACCCTACTTTTTATTTTGTAATGTTGATGTTGCACATGTTGGATTTTTCGAAGCAAGCTTAGACGACCTTTTTGGGAACATGTAGAGGCTCAAGGCAAACGCGAAAAAAGTACATGTTCATTTTCAAAGCTAGTCGAAAGACTAGCCACCTTATATATCAGTGATAGTATTGGGGTTTCCTGTGGGGCAGCTAACATTGTGTTATCTTGGGCTTACTTTGATCAAATAGAAGCTCACAATCGCTGATTGTGCGCCTCTATTTCACAAAGTCGACATTCAACTAGTTTGGTGGCGTCAACCATCAGTCATTGACCCTAATTGAGTATTATTAATGAAACACTTATGGAGTGTTATTGAGGGAGATCAATAATCGATATATGGGTCTCATGGTTGTACCAAACAAGACTCCATAATGCGTCAATTTCGATGATTCGATCAGTGGGCTTAACGCGTGGACTTGAAGACAAATTTTGATGCTTCGCCGGTTATTGTTGGCTTCTTTCCTTTTTCATGAGGGAAATGGGATGGCTATAAGGATATGGCAATTTGTTTGGTACATTATTGATAGATTTTCGACGGGTGGATTTATTAGGTCTGATTGGACGTACGCCCATGGGCCCACATGAGAAGGATTGACCTACAAGACCTTGAGGACTTTCTGTGCTATATTTTAGCGTAATTGTAAAGGAAACACCCATGAGTTAGGAGGTACGGAGTGCACACTCGAATATCATTTTATTTTGGAACCCAAAATCCTTTCACTCGAAAGGGTGTGCATTGGCAAATATAGGTGTGCATTGCCGAATAGGTGTGCGTGGCACGAATGGGTGTGATTTCTTAATAAACAGACACCCACCTTTTAAATGAGTTATGTATATTTATGAATAGACACAAGTGAAAATATTTTGGGTTATAAATAGCAGACCAAAGTGATAAACGCATGTTTACATAGTTATCTTGTTAAAAAGTAGGTCCTCTTTGAAGCAATTTGACTTGTTTTCCGCATAAATTCATACATTCAGTGCTTGTTTTATTGTCGAAGTTACTTTGGATGACCGTCGGAGCAAAACGAGCAAAAACGGGCTCAAAATGATCAAGATAAGCTCTCCACGACCACACAAGAGAATACCCACGGCCGTGGTCGCTCAGCAGAGAGCTTGATTACACCGCACGGCCTCATGTTTACACACCCACGGCCGTGGAAAGGGGCAGAGGGCTCGAGGACCGCCCACGGCCTCATTACTATGGACCCACGACCATGGAACAGAGGCAGAGAACTAAAGAATATTCCACGGCCATGTCATCAATGCTCTACTACTGTGGACATGCGACAGAGAGCTCACGTTCATCCTACGGCCACTTCATCACTGTCCCACGGCCGTGGTGTCGTGGCAGAGAAGCTTCCTAGAGAGTGAAGGAATGAAAGAAGGCACGAGCCCTATCGAATGAATAAAGAGAGGTCTATTGATGACCGAGCCACTTACTACTCCTTACCTCACCCCCTTGTCACTTAAAGGGCGAAGTCGATGAAGCGAGTCTAAAGGGCAAAGAGTGATCTTTAAACGCTACTACGCATCCTTACTAATAGTATAGTGTAAGGATTGGTTAAAAGCCCAATGCTCTACCAACTGAGCTATACACCCACAAAAAGATATAGTTGTAAATAAGGATGGGTGCGGGAATGGGGGCGGCCCCTCTTCGTCTCATCATATTAAAGGGGCTTGGACTCGAAACTTGGCCTTACTCAACAAGCACCCTTATTGTTAGGCTAACAAGGCATCCACGACCTCTTTCTCTCTATATCCCACGGCCGTGGGTATGGTGCAGCATGCTTATTTGGCCCATCGAAGTTGCCACAGCTGTGGCAGGCCCATAACGTAGCCGTGGACATGCCGATCGTACATAAAAAGCCGACTTTCGATTCAAATTTTGGAAACTCTTTCAGAACTCAATCCTAAGATTTCAGAGACTAAGATAGACGATCATGAACCCTACGAAACACATTGGTGATCTTAGATGCGAGAGACGAATTAATGATGAATTTGCGCCGAATTGATCGAGGAACGAAACTCTACCTTGAAATCATCCCGGATCACATTGTAGGGAAGATTTATAAGTTCTCCACCTCTGTTCTTATTTAATTTCTTTGTTCCTTAGTATAGCATGAGTAGATAATTTCCTTTTGTGTTTGGGACTAGATGAACGTTAGGTCGTATCGTAGTTAGGGCATAGAATATCCGTGAACACGTGTTTGACTATTTATTATTCTATGACATTACTTCTTTACCTCAATATGTCCATGTGTTGTTGTGAATGCGTGGTACATCGTTTAGGGCGACAACTTAATAACGACTAGGCCGTTCATAGATGATAGGATTAGAGTATAGGGCGAAAGCCTCGACCCTCGTCGTCTTGTAATTGTTGAACTTAGATTCCCACGAATGTTAGGGCGGAAACAAATTCGTGAGTGGGTAACTACTGTGTTTTAGTCAATAATCACGTAAGAGCGATGTACTATTGTCTTAGCCGATATTGCCTAGCAGGATTCGAACCCCACACACATGTTTGTTATACGAACTTGCTCTTATCTATTTCAGTCGTGTTCGTAGTCTTCTATTTCCTTGGGTTGATCTGTTAGATTAGTTCGAAACATAAATAACCCCCATTATTTTATTTAGGCTAGATATCGAGTCGATAGGTCAAAACTAGTAATCAAGTTTATTCCACGTGTTCGATTCTCGTTGACTCACTTTACTACGCTGTAATACCCGTAAATTAAATACGGGATTTTGAAGTAATTAAATGTATAATTTTGTGAAGAAATTTCAGTTGTAGGGCTAATTTATAAATCCAGTTTTGAACTAATTTCGAAATTTACCAAGAAATTAAGTAGAATTTATAATGTTAGAATAATTTAGCTTGAATTATGTTTAGTTGGGCTATATTTCGAATTGAAGCCCAATATGTAATAAGATTTCTTAGGATTGAGGTAAAAAGAGATAATCCACCAACGTGTCCCATCATATATATTTTCGAAACAGTTGATGCTTATTTAACATTTCTCTTATATCAACGATCGATGGTAAAAAGAAACCGTTAGTTAAACACTCAAGAACTTGGAACAGAGGGTGGCAAAGTTAAGCAATCAACAACTTATAAGGAGCTTTAGTGCCAGCCCCACCATCTACTACTATTTTCTTACGCTAATTTACGTGACTAATGAAAACATGAAATATATTACATGTGAATATACCAATAAAATTTTTCGTTTTACATAACAAACCACACACTGCTATTTTACAACGCAAATATTGTTCAAGCCTTACATACAATACAAACGTATTTTATAAAAACACGGCATAATTAAATATGACGCCCGCCACACAGGTCGCGTCCATGTACACACAACCCTCAAAAGTCACCGGAAGTTCCAGAAGGACCAGCCTCGTTATCTAAGCGTTCACGTACCGTGTTCGCTGCGTCTACAACACATAAAAACATGGGATGAGCTATAAAGCTCAGTAAGTGGAAATATGCATGTATGCACGTGCCAAAATAGCAAAGGCATCCGCGCCAATGCTTTCTAATACTCGTATTCTCACGTCATTCTCATTCCTTTCTCATTTCTATCAGGGCCCTTAGCTAACTTACTACGCGCACCATCATAAGATGAGCTCAAATCCTATACGGATAAAATTACGATAGTCGGCCCACTCTGGCTAGGATAAAACTAGGGTTTATCTCCAGTTTTATCATTCACCAGGTCGCCCCTCTATCACGTTCACTTTTCCTGGCACTCTGGTTTATACCATGTGCCTTCCCATTACCTAAATAATTTAGGTAAATACATTCAACGGTTCACATCTCGTCATGGTGCCTTTGTAGAAGTAGCTATGACTCATTCATGAGTCTACATCAAATACTAATATCGTCAAACGTATTTTGTTCTCAGACGATCATATACTGTGCATACTCATACTACTAATCTTCGCATAATTCGTATATGCACATGCTCATGCCACGTAATAATGCAATGCCACATAATAATGCAATAAATGCTTACCATACATAAGCATATTAAAACATTTCACGTCATAAATCATAGACACATATTCACATAGAAGCACTTAGTCACATAAGACAAGCACATATAAAATAATTTATGTGTTGAAGGTGAAATTCCCACTTACCTGAGGTCCTTAAGCTATTTGCTAACCGGTCTGGTAAATTTCCTAATATTTTATCCTTTAAACACGAAAACATGATAAAATCAATATATTAATTATGTTAATTGCCTATGTAAATTTTCGTTCCAAAATTTTGTCAAAAACGACATTTGCCTATACCGAAAATTGACCCTGAAAAATACTGATAGGCAAATTGTGATCGGACGTTATGAGAGACTATGCCCGTTAGACTTGGAATATTTTTCTGATTAAACAGTATAAAAATATTTTTCCTCAAAACGTTTTTTTTAGGACTTAAAACGTTTTTATTCTAAGGGACTTAATTCGCCTGATTCTGTTCAATATTAGAGTTCTATAGTATCGCCCGATTTAAACTGGTTTTGCCCGATTTGTTTGAACCCTCCAATCGCCCGATTGATGTTATTCACCACCCAAATCGCCGAGTGATTTCGTCACCTCACAAATCGGCCGATTTTGAACATGTAAAGATCCCTTCAATCGACCGATTTATCACTTCACAATTCGGTCGATTTGATAATGCATAAAAATAAGTTTCGCCGAGTATTCAATATATATGATCAAATCGCCCGATTCCTTGTCCCCAATCGCCCGATTCATTTTGAATTTCCTACCATTCGGCCGATTCCTTGACACGGCAAGACGCATGACGTAAAGTAGTTTCGCCCGATTCATTTAACCATTTTTATTCCTAGACAAGAATCGCCCTAGAGTTCATATGACTTGCTACATTCGACCAAACGTTCTAACCCCAACTACTCAAATCTACTTCCTTCTTCGTAAATCTGGTTTCTATCTTACCAATCTTCCCAGACATAACATACGCAAATGTAAAAATCATGTTAGTATGAACTTATTCTTAAAACCTTAAAAATTAATAACTAGCGTCAAAACTATGGTTCTCTTGAAAAACATACGAAACCCTAATTTAAAACATAATGTTCAAAGTAGGAAGTTTATACCTCTCTAGCTTAAATTCGACCTTTGTTGCTTGAACTCTTCCTTCTCTCTAAATTCCCAATTCTCGTCAACTAATAATTCAGGTGTTTATCTTTCTATCTTATCTCATCAACTTGTGTGTTATCATAGATAAATGACAAAGGCCTTAACCTTATACATACCTCTAATCACGTAACTTGTATTATTATAATATTAAGGTAGTTTTCTTCCTTAACCTCAAGACTTTACCTATTGAAATTCTAAGTTTAAACCTTCAACGGTTCAACAATTACAAATATGGGATTCTCCTCAATAAACCCCATGATTTTCGCCAATTCCTTCTAACAAATCTAGTCCTTCATATTCCTTAATTTCGAAACTTCATCTTTAGAAATTATCTTCCCAAAATTTCTCACTTATTTCGAAATTCCTCAAGTTCCATATCTAACCTCCCAAAAATGTTAGATATCATATAAATATAGGTACGGAATTAATAAATATCGCATATACAGTCATATAGTCACATAATATGCATGCAAATTTATTGGCCAGCTTACTCACGGGACCCAAATATTACACTTAGTAATTTGAAAGTTGGGATTTTCACGCGACGTATGCAAAGATTTCTTGCTTAGTATATTAAATCTGTTTAATACTTATATATTCGTAAGTGATCATAGGATAATCATAGTGAACTGTCGAAAAGTTATAAATGCTCAGAAACTAAGAATTTCAAAATTAGTTCAAGATCATATATGTTTATCTGTTAAGATAGGAACTTTGGTGACTAATGGATTATAATATGTTCACAAGGGTTTGAGCTTTTCTTCTCAGGGCGTACCATTTTCTGGAACTAGTGTAGTTTTCGAAGGTGATCCTAGTAATATATAAATTTTGGCGATTTTAGAATAATTAGTGTTCTTGGTAATTTAGGGTTTGTAGGTTAATACAAGTCTTAGTAATTTTTGAAACGTGTGATGTTCTTGAGTTTGAAGCTATTGAGACGTACGGTATTCTAGATTTAGCATAGTTTTTGAAGCCGGTCCCGATGATATCTAAATTCGGTTTTAATGGTTTAATGTTCTTATAACATAAGAATTTCTGGGTTGGAATGAAGCCGGGCGATTTGAATTAGTTAGAATAGGGTTTCGACCGAAACCAGGGTTTTCATAACCTTAAGATTTATATTAATCAAGCATTTAAGGGAATCTCGACGAACATAGAATCAGCCGAATGAGTGTTGTAGATATGCTCTAAACAGCAAATGATCGACCGATTTAAAAACCAAGTCTAATCCAATCGGACGAGTTGATAAACACACGGCGAAAGTACTTCCAATGAAAGATGAATTGGGCGATTTTGGAGAAATGCTAAAACTCGGCGAAACTAGGTTTCGACTACTACAAATCGGGAGATTTGTGAGGAGGTGAACAACTCGGCGAAACTAGCTTACCATGCATGATGAATTGGCCGATGGGAGATAACTCTATAAGTTCACAATCGGGTGATTCTTAGGTTGTGTATGCCCCAATCGGGCGACTCAAGGCTTAATAGCTCGGTGAAAGTGGAACTAAATTAGGCGATTCCAAGACATGAAAAGCAAATGACCTTAAGGCTTGGACAATCGGGCGATGTTGGAACTCAATCAATCGGGTGAAAGTAGATTACCAAGGCATACCCAATCAGACGAGTTAATCAATTTGGCAAAACCAAGTTTCGATATATATCAAAATCGGGCGACGTGTAGATGCTAGGATCGGACGACTTGATGTCAAAATGACCTTGATCGGGCGATTTGATGATCGAGTTAATTTGGCGAAATTAGGTTCTAAATGTGACCAATCGGACGATACTACCTTTCACCGAAACTTTTAAGCGCTAGGGTTGACCCGATTCTGACCAATATTTTTAATAAAATTTCGGGCGAATTATTTAGGGTTTTGCGAGTTGACTATCGACCTCTAGCCTAGTATTAAGATATAACTATTTAATACTAGTACCGTCCAAGAATTTATATAGATACTGATAATCTTATATTCAGAGGTCTGAGGTTTAGGCATTCCACCAGATACCGTAACTGATTATCTCAGGAGGACATGTAGGTGAATTATTCATCTACAATGCGTAAACACTTATCTGAGTTATGTGCTTTTACGTGCTTCGATGATTTACGTGTTTTACGTACGTTTCATGTGGATCATGCTTTCATATGTTATCACGCTTATATGCATAGCATATGCATATCATATTACAGGGGAGAGATACTCGTACCGTATTGAGACGGTAGTACTTTGACGTACCGGTGAGTGGGGTGGTTAGAGATTGTTATGAGTTTGTGACTCGTTGAGGAGTCGAGGTTGGTACTCATATGACACCTGACGGCAGACAGGCGTGATCGACCTGTCTACTCGGACGTGAACGTCCTGAGGTGCAAAACCGTCGTGATTTTATTTTCAGCGGTGGGACCTGACAGGGCAGTTGCGTGAACGTCAAAACGCTGTCAGCGTCGGCAACCACTTAGGGAAGAGCGACCTAATAGGGCTGTTACGTGAACGTCAAAACGCTCCTAGTGTAAGCTTCCGTTATGTTATAGGTGCGCGAGGTGTCGAGTCTGACCTAGGCCCTGTATTGTGTGATTTGAGATAGGATTATGGAAAAAGAAAGAGTGTGCATTGCATGCGAGACATTGGGACTGTGACTGAGGGTACACGTGCATTCATGCATTTTATTCACCTACTGGGCAAATCGCTCAGTGTTTACGCGTTGTAGGTATCGAGTCTGACGCTGATACGTGTCAAGACTGAGGCGGCTGGTGGCTGTGCTCCACGGACTTTGGAGGGCAGGGCGGTACATGGATGAAGACCTGTGGAGCGGCTTTAGGGTTTTTGTCCTTTTAACATTTTGGGGCTGCGCCTTTTGTATAGATACTACTATGTAGAATAATATTTTGTTGTATTATATTAATGCTTAGGAAAAGTTTTTGTTAGATGGGTCTTCCGCGACTTACGTTGTGAAAATCCGCCACTAATCCTACTTAGAAAAGTAGGGTCGTTACATACGCTGCAAACGATACGTCCACTGCCTATCGCACGTCGGTGATAGTAAACACGTATTCATTTTAATTATCACTTGTCACACTTGCGCTTTACATTAGTACACCGCGTCTCGATCAAGTTTTTCGCGCCCGTTGCCAGGGAATAGATTGATATTAGGAACACCGTAGTTCGGTAAATTAGCCACTTTTATTTGTTAGTTTTCATTTTTGTTATTTGCGTCGTAGTTGCTTAGTGAAATTAGTTAGTTTTTCTTCCTTGTTCACTCATTTGCATTTTTTCTTTTCTAAGTAACCATACATTGTTTTGTTTCTTCGACTTAATTGTCTGTCATGCCGCTAACTTTGCTTTCGCTTATTGAATGTATGATTCAACAATAATGACTCGAAGCCATCCATCGGGCCTCATTGTTAAAGTTGATCCAGATTTCGAGCGTTACGAAGACAACTCAATTACAATTCCAAAGACATTACCAGTAGCTCTCGGGAAGCGTTGGCTAGCTACTCAGAGGACATCTCTTAGGAGTCGGCAGAAAATTCTCGAGTAGATACATCCGTAAATAGTCCAAAGATAGAAGTGGAGATGGCAGATCTAAGAGTGCCTATCCACCATATTCCAGAGGAGGAGCAATCTCTACAAGATCTGCTCAAGAGCGCCACGCTAGGCAGTAAAGAGTCGGCGATCGCTATTCCGCTGATCGAGAACAACAACTTCGAGCTGAAGCACACTTGGCTTCAGATGATCTTTCAGACGACGCAGTTCGAGGAAAACCCTGACAATGACCCATATTAACACTTGAAGGCCTTTCTGACTGTGACAGACACCGTCAAGATTAATGGAGTCACGGGCGAAGCAATTAAATTGATGTTGTTTCCATTTTCTGTAAGATTCACGGCAAACGACTGGCTGGAGATATTACCCTCCAGATCGATCACTACGTGGGAAGAGCTGCGAGGCGCATTCATAGGCCATTACTTCCCACTATCAAAGGTGCTACTATTGAAGACAAAGATCTCTGTTTTCAACCAAAAGGATTCAGAAAAGCTTAACGAGGTACGGGAGAGATATAAATCGCTGTTGAAGAAGTGCCCGTAACATGATATGTCGAAGGCCGCCATGATCAATCGATTCCACGAGGGCATGACCAGACTGTTCACATGTAGATGGAGCCGTAGGAGGAGGACTCGTGAAGGTTGGTGCGACAAACGCCTGGAACCTAATTGAAGACTACTCGAGGAACAGCATGAGGGGCAATACGAGGATGAGGACTCCAGGAGTGTTTGGGGTGAGCGAGGAGACAACCATGAATGCCAAATTCGAGATGCGTCAGCAACAGATCGCGGCGACCAATTCTCATCTTCAGACGGTGATCAGCACACTACTTCCAAAGACCGGGCAACAGCCGGTGAATGCCGTGATAACCACCCCACCACCTATGAATACACCGTACATACCACGGTGCGGGATTTGTGGCGTAGCTTCAGAGACCTCAGAATGCCAGGTCGGACAATCACTAGAGCACGTGGACTACATGGGTAATTACCAAGGCCAACGGAGATACCAGCCTCGAGCGCATCCCAATATGGCATATGGGAATCAAAATCACCACGGGCGAGCACCATCAGGATTCCACCGTTCGATTTTCACGATGGAGAAGCACGTCAGTATTAGAATGCATCCGCGGGGTCGGGATCCTATGACATGAGGTAAATGAAGGATATGATGAAGACGCTCATCACGAACTTCAACAACAACACCGAGGCCCACGAAAGTCGAATGACGAAGATGGATGAGTATATGGAAGCCAACAATGTAAGGGCCCAGAATACGGATGCCTCGATTAAGAAGTTAGAGCAACAAGTGGGCCAGATGGCGAAGCAATTGGTGGGGCAAAATCAAGGATCACACCCAAGCTACACCGAGCTAGACCCTAAGCAGTATTGCAAGGCGGTGATCCTGAGGAACGTGAAAGAGTTGCAGAAGGTTCCCTCCAAAAAGAATTGAAGGAGAAGTGGAGGAAAGCAAAGATGACAATGTCCAGAAGGCTGAAGCTAAGAAGGAGAAGGTCGAGCTTGAAAAAGAAAACGCGAAGGAGATCGTGCGACCACCGGTGAAGCCATAACAGCCGAAGGTCCCCTACCCAGCTCGATTAGTAAAAGAGAGATGAGGAGCATTTCGGTAAATTTATGAGTATTTGAAAAGAATTACATATTAACTTACAGTTTGTTGAAGCTATTATGCAGATACCCTGTTTCGCGAAGTCCTGAAGGACTTGCTGACTGATCGAGGGAAGCTCGAACACGTCTCCACTGTATGCCTACGAGGGGAGTGTTCGGCGATACTCCAGAGCAAGATGCTGAAGAAGCTCAAGGACCCAGGGAGTTTTACTATGCCCTGTCTTATAGGCAATTTAGTACTTGAGTGTGCTTTTGCTGATTTAGGAGCTAGTATAAACTTGATGCCGTGTTTAATGTTCAAGTGGTTAGGATTAGGTGAAACAAGACGCACTAAAATGAACCAAATTGGATGATAGATCGTTAAAATACCCTCGAGGTGTTATCGAAGATGTCC
Organism: Craterostigma plantagineum; assembly: GCA_027422505.1. Taxonomy (NCBI): domain Eukaryota; kingdom Viridiplantae; phylum Streptophyta; class Magnoliopsida; order Lamiales; family Linderniaceae; genus Craterostigma; species Craterostigma plantagineum. The sequence goes on along the minus strand of JAPQWV010000005.1, from coordinate 14,905,816 downwards.
TAGTTAAAGTAGATAAGTTAGTGGTTCTTGCTGATTTTGTTATTTTTGGTATGGAGTAGGATGATAATGTACCATTGATCCTAGGTAGACCGTTTCTAGCTACATGCGAGACTATGCAGATGTTAGGAATGAGACGCCGACTTTGACAGTAGACGGCGAGAAAGTTACATTTAATACGGCTGATTCGATGAGAAAGAGTAGCGAGAATGATGATAAGTGCGATTATTTAAATGCATTTGAGCATGATTTTCTTTTTTCTGTGCAAGGTCTATCGTTGGTTTTCAGCAAGGATGATATGAGAATGATTAATGGCGATCGATGAGTGCGAGGAGGAGGTCGACGACCCCCGACGACCGTCGACAAAAGTAGCAAAGAGGATAAGGAGAAGAGTTCGATCGAGGAGCCATTGGTCCAAGAGTTGAAGCCACTACCTGACCACCTCGAGTACGCGTTTCTTGGCAGCAACGAAGGGCTACCGGTCATCATCTCTTCAAGCCTCGACGACGAACAGAAGAATAAACTCTTGGACGTATTGAGAGCGCACAAGAAGGCACGTTACGAGATTACTTGGCACTTAATTGGGGAAAGTGCTACTTCATGGTTCGTGAGGGCATAGTTCTAGGACACAAGATTTTCTCTAAAGGAATTGAAGTGGACCGAGCTAAGTTAGAGACTATAGAATAGTTACCCGTACCCTCGAACGTGAAATCGATTAGGAGTTTTCTCGATCATGCTGGCTTTCTCGAAAAGGAATAATAGTATCAACGTTATATCCCTAGCCCTGTTTCAAAAAATATCACGTTATTTTCTGAAAGCGTCTCAATGATATTACCTAGTTATTTGCAGGCGTTTTGGGTTTGTCTCAAAGAAAAGTAAATAACTGAAAGTAAAGTGAGACGGGATTTTTATACAGGTTATATCCCCAACTGGGGTTTAATACTATCCTTGGGGTTCGTTCTTCACCAAGAGTTCCAATCAATCACTATGTATTACCGGTTATGGTTACAAAATGATCAACCCTTACATAACCGAAGCACTTTGGACACTAGACCTCCATCTAGGTTGCCACACGCCGAGTTTTGTTCCACGTCGTTACCTAGGAAACCAATACCCCGATTGGACACAGCTCGCTACCGAAGGGCCACCGAGTCCACAAAATTCGTCCCTCCACGTGCAGAAGACTCCACTCGTGCTCCTTTGTGCGCTCAACACGTCCGAAGACAAGGGTTTTAGGGTAGGGTGATACTAAAGATCGCTCACGGGTGCAGTTTTCGCAAAATTAAGCTCAACACAAACTACGAATGAATCGCAAATTAACGCTCAATCACTCTAGGGAATTCGTTTGCTTGTGTGTTCGTTTAGTACACTTCAACGTGAAGTGTGTGTCATCTATATAGACCCAAGAATAGCATCTACACTTCACAAGGAAAGTTAAGCACATAATATACGAGAGAAAGGTCAATAATCACGTGCATGAACATCATATAATCATGCTAAGAATACGCCATATCAACACAATAGTCATTGCATGATTACTTACCATAAATACCACATACTTAATTTCCTTCCGTGGTAATCTCATCCGTTATCAACACATTCCATATATAGACTTAATCAGCATTTTACCACATAAGCCCAATCAATTAATCACTTTCCAAAATATAATTCCTAAGTCGCACAAGGAAAGCAGGATCATTGATTCACTGATTTAAATGTCAATTAAGATTGCACTCAACGGATACCTCATAATATTCTTTCCTAAAATAACTCAATCACATGTACAACTCAATCAGAATATCTTTTCCATATATATAGCATACAATCGTTCATAGGTGATCACAGTGATATTCTTCCCTAAAATAACTTAATCACGTGTACAACTCATGTATGACTCAGACATAATATAATTTCCGTAAATAGCACATAGTGATATTCCAGTCATACGAAAACGTTCATAACCAGGTGATCACATCAATGTTCCAGTTAAGCACAATATCACATAAATTCGATTAACTTAACAATTAAATCACATTTAAGCACTTAATCAAATATTTGTACATACTTAAACATCATAGATCATACATATCGAGTTTTCTAAGTTGTACCCCCCAATTTATATAATTACTTGGAATAATCAAAACTCTCATAAGCATTGGACCAAAAAGGTCTACAATCTCCCCCTTTTTTATGATGACAAGTAATTAATGCCTAGATTAAGCATATGAGTACACTCGATATGAAACCATTTATGCACACAACATGTTGATCAAGAACATCCCGATCACGTCTATCGATTGGACAAAGCTCTCTACGGACTAAAACAATCTCCACATGCTTGGAATGATGTCCTGAGCGATTTTCTCGTGAAATCTGGGTTCATCCGAGGGACAATCGATACGACCCTCTTCATAAACTGGCAAGACAAAGACTTGATGGTCGTCCAAGTTTATGTAGACGACATCATCTTCGGATCAACAAATCCACGGCTATGCAAGAGATTTGGAGATTTGATGAAGAACAAATTCGAAATGAGTCACATGGGAGAGATGCAATTCTTCTTGGGACTCCAAGTCAGGCAGCTCGAAGATGGCATCTTCATAAGTCAAACCAAATACATCAAGGACATTATGAAGAAGTTCCATCAAGATCAGAGCAAGCCTCTCGGCACTTCTATGTCAACAAGCTGCAGGTTGGATGCCGATCCCACTGGAAAGGTGGTCAACATCACCCTTTATCGCAGTATAATCGGCTCTCTTCTCTATCTCACCTCAAGCCGCCCGGATATTATGTTTGCCACTTGCCTCTGTGCCCATTTCTAAGCCGACCCCAAAGAATCTCACATGCTCGCGGTCAAGCGGATTCTTCACTACCTAAGGGCACATCGACCTTAGGCTTATGGTACCCTAAGGGCACAAATTTCAAATTAATTGGCTATACTGACGCTGATTATGCAGGTTGCAGAATGGACAGGAAAAGCACATCCGGTGGCGCTCAATTTCTAGGCGAAAAGCTTGTCTGCTGGTCATCAAAGAAGCAGAACTACGTTTCAACATCGACGGCAGAGGCAGGATACGTCGCGGCTGCCAGCTGTTGCTCGCAAATGCTATGGATGCGGACTGAGCTTCGTGATTATGGATACAATTTAAATAATATACACATTTATAGCGATAGTCAAAGTGCCATTGCGATTATGTGTAATTCCGTTCACCACTCACGCACAAATCACATAGATATTAGATATCATTTTATAAAAGATCAAGTAGAAAAAGGCACCATTGACATGTATTTTGTGAACACAGAATTTCAACTAGCTGACATTTTCACCAAGGCGTTGGATGAAAAACGATTCCAATTTCTTGTCGGAAAATTAGGCATGTTGAACCTTCCGTAATCTGTGCTTTACGTGCTCCTATGTGCTTTCACATGTTCTATGTTATGTGTTTTCTATACTTTAATGCTATATCTTGCGTGAAATATTTCATAATAATAAAAATACAAAAATACTAGACATATAAATATATTATTAGGGGTATGACGATATCTTTAGGATGCTCGATCTAAGTCACGTATGAATTTCCCTGACATGCGACTGATTAATTGCTTAATTTTGTAAGTCTTAAGTCGCATTCTTGTGTCTAACGTTCTTTCGTAGACTCCACTAGACACAAAGCCTTTCATTTCCTTCGACGGATCTATTCTTGAGCGAGTCACACAATCATGGCTTGCGTTAACTAGTGATTCTTGGCCTCATACTCGCCTTGCGTTAGAATGTTAGGAACATGATTAGGGGACTTAGGATATTCCTCACTCGGCCAAATATATACTTTTCAATCCTTTAACATAGCCTTTAGTCATCCATTTTTGAGCCTTCTCCAAATTCCTTTTCTTCATTTGAAATCCCTTTGAGCCTTCAACCGACAATCTAAGCTTTCGGCGGGATGTTCAATCGAGAAAATCAGGGGGAGAAAACCGAGTCGAAAAGAAAAAGATGACAAAAGAAGGTGGAAAACGGACACGAGGAATGCTCAACGCACAAAAAGCAGACCAAAAGAACCTGTCTCTCGACTATCACAATCTCAAATCATTAGACGGGGGCATGAATCTTGCTGTGAAATTCTCCATCGATAATCTCGTACACTCGTCAGAACGGCTGGAAAGAGGAGCACCACGAAGTGAACTTCTCCAACGATAATCCGGTCTTATATCGAGACAACGAGAAGAGGAGCACGGCCTTGGGTTCGAATTCCATAACTGTAAACTTCTTCAAATCGATAATCTCTGAAACCTCTCTAGGGATTAAGAGAAAAGGAGCACGGTATCGGCCCAAGAACCAACAAGAAGAACTTCGCCTTGGATAATCTCTCAGCCTCGTAGAGAAGCAGAGCTTCAACTTGAGCAAGTGCAGAAAATTACAAAAGATAAAACGATGAAAAAGACAAAAAGACGAGAGAAAAATGCCAGAGAAAAGGAGAACAACGAAGGAATGGAAAACGACATATAGCTCAAACTCTTACAAAAAGTTTCCTTCCCCTCTTAGTCATAACCAAATTGAAGCCTTCAAAGTCCCTTTAATTCCAAAACGACGGTCTCCCGCTCGATGAAATGATTAAAAGCGCCTCGATCACAGGTAAATTTACTTAATATGACTTGTATTGACATGAGTGATATAAATATAAAAATCTCTAGTAAAAAAGAAATAAAAAATAAAAATAAATGAGCGCTAGAGCGAACCTAGTGAGAGTTGTCGAAATGGATCCTGCTTTGAACTTAGGACTTTAGTTTGCTGACGTGACTTCACGGCATAAAATCTTTCAAGTGTCTTGTGAATGTTTAGGCGTGACATTGATCGAAGCAAAATAATCTGACCCCATACTATTAATAAAATTAGTATACATAAATATATATATATATATAATAAAGTTTTTTTCTTCGTCGCACATTTTACTATGCATTTTAATTTGCATCTATGCGGAATTTATTAAAAGCGATGTCGTATTTCGCACATTTTAATATGCATTTTAATTTGCATCTATGCGGAATTGATTAAAAGCGATATTTTGTCGTATTTTGCTCATACCCTCGCGTAATAGTATAGTTACATGTATTGGGGACCATGTATCTGAGTCAAATTTTTGATGAATCGCGTATTTTTAGTAATTGGTACTTAGATTGATTCATCTACTTGCTTGATAAATCAATTTCGGTGCATTATTTTGAGGGGGAGCATTTACAGAGTTTATGCCTTGAGCTCCAAACTATTTTGATGATCTTTCTCTAGGTGTTGCTGAATCAATGAGAAAGACTTCACGAATTAATCACTACTTGGAGTGCACGGCATTGGTTCAACTTTTGGATGGTTAAATATTTTGATCGTTAACGTGTTTTTTGAATTTGAATTTAACCAACTTATCTTGAAAATGTTTCAGGGGGAGCCTAAATAGAATAATTGCTTCCAAAATTAACTCTATAAATTCTCGACATCTTTTGCTCTAAGTGTTGCAGATTGACAAAATTTAAAGAAGGAGCCAGATGTCACCAACCTCAATTACAGGGAGTTAATTGCAGTTATTTCATACATAGGGGGAGCAATTATGTGGTCTTTACTTGAACTTAGGGCCAATCTGAAATCATAGAAAAACTTACTATCGAAAAATTTGGGCGAATTTTTTAGTTTTCAATCGCAGTTTCTCGAGCGAAAATTGATCCAGGACCAAATGATAATTTTCGCTTCCAATTTCATCGAGCGAAAATTAAATAGGTACCAGATGAAAATTTTCAATCATAAGTTTCTCGATCGCAAACAGTATTGGGCTTAGAATTTGGTAAGTATTGAATACGTCTGATCAGCCCACATAAATGGAACTAATTTTTGCAGTCGGAAAACTATATCTCACGAAAGACGAAATAAAAAAAAACTCACTCAAAATCTTTAAATCTTACCAAGTTTTCGTCTTTCAAAGGTAGATTCGACATCTATTAGGTGTTTGCGTTAGATTGATTTAAGTTTGTAACCATGTTCTGTAATTTTTCGCCTGATTTTCTGTGAGGATTTCTCTGTTCTTAACTGTAAAACCTCGATGGCTCGTTTCTCGCGATTTAGACCTGTTCATATGCTTACGATGGGTCTAGATTTGCGAGTTTAGATAGTCCTTAGGTTCGCAGTCACTCTGATGGTGCAGATTTTCAACCTTCTACGTTTTAGGGCTAAGATTTAGGTTCGACTAAAAACAGGGTTTTTGAAGGTTTGAAGCAGTCGAAGAACTTTCTCGATCGCAACCAGTTTCAATCGAATTTTAATTGGATTGAGATACTGTTTGCAGCGTAAAAGTTTTTCGATCGCTAAAATTTGACTTAGTCGTTAAAGATAAAGGATGTAAGTCGCAAAATCGCTTACCATCGAGAAATCTAATTCTGATTTTACACAAGCGAAAAATTAATCATGAAATAAGGTCAAATAGATGTCAATAAGTTTCGAGCGCAAAACTTACAATCGAAAACAGTGATTTCGATTTCAATTTTGTACTCGGTCGTAAATTTTAGCGGCGATAAAATTAATTTTTCAATGATAAAATTTCTCGATCGAGAAAGTAAGTAGCGATGATTTTTATTGATCGAAAATTTTCTCGGCGGGTCACAAAGTTTCTCGCTGTCAATTTTCTCGATCGTAAAATTTCGCAGCGCAAAACTATTTTAAAAATCGAAATACTTTCTCGCTCGATAACTTTCACGACGAAAATTATATTAACGCGCGAAAAATTTCTCGATCGTAAATTTACACGAAAAATTTTTCTTGATCGTAAAATTTCTCGCCTACAGTACCACGTTTTAAGTTCAAACACTTAGAAATTTTCTCTAATTCTTTGTCACTGTACCGAACCTTAGCAAATAAAATTTCCGATCGTAAAATAGAACGGAGAATTGAAATTAGAAATCAGCACTTAGAAAATCAAATTGGAAATTAAATTTTCGATCGTAAACTTTAGCGGAGTGAATGGTGGTGATAAACACTTAGTAAAATTTTCGACAAAAACGCTCACATGACTTATATACATATGTCGAAATGTCATTTTCTCTTCAATATTCATTTTCGTATACCTATGTGCCGATTCGTAAATTCTTCAAATTAATTTCGACTAAATCCAAATTCTTGGACTAATAATTTGTTTTTCTTTATTGATTTTCAGATGGATCATTATCCAGCCTACAACCACATCTATGAGAAAGCCATGTACCTCAATGTTCACGACACAAATTTTCAACTCGACCTGACTACCTTCCGATGTCCGGACGACATTATTGTGTCCATTCTACGAGGCCATCCCCTATGGCATGCTCTTACGGTGACGGCCTCGGTGCCGATGGTCTACCACAGTTTCACAACTGTGGTAGGGACGAGGCACATAAGCATGAACAAGAATGACTTCAGGCTTGTCCTCGACCTTTCCTTCAGCCCAAGTTACGACCCCCTTCCAACTGATGCGGAGCTAGTGCGCGACTTTCTTCACATGGGATACCGTCCGCCGCTCACCAAGCTTGCTCTAGTTCAGAGCAACGGCATCCCTCACCCCTGGAAGACACTGTTTGGCATCATCAACAAGTGTCTGTCGCCAAGCACGCAGGCTTCAATAAAGACAACGGCAACATTCTCCGTATCTTCCACGGAATCGCCTTCTCGTGGAATTATGATTTCATTCAACTGATCTGGAATGATCTAGCAAAGAAGATCAGAGAGAAGGAGAATAAACGTTCGAAGAATCTGCCGTATGCTCGGTGGTTCTCAGTCATTATCCGACAATTCATGGAGATGTACGAGCGGAACATCCCTCGTCTACCTCCTGGAGGGAATTACCAACCACCTCGGCTCAAGTTCTTCCACAACCCGAAGCTAACGAATTTGGACCAGCCGTCCATGGCCATTCCGTTCGAGTTGCTGAGGCTCGCCGACCACTCGGGAGCCTAATACCAAAGCTTCTGTCGGGACAATCATCTTACCGAACAGATGATTAGAGGGCCCCCGATAGATTTCCATGTGAGCCCTCCCCAACCGGAACACCAACCCAGCCCTGAGGCCGAGTTGATAGACCAGGTGGCCCAGGAGCTAGAACAGGAGCCTCCAACTCAGGAAATACAAATGCCTGATGAAGATGCCTCGTTGATTGACGCTGTGGCAGAAGAGTTGGAACTAGAGGCTCCTCAACAACCTCTAGGAACTGAAGTGCCCATTACTATTGGTGTGCTTCAAGGGTCTGTTGAGGAGATCCAGCAACCAGAAGCACAGCCCGAAGCAGAAACTGGGCACAACTCACCCCCTTTGGCGACAACGCCAGAAACTGAGGCTCTGATTTCCACGGTTCAGACCAACGAGCCTCAGGTGACGGAACAAGCCCGTGAGGATGATGCACGTGAACCCCCTCACACGGCTACCCCATCAGACACAGAGTCAGATGAAGAGATTCGACTCATAAGACGGACTCCAAGGCGATTAAGTATTCAACTTGAGTCCCTCTTCACATCCGTCACCACCACATCAGACACGGTGCCGCTCATCCCTCCAAGTGCTGAGGACACGTCATCGCTCAATCTTGAGCCGCAGCACAACATTCCTGTGTCTGGTTCGCAGGTTCAAACAGGCCTGCCGCAACATCCATAGATGAGAATCTTCAAGCTTCGAATCGAGGATTGGATGGAAGTCTCGGACAGTCGCATCCTCAAGTGACTACGAGCCAACCTGAGGAGCCGGTGTCTGCTCAAGAGTTGCCATCATGCGACATCTGCCGACCTGGTCCTTCATCGACGGAGGCGTCCGCCCAGTTCGTGACTGAAGCCCAGTTTCAACAGCTCTCTCTGCAGCCATCAAATCCTTAGAAGACAAAATGATGGAGGGAGTGCTGGCCGTCATCGAGACGTCCCGGCGCGACACTGGGAAAGCACCCGTCTTCGAGGTCCCTTCAGCACAAACAAACCCAACCCCACAACCTACTCCCACCGAGCCACTCGCAGACTCCTCTATCCTCATCAACCCATACACCATACCCATCACCCAGCTCCACGACATCCTTCTCGCCCGCCTTATAGGCCTTCCCACCCGAGTGCCTCAGGAAGAGTCTCTCTACCGGCGTCTCGTGGACCATCCTGAGCCACCTACTCAATCCTGCCAAGGCGAAAACTCCCGTACATGACGGCGACATGACGATCCCGACGATCAGGATCGTCATGAGGGGGGAAAAGGCCTAAGACTTCATCGAGTGGCCAAGCCGAAGGTCAAAGACAAGGTGCAGGCGCAACGCAGACAGGCGCTGGAGCAGGACAAACCCAAACCACCACCCAAACTATCCAAACAACCAAAACCACGCACCGCACCACCACTCTAACCCACATCGACCCACCATCCTTTACCTTAAGGACGCTTCCGCCCACACCAACAATCCTCCCAAGCCCCTTGCTTCCGGAAGAAGAAGCAAGTGCCGCTATGCTCGTGGCCCTGGTGCAGACCCAAGCTACTCCTCAGCCGCTCCAGACCAACCGGGACCATCAGGAAATGGTGTCAACCCACACGGGTTCCTCGACAAGTATATCTTTGAAGGATAGTGGATGACCCATTCCATGCCCGACGAGCATCAGAGACAACGGCTTAAGGACGTTCGGCAGTTCTTACAGCAAGCTTCGGTGGACCTTGTCCTGATAGAAGACGAAGAGCTTCAGGAAGGTGAAGATTACGAACAAAATCCCACAGGGCTCCCAGAGTTGATTGCGCAACGAGCTGATTCCCTCACAAGACAAATGCCAGGGACTGTTCGGATCGACATTTGCTAAGAAGACCAGGTTGATGCTGAAGACTGAGATTCATAAATTCTGTGATGGGACACTCAAGGTCATCAGGAAGAACATGGAGCAGAGGTTGGAAGAGATCGATAGAGAAACGATGCTGAGGATCCACAGGTTCGTGAGAGAACAGCCGCTCCTGATGGAACTGCTTGAAGACATTAAGGAGCAACTAAAGCTGAGGAATACGTTCAGGAACTTCGAGTAGCGCTGTGCTTGCACAGGTCGTACTTTGCCCGACGAGGACAGATCGTTCGTAAAGGCAATCAAGCACAAAGAGGGAGAATGTAGAATATCAGTTTTAGTTGTCCTTTCATTTTATTAGCTGTCATTGTAATTAGAAGCTTTCTATTGTATTTGTCCTTAGTTTAGGACTTAGTATGTTATTTATACCAAGTATGTTTGGTATAAATAGATGTACAAACATTGAGCTTAATGAGAAGATTTTAAAAATTGATCCAAAAGGCTTGCAATTCGATATCTAGAGAGAGAAACACAAGAAATCTTCTCACTCTAAGCGAAATTATCTCTCGAGCTCTCACGAAGGTTTTTGATCGAAATTTTAGTCTCTACAATTCTAATCGATTGCCCAAGAATTCGAGTCTAGGATCATAGAGTTGATAAATTAGGACCTAACAAATGCCACTTTACAACAGCTAAAAGAATACTGAAATACTTGAAAGGGACTATTAGTGTCGTTCTCTGGTATCATAAAGATTCGAGCTTATCCTTACATGGCTTTACAGATGCAGATTACGCAGGTTGCAGGATAGGCCGGAGAAGCACCAGTGGCACATGCCAGTTCCTTGGTGTCCGACTAATCCATGGTTCAGCAAGAGCAGACCTCCAACAGCTGAAGCAGAGTACTTATCAGCGGGAAGTTGTTGCTCTCAAATCCTCTGAATTCAGCATCAACTGGCAGACTATGGTGTAAAGGAATCGGACACTTCTATCTTCTGCAACAACACAAGTGCCATTGCCATAGCTAAAAATCCGGTCTTTCACTCAAGAACGAAGCATATCGAGATTCTCCATCACGTCATCAGGGATCATGTGCTCGGAAAGGACATCACACTGAAGCACATCTCAACAGACTGGCAAGTGGCAGATATCTTCACCGAACTGCTCCTAGAAGCTAACTTTTACCTACTTTAGAAATGCTCTAGGACTTTTAGATTTATCTAAAGTACTACACATGAAGTCAGGGGAAACATTGTTATACCAAATTAATTGATTAATTAGTTACCTAGACTTTACAAAAATGTTACATTACGATGGTTACAGTGCTAAGCCTTTCTTAAAAGTCGCCATTTTTCAAATACAGGGCCAATACACCCATCCAATCAGTTTCAACTAAAATTGAGATTACTCATAGAAAGTATAGATATATTATACATTTAGCTTTCTATCGTTTTTAATATGTAAAAATCTTCATACAAAATTATTATGTAAAAAATAAAATTCTTAAATTAAAAAAAAGGTTTCCTCCTGAAACCAAAATTTTTACTTAAAAAGTATATATATTCACAAACCGAATACCGACCGGTCAAGACCGAATTCATTCTCTATTAATGCACTTCATCAATGCATACATTGTGTGTTTCTTAACACGTTTTTAGGTAAACTGGTGACAGATTTGTACAGAGTATCTGCAGAGGATAAGTGGAAACATTGTACCGCATTTAATGCTCTGACAGGCTACGCGACATAAAGTACTGCAGCACTAAATGCTAAACCCAAAAGCCCAGTAAGCCCAAAAAGCCCACTAAAAAGCCTTATTACACTGGAGATAATTTGTAAGAGGTTTTAAAGACGTTGTTTTCCTCATAAACCTCACTCTCAAAATTTACTAAGTCCCAAATTCTCAAAAGTCTCTCAACTCTCAAAACTTTCCAAAGCCAAAAACAGTCACATGTCTCTCTTAACTAACTAAAATGGCACCTCATAAGCAAGAGATGACCCGCACCATTCTCCAGATCCAATTTGACGACGCCATGACCACCCAAGACCCAGAAATTTTCCAAGTTCTTCACGTCCTAAAACAGACCGGGCTTCAAAAGTTTATGGAGTGCATATACGAGATTTATCTAGAAGCCCGACGAGACTTGTTCGATTCAGTCGTCATCACCGAAGACAAAATACATTGTGTCTCCAAAGGCGTGGATGTCGAGATGACGCCAAGCTGGTGTGCCCGAACCCTAGCCCTTCCAAACAAGGGTCTTCACGATTTTTCCCAACTCGACAAGAACGTGAAGGAGAACATGAAGCCCATGATGTCCATCTCTGAGACATCATTCAAGGACGCCGAGAAACGGATAGCGCTCAAACCGGCATTCAGACTGCTGCAGACATCTTATCCAAGGCGGTTTTAGGCAAGGCGGGGTCTTCCGACATGTTGACCACTGAGAAGATCCAAGCCATGGTGGCTATCCTCTGTAATACCCCAAATTTCACAAGTAGGATCGGCTAATAAGTTTGTGTGTATTTGTGTGTTTATATGATTTCGAATAATGGGGTAACATAATTATATGATTATGAAATTTTTAATTTGCTAGAAATTTGGGACTTATGGGAATTTTGAAATAGGGTAAGAGAATTTCGAAATGAAGTGAGTTGGGGGAAATTCTTTAATGAGGTCTTTCGAAATTCATATATGATGAAGTAAACTGCTAGGTCCTAATTAATCAACTCTATGATCCTAGGCATGAATTCTAAAGGAATCAATAAGAATTGCATAGATTGAGATTTCGATCGAAAACCTTCTTTGAGAGCTTTTTAGAGAATCTCGAGTAGTGAGAGAAGATATTTTTGTTTCTCTGTCTAGAAATCGAATTGCAAGCCTTTCGGATCAAATTCTAAAATCTTCTCTATTAAGCTCAGTGTTTACAAATGTATTTATACCAAACAAGCTTGGTATAAATAACAAATAAGTCCTAAACTAAGGACAAATACAATAAAAGCCCCAATCTACGAAGACAGCTAATGAATCAAAGCACAATTAAAATTGATATTCTACATTGTCCCCCTTTGTGCTTGATTTCTCTTCCGCGCTATCTGTGCTCGTCGGGTATAGTACGACCTGCGCAAGCCCAGCGCATGCTCAAAGTTCTTGAGCGTGTTCCTTAGCTCCAGACGCTCCTCGATATCATCTAGTAGTTCCAATATGAGCGGCTGTTCTCTCACGAACCGGTGGATCCTCAGCATTGTCTCTCTGTTGATCTCTTCCAACCTCTGCTCTATGTTCTTCCTGATGACTTTAAGCGTCCCATCACAGAACTTATGAATCTCAGTCTTCAGCATCATCCTAGTCTTCTTTGCGATAGGATTGTGGTAGGTGACGCCTAGGACTGAGCTGATGTGCACGTGATTGTTGGGAAGCCCTTCGATCTCAGGTCCCTTGTTGAGTGGAGCGGTCATGTTGACCTTCTTCATGTTGCTCTCCAGAGCCATCTGAAGGTCGTGTGCAGCGAAGTACTTGACTTGGCGCATCAGGAACCGGTAGAGTCCCTCGAGTCCTTCATTCTTTACGAAGCCTTGAGGACCCTTGTACTTCTCTACGTAGAACTAGTAGAGACGGTACACCTCCTCGTAAGGAAGGTAGGGTAGGTCGCTCTCGCTGAGTTCGTCTCGAGTTCTGTCTATTCTCTCGATTACATAGAACGGTGTTGGAAGTCCTCCTTTGGCGCAGTAGACGCTTAGTAGCTGGCAGATGGGAGATAGACTTCTATAATGGTTCCTTACTTGTGCTTTAGTCATCTTCATCCTCACATCCGGTCCGAGATGGGTTAGCATCCAGAGATATGTCATTCTCTTTTGCTGATCCCAGTGAGAAATCCCTCTAAGCTCAAACTCTTGGCTTCTTGACTTTGTCCGGTGACCTCCAAATATTTTCACGGACTTCTTTAAGGAAAGGTATCTCTATTCGAATATTCTCCCACGGCGTGTCGATCCGAACGTCCCTGACATTTGTCTTGTGGGGGAAACCGCTCGTTGCGTGATCAGTTCTGAAAGCCATGTGGGATCTTGTTCATGGTCTACACCTTCCTGAAGTTCGTCGTCTTCTATCAACACGAGGTCCACCGAAGCTTGTTGCAAAATTTGTCGAACTTCCTTGAGCCGTTGCACTTGATGCTCCTCAGGCATATAATGGGTCGCCCACTGTCCTTTGAATATGAATTTGTCGAGGAACTCATGTGGATTGACGCCATGTCCTGAAGGGCCCGGTTGATCTGGAGCTACCTAGGGAGTAGCTTGGGTTTGCGCCAGTGCTACGAGCATGGCGGTACTTGCTTCTTCTTCCGGAAGCAAGGGGCTTGTGAGTGTCGTAGGTGTGGGCGGAGGCGTCCGTAGGCTGAAGGATGGTGGGTCTATATGTGTTAGAGTGGTGGTGCGGTGCGTGGTATGGGTTGTGTGGGTGGTTTGGGTGGTGGTTTGGTTTTGGCTTGCTCCAGCGCCTGTCTGAACTGTGCGTGAGCCTTGTCCTTGGCCTTCACCTTGGCCACTTGATGAGGTCCTAGGCCGTTTCTCACCCTCATGACGATCCTGATCGTCTGAATCGTCATGTCGACGCCGGGTGCGGGAGCTTTGACCTTGGCATGTTTGAGTGGGTGGCTAGGGGTGGTCCACCTGACGCCTGTAGAGAGATTCTTCCTGAGGCGTTCGGGTGGGAAGGCCAATAATGCGGGCGAGAAGGATGTCATGGAGCTGGGTGATGGGAATGGTGTATGTATTGATAAGGATTGAAGAGTCGGTTAGTGGGTCAATGGGTGTGGGTTGTGGGGTTGAGTGGGTTCGTGCTGAAGGGCCCTCTGAGACGGGTGCTTTCCCAGTGTCACGCTGGGACGTCTCGATGGCAGCTAGCACTCTCTCAATCATTTTGTCCTCTAGAGATTTGATGACTGCAGAGAGCGCGGACTGGAATTGGGGTTCAGTGATGAACTGGACGGACGCCTCCGTCGAAGATGGGCCCGATCGACTGATGTCGCCTGTTAGCAACCCTTGAGCAGCCGGCTCCTCAGGTTGGCTCGTAGTCACTAGAGGTTGTGACTGTCCGAGACTTCCACCCAATCCTTGAGTCGAATCTTGAAGATTCTCCTCTATGGGTGTTTCGACAGGCTCAGATTGAACCTGTACATCAGACATTTCGATGTCGATGCCAGTAGTAGTAGGAGTCTGAATCTCGGCCACGACACTTGGAGTGATGACTGGTGTCGTGTCTGATGTAGTAGTGACGGTGGTGAAGAGGGACCCAAGTTGTATGCTCAATCGTCTTGGAGTCCGTCTTATTAGTTGGATCTCCTCTTCTGACTCGGTGTCTGATGAGGTGGCTGTGTGAGGGGATGGTTCACGTTCAACGTCCTCACGGGCCTGTTCCGTCACCAGTGGAAGTGAGCTTTGCCTCATTTCCGCCTCAGGCTGTGCTACTTGTTGAAGAACCTCTTCAATGGGCTATTCGAGCATGCCTAAATGGACGGGCACTTCCACTTGGAGTGTTTCCGTAGGGGCCACTTGTTCCAACTCTGCTGCCACAACATCATTCAACGTGGCATCGTCGTCAGGGATTAGAACGTCCTGAGTTGGAGGCTCCTGCTCTAGCTCCTGGGCCACAACATCGATCAAAGTGTCCTCAGTGCTAGAGTGGTGTTGTTGTTGAGGGCTAACAGCGAAGTCTGTCGGGGGCCCTCTAATCATCTGTTCCGTCATATGATTCTCCCGGCAGTATGCTCTATAAATGTCTCCCGTGGGGTCGGCTAGACGTAGCAACTCGAACGGTATTGCCATTGACGGCTGGTCCAAGTCCGTTAGTTTTGGATTGTGGAAAAATTTCAGTCACTGTGGTTGGTAATTCCCTCTAGGAGGTAGACGAGGAATGTTATGCTTGTGCAACTCCATGTATTGTCGAATGATGACGGAGAACCACCGGGCGTATGGCACATTCTTTAAGCGTTTATTTTCCTTCTGCCTGATCTGCTCGGCTAGATCATTCCAGATCACTTGAGCGAAATCGTAATTTCGCGAGAAGACGATTCCATGGAAAATCCTCAGAATGTTGCCGTTGCCTTTGTCGAAGCCTGCGTGCTTCGGGGATAGACATTTGTTGATGATCCCAAACAATGTCTTCCACGGATGAGAATCCCGTTGCTCTGTATTTGTGCGAGTTTGGTGAGCGGCGGTCGGTATCCTAGCTGAAGGAAGTCACGTACTAATTCCGCATCAGATGGAAGGGGGTCGTAGTTCGGGTTGTAGGGGAGGTCGAGAATGAGACCGAAGTCATTCTTGTTCAAATTTATGTTCCTCGTCCCTATCACCGTTGTGAAGCTGTATGCCCATTCAATAACGTGGCTTTTGATCATCCCCCAAAATTGTTGAAGGTAGACCATAGGCACTGAGGCCGTCACCGTCAGAGCATGCCACAGGGGATGGCCTTGTAGTATAGACACCATAATCTTGTCAGGACACCGAAAGGACGTCATGTCGAGCTGGAAATTAGTGTTTTGTACATTGAGGTACATGGCCTTCTCATATATGTGGTTGTATGTTGGATAATGATCCATCTGAAATACACATAAGAAATGTAAATCATTAGTTCAAGAATTTTAATTTGAGTCGAAGAATTTATCAAACCACAATAATGGATCATGTCATAACATGTCTGAATAAATTCGTAATTGAAATCATTAAATTCGCACATAGATCATACGAAGTGAATATTGAAGAAATAATACAATTTCAACATAAGCATGTAAGTGTTGAAGCATTGTTCACTCTGTGCTTTTTGTCGCGCAAAAATTGAAATTCTCAATTAAATTGTCTAAGTGCAATTTTGAATGCAATTCTCCGTGTTAATATGCGATCGAGAAAAATTTTATTCGCTAAGGTCTGCTACAGTGGAAAAAGACTTAGAAGATTTTGCTAAGCGCTGAACGTTATATGCGTGGTACTGTAGCCGAGAAATTTTACGATCGAGAAAAATTTCCGTGTAAATTTACGATCGAAATAATAGAATTTCTGAGTAAATTTACCATCGAGAAATTTTTCGCGCGTTAATAAAATTTTTGTCGTGAAAGTTATCGAGCGAGAAAGTATTTCGATTTTAAAATAGATTTTCGCTGAGAAATTTTACGATCGAAAAAATTGACAACGAGAAACTAGGTGACTCGCCGAGAAAATTTTCGATCGATTAAAATCATCGCTACGCACTTTTGCGATCGAGAAACTTTATCGTCGAAAAATTAATTTTATCGCCGCTAAAATTTACGATCGAGTACAAAATTGCAATCGAAATTACTGTTTTCGTTTGTAAGTTTTGCGCTTCGAAATAAATTGCATCTATTCTATCTATTCTGCTCAGTAATCTTTTCGCTCGCATAAAATCCAGATTCAATTTCTAGATTGTAATTATTTTTCGATCTACGTTATCTATCTTAACGACTAAGTTAAAAGTTTAGCAATCGAAAACATTTTACACTACAAACAGTAGATCAATTGAAATTCAATTGACACTATTTGCGAGCGAGAAAGTTCTTCGTCGCCTTTAAACGTTAAAACCCAGTTTCAGTCGAACTTTAAAAATGCAGATAGTCGAAGTAATACACTCCTAGAATAATCAGAAAACACCAAAACTATCTTTAGTGGAGAATTTAACCCAGATTATTCACCGAAATCGGTTGTAAACATTGCAAACTAGCATTCGAGTTTTCCTATTTTGAATAGACGAGAAGATAACACTAAATCATGCGAAAGATCACATAATACAGATGCACACGGAGTTCAAACACACAAAAATCCTAAAGGATGTCGAATCAACCTCTCAAAGATGAAGATTAGTGAAAGTATGTAAGATTTTGACTTTCGTCTTTGTGGAAACAGTTTTTCGCGAGAGAAAAATTATCGACCGTTGAGTTTTGCGATTAAGGGTTTTGCGTGTATTTGGGGATTTTCGATTGCAAGCATTAACTTCGTTAAATGAACTGATTAGATTTTCGATACTTAACAATTTCTAGGCCCATTACTGTTTACGATCGAGAAACTTACGATCGAGAAATTTCCTTTGGTTACTATTGAATTTTCGCTCGACAAATTCCGATCTAGAATTTTCATTTGGTTCCTGTTTAATTTTCGCTCGTCAATATGAAAGCGAAAATTACCACTTGGTCCCAAATCAATTTTCGCTCGAGAAGCTGTGAATGAAAATTACGAAATTATGTAAATAAAAGATTGACCCTGAGTAAAAAAATAAACCACATAGTTGCTCCTCCTATATATGTAAATAAAAGCAATTAACTCCCTGTAATGCAGATTAGTGACATCTGGCTCCCTCTTCAAATTTTGTAAATCTGCAATACTTAGAGCAAAAGATGTCGAGATGATTAGAGTTAATTTTTTTTTGGAAGCAATTTTTCTATTTAGGCTCCCCTTGACGTATTATACCAATGTCGTGAGCTCCAAAATGCGAAGATTCGTGAAGTCCTTCTCTGAAGTGCGTTGTTCAAGGAAAATCAAATTGGAATTTTCTGCAACACTTAGAGAAAGATCATCAAATTTATTTGGAGTTCAAAGCATAAATGTAGTAAATGCTCCCCCTCAAATAGTGCACTTCAATTGATTTAACAAGTAAGTACATAAATCAATCTAAGTAACAATTATTAAGAACATGCGATTCATCAAGATTAGCCTAGATACATGTTCCCCTATACATGTAATTGTAATTTCACGCAAGGGTATGAGCATGAACAACATGTCGCATTTAATCAATTCCGCATATAAGCAAATTAAAATGCATATTAAAATGTGCGATATTTTTATTTTTATATATTTTTTTTATTATTATTATTTTTTTATTTTTTTATTATTATTTTTTTAATTTGTTTTTATGTATATTAATATTATTAATACTATGGGGTCAGATTATTTTGCAACGATCATTGTCACGCCTAAAAATTCATACGACAGTTGAAAGATTAAATGCCGTCAAGTCATGTCAGCAAACTAAAGTCCTAGATTCAAGGAATGATCCATTTCGACAACTCTCACTAGGTTCGCTCTAGCACTCTTTAACTAGGGATTTTTATATTTATATTGCTCAAGTCAACACAGCTCATATTAAGTCAAAATACCTGTGATCGAGGCGCTTTTAATCATTTTGCCATTGCAAGAGACCGTCGATTTGGAATCAAAGGGACTTTGAGGGATTTTAATTTTGGCTCTTGACTTTATAGGGAAGGATAATGTTTGGGAAAAATAGGCTTTATGTCATCTTCCGTTTCTTTGTCGTTCTCCTTTTCTTCGGCATTTTTCTCTTTCGTCTTTTCATTCTTATCATTTTTTTTTATATTCGTCTGCACTTGCTCAAGCTGAAGCTCCGCTTCTATACGAGGCTGAGAGATTATCTAGAGCGAAGTTCTTCTTGTTCGTTCTCGGGCCGATACCATGCTCCTTTTCTCTTATTTCCTAGAGAGGTTTCATAGATTATCGATTTGAAGAAGTTCATGGTTATGGAATTCGAATCCAAGGCCGTGCTCCTCTTCTTGTTGTTTCGATATAAGATCGGATTATCGTTGGAGAAGTTCACTTGTAGGCGCTCCTCTTTCCAGCCGTTCTGACGAGTGTACGAGATTATCTATGAAGAAGTTCACAGCAAGATCCATGCCTCCGTCTTAAATGTTTTGAGAGTGTCATAGTTGAGAAGGCAGGTTCTTTTGATCTGTTTGTTGGGTGTTGAGCATTCCTCGTGTGCGTTTTTTCTCCTTCTTTTGTCATCTTTTTCTTTGTCGTCTAGTTATTCTCCCCCTCCTTTTCCTGATTGAATATCCCGTTCAAATCATTAAATCGTCGGTTGAAGGCATAAAGGGGTTTTCAATTGAAGAAAATGAATTTGGAGAAAGCGCAAAATGGATGACTAAAGGTAATGTTAAAGGAATGAAAATTTAGATTTGGCCAAGTGAGGAATTTCCTAAGTGCCCTAATCATTTTCGGAACGATCTATTACACGGCAAGTATGAGGCCGAAAATCACAAGTTAATGACAAGCAATTAATGTGTGACTCACTCAAGAAAAGATCTGACGAGAGTAATAAAAAAGGCTAGAATCCTCACTTATATGAAGTGGTTTTGTGTCTTAGTGGAACAAACTCAATACCTAAGAAACACAAGAATGCGACTTAGACTGACAAAATTTAAGCAAGCAATCAGTCTCATGTCACTGAATCCTATTCGTGACGTAGATCGAGCATCCTAAAGATATCGTCATACCCCTAATATTATACTTATATGTATATATTTATTTTTTTTTAAATGAAAAATTTCACGCAAGATATAACATTGCTAAGTACAGAAAAGACATAGCATAGAATACGTGAAAGCACATGGGATCACATCATGAACAAATCACGGAAGGTTCAACATGCCTAATTTTCCGACAAGGAATTGGAACCTTTTTTCGTCCAAAGCCTTGGTGAAATTGTCGGCTAGTTGATGTTCCGTGTTCACAAAATACATGTCAATCGTGCCTTTTTCTACGTGATCTTTGATGAAGTGATATAGTATGTCTATGTGTTTTGTGCGTGAGTGATGAACAGGATTACATGTAATCGCAATGGCACTTTGGCTATCGCTATAAATGGGTATATTATTTAGATTGTACCCATAATCGCGAAGCTGAGTCCGCATCCATAGCATTTGCGAGCAACAGCTGGCAGCCGCGACGTATTCTGCCTCGGCCGTCGATGTTGAGACGCAGTTCTGCTTTTTGGATGACCAGCAGACTAGTTTTTCGCCTAGGAATTGAGCGCCACCGGATGTGCTTTTCCTGTCCATTCGGCAACCTGCGTAGTCAGAGTCAATATAGCCAATTAATTTGAAATTTGTTCCTTTAGGATACCGTAGTCCTAAGGTGGAGGTGCCCTTAAGGTAACGCAGAATTCGCTTCGCCGCAAGCATGTGAGATTCTTTGGGATCGGCTTGAAAACGGGCACATAGACATGTGGCAAACATGATGTCTGGCCGGCTTGAGGTGAGATAAAGAAGAGAGCCGATGATGCTGCGATATAATGTAATGTCGACCGCTTTTCCTGTGGGAGCGGCATCCAACTTGCAGCTTGTGAACATGGGAGTGCTGGGTGGCTTGCTCTGATCTTGATGGAATTTCTTCAAGATGTCCTTGATGTATTTAGTCTGACTGATGAATATCCCATCATCGAGTTGCCTTACTTGAAGTCTTAAGAAGAACTGCATCTCTCCCATGTGGCTCATTTCAAATTTGCTCTTCATCAATTCTCCAAATCTCTTGCATAGCCGTGGATTTGTTGATCCGAATATGATGTCGTCTACATAGACTTGGACGACCATCAAATCTTTGTCATGCCATTTTATGAAGACGGTCGTATCGATCGTTCCTCGGATAAAGCCAGATTTTACGAGGAAATCGCTCAATACGTCATACCAAGCGCGTGGAGCTTGTTTCAGTCCGTAGAGAGCTTTGTCCAATCGATAGACGTGATCGGGATGTTTTTGATCAATGAAGCCTTCTAGCTGAGCGACGTAGACTTCCTCTTTTAGCGTGCCATTGAGAAAGGCGGTCTTTACATCCATTTGGTAGACTTTGAAGTCTTTATGAGCCGCATAAGCCAGGAAGAGACGAATGGCTTCGATTCGGGCAACAGGAGCATATGTCTCGTCGTAGTCAATTCCTTCCTGTTGGTTATAACCCTTCGCAACCAATCTAGCTTTGTTCGTAATCACTTCGCCATCTTCATTTTTTTGTTTTGAAATACCCATTTCGTTCCGATGATTGTTTTCCCATGCGGTCGGGATACTAGGGTCCACACTTGAAGACGCTCAAATTGGTTGATATCATCTTGCATTGCTATCACCCAATCCGGGTCTTTTAGTGCGTCTGCTACCTTAGTTGGCTCATTTTTGTAACATCCCGTCCCATGTCGGGTGTCACTATAGCATCGGTTCCTACCGGGACTAGTGGGGTTGGGCCCACCACACTCCAACTGATAGTCTGGCCCCACTGTATCACCATTTAACATTTCAGCGTGCTTCGTGCACTCGCTCACACGCACCCTGAGAAACTTCCGAGGGGGTTACCCATCCCTAGATTTCCCAAGTCAAGCACGCTTAACTTCGGAGTTTCTATAGATGGGCTCCCGAAAAGGTAGGTCGACCTTGGTGATATGAGTAGTGCTATCAATTCTCTTATACGATTCTTAGTCTGACACATCCATACATTGTCAGTCTCAGGATCCCCTCTCATTCAGGTGTCGGATCGGTTCGTTCATGTACCCCTTCGCCTAGAAGCCTGTCAGGAGCCGCTCCTTGTCCGTGCACCTCTCTGGCATCGGCGACTCCCCGCCCTCTTTGGCCCCGGGCGTCACATGCCCACCAGCTTCCGCCTGGTTCGTCCCCGAACCAGCACCGTACTGTGAGAGGTTGTGCTCTGATACCACCTGTAACATCCCGTCCCGTCCCATACCGGGTGTCACTGTAGCATCGGTTCCTACCGGGACTAGTGGGGTTGGGCCCACCACACTCCAACTGATAGTCTGGCCCCACTATATCACCATTTAACCTTTCAGCGTGCTTCGTACACTCGCTCACACGCACCCTGAGAAACTTCCCAGGGGGTCACCATACATTGTCAGTCTCAGGATCCCCTCTCATTCGGGTGTCGGATCGGTTCGTTCATGTACCCCTTCGCCTAGAAGCCTGTCAGGAGCCGCTCCTTGTCCGTGCACCTCTCTGGCACCGGCGATCACTCCCCGCCCTCTTCGGCCACGGGCGTCACAATTTTGGCTTAAGAAGCAGCTGAATAAACTGTGTTGATGACGTATCCGTACTCCACGTGAAGGATCACCAATAATCTGATCAACCGGATGTGCTCGAGTCCATTTTCGCTCATGGGGTAGCGCAGAGCTAGACACATCGGTCATTTGAGGACTGAGACTTCCAATGATTTCAGATTCATCAGGAGATAGAGGTAAGTCAGATTTTGCATTTGGATTTAGTGACTCTGTTGAGACTTCCTCATTTACTGTTGTAGGTTCGTCATTAATCTGTGGTAATTCTGAATCGGGTGAGGTAGGAACATTTGAAGAGCTCGGTATACTGGCCTCGTCGAGTGGGAATTCCACTAACGGTGTTGCAATAATGTTTTATGACCGATGTACGGGCTCAAAGAGAGAGTCCAAATCTTCCAACGCAAGTTTCAGTGCTTCTTCAGACGTTGAATTTGGAGTTGTTGCCATCTTCTGTTGGTTTTGTGCCAACACACCAGTGTATACGGGTTCTGAACTGTCGTATTCAGAAGCCATTGGGTTTGGTACGGGTCCTGAACTGAGGTGTGCAGGAGCCATTTCTGCCACTTCGTGGAAAGTGACGTTGTAGCTTTCTTTGATTGATCGGTTGGACTTGATGTAAACTCGATACGCCTTTGACGTTGATGAATACCCAACGAATGTGGCTTCGAATGCTTTAGGGTCGAACTTAGCACGTTGCTCTCTGTCATTCGCCACAAAGCACTTGCACCCGAAGACCTTGAAGAATGAGATATTGGGTACTCGTTTGTTTATTATTTCGTACGGAGTTTTATTGAACCGCTTGTGAACCATTGTCCTGTTCTGAGTGAAACATGCGGTATTTACTGCTTCAGCCCATAGAAAGTGTGGGAGGCTGCAATGAATCAGCATTGTACGGGCGGCCTCTACTAGAGTTCTGTTTTTCCTTTCAACAACCCCGTTCTGTTGAGGGGTTTTGGCGGCCGAGAATTGCTAATTAATGCCAAGTTTCTGATAAAAGTCACTGAGATACTTGTTTTTGAACTCAGTGCCGTTGTCCGTTCGGATGACTTGGATGGATAGTTGCAGCAAATTATGAGTATTGTTCACGAAATTAACTATCAAGTCCCCTGTCTCATCTTTAGTTCGGAGGAACATCGTCCATGTGTAGCGGGAGTAATCATCAACGATAACTAGTACGTACTTCCACCCACTAATACTCTGTGTCTGCATAGGTCCACAAAGATCCATATGTAGCAATTCCAGAGGACGTGAAGTGGAGGCAACTAGTTTAACATGATGAGATGCTCGCTTCATTTTTCCTAATTGACATGCCGAACACTGATGCTCTTTTTGTAGACTAATTTTTGGTAAACCGTGAACCAACTTTTTCGTTGATAGTCGTTGAAGAGCTTTGATGTTTAGATGAGACACACGTTGATGCCATAAGTTGTTCCTCTGAATTGTAATCTGGGAGATGAGGCAAACAGTTGTCGTAGTCCGCACAGACGTCAGATTGATCGTGTAAAGATTAGATTTCTGAAGTCCTTGCAGGAGTTCTTTGTTCTGACTTTACAATATTCTGCACTGGTCAGCATGAAAGACCACCTGGAAGCCTTTGTCACAGAATTGGCTTATGATGAACAAGTTATGGCGGAGACATTCGACGTAAGAGACATATTTTATCGTCAGATTTTCGAAAATGATGTTCCCAACTCCTAGTATGGGGGCTGAGTCGTTATTTCCGAGTCTGACTTTTCCATTCGGTCTGTCTTTGTAGTTGCTCAGCAGCTCTTGTATTCCCATCATGTGTGTGGAGCAACCAGAGTCGAGGTACCACACATGATGGATCTGCAAAAACAATTAGAGCGCTTTAGGTACCCACTTGTAAATGGGTCCTCGTGGATTAGCAGATTTCGTTTTAGGTTCAGATACTGTTCCTAAATTATTACTTTTAGTGGCTTTAGCAACCCAAACCATCTTTAAAGATGTGGATTTAGTTTTGCCCGTGGTAGGAGACTTGGCCTTTTTGGCTTTTGTCTTCTTAGGCGGAGTCTTAGGAACCCATTTGGGTTGACATTGGCAGGGAAGGTTGATTTCAGCACGAACAAATGCTTTGGCAGGCTTGATCGAGGAAATGATCTTCTCATTGGATAGTCTCCTAAGGTGTTTGGTGGATTCAATCCTAACGGGATACCTTAGGTGAGAACAAGCATGTATAGCGCCATATGCTTTCTTAATGGCTGGATCTTGTTTCCTACGGGTCATCCTAGAAGCATTTGTCTTAGAATGGATGTTTGGTTTTGTAGTTGAAGAGCCTATTTCAAAGTTGGTGCTTCTAAAGATGATTGGTTTTAAAGAACAAGTAGAAGCAATTAATTGGAGAGATGAAATAGCTCTTTCATTTCTACGAGTGTCTTTTATTTTTACAGAAGGAGAAGATAAACTTGTAACTTTAACATCTATGGGCTCCTTCTTAATATCTAGGCTGGACACTTTCGCCTTCGGTTTCTCTAGCTCAAGTACTACGCTCCCTGTCGACGTAGTAGATACAAAGTTAGAGTTAGTATTTTTGACATTTTTATTTTTAGACTTATGATCTTTTGAAGACGGTTTTTCTTTCTTCACGCTTTTCAGAATGATATTTTCTTTTGGAGGAGATGCGTGAGAAATGGTGCTTGAGATAGAGGAAGCTTTGAGATTTTTCATCTCTTTTTCGAATTTAGTCTTTTCAGCTTCAAAATTCTCTCTTTCTTTATCTAAGGCAATTCGTAATTCCTCTATTTTCTTAACTATAGGAGGGATGTAGAGAGAATTTTCAGAACGATGATTTTGAACTTCCTTATGTTTAGAATGATCTTCAAGAAAATTAACAGTTTCAAGGCTCCAGCCCTTGGGAGATACCCAAGTTTTGTCGCGTTGATTCAGCTCGATGTATGAAAATGGTATTTCAGCCCTTGTAATGGCTTGTATATTGGCTTCTTCTTCCTCAAATATTACTTTTGATTTGGTAAAGTTCATAAGATAAGTTAGTCCGAGACCCATGTACGAGATATCATATAGTTGTTCGCAATCAACTTTCTTCAGGTTATGTGGGTTCTCATAGCCTAAGCCATACTTATAGTCATAGAATTCTAAGTCCTTGGGCTGATTCAAGAATATAGTTTGATCAGTATGCGCCCTTTTCATAACAAGATCTTCGAACTTCTTGATTTTAGTATATAGCTTTTTACGCTCATCTCCTAAGAGAGCAAAGTTATTCTCCACCATAATCTTGGCGGCTTGACAGGCATCTAGGTCCTTCACAAGTTCACAAACCTTTGTATTCGATTTATCTAATTCGGCTTCTAGATTAGTGATCTTGGAAGTTGCTTCTATTAATCTACAATTGAGATTAGCTTTCTCATTGAGATTTCTAATCAAGCAATTATAGTTATTTTCTAGCCTGTCTTCTAGTTCCTTCACTTTCGAGCTATGCTTCTCTAACGAAATATGCTTAGTCTCGCTAAGGTTCGAGCTCTTAGTTAGTTCATCTACTTTCGCACTAGAACTCCTAAGTTCTAATTCGAGACTAGCTATTTTCTCCTCAGACCTAGCTAGTTTCTTCTCTACTTCCTTTACGCTTTTCTGCTCACGTTACATGTTAGTGTATGCTAATTGATATGATTCTAACATGGTCAATAATGTGGAAGGAGAGATTACCTCATGTGAAGAATCGGATGCTTGGTCCTCGTCAGTCGAGTTTGAGTATTTGGCGTCTGATTGTTTGTCTTGGCGGGCCATTAGAGCTAGATTCTCTTCCTCTGAGCTAGACGTGTCCTCGAGCAAGTGGTCTTGTTCATCCATTAGAGCTACTCCAGCTTCCTTTTGTTTCGTAAGTTGAAGCTTCCTGGAGTAGTAATTAGTGTCTCTCTTGTTCGGGAGAGTACATTCTCGGGCGTAATGACCAGGTTTTTTGCAGTTAAAGCATTTGGTCGGTTCCTTGATAGTCTTGACCTCAGAAGTCTCAGGTGCAGGTTCTTTGTTCTTTCGAGCTTGAGGTCCTAAGTCGATTGGCTGATGATGAGGACTTCTTTTTGAAGTACTGTTTGTTAATCATTTTCCCAATTAGTGCCAACTGTTTTCCCAGCATTTTCATGTTAGGCTCCATGTCTGAATCTAATTCGTCTTCAGATTCTGAAGGGGTAGGAGGCTTGACGATCTTTTCTTTTCGCAATTTTGCGCTCCTCCTGTCTGAGACTAGGGCAACTGAGTCATCGATAAGTTTGCCCTTCTGCTCCTTCTGAATCTCGCTTATGTCTTCCTCGTGCTGTGCAAGGTTGTCAAACATGGCACGGATATCCAGCTCCTCAACGTCTTTATTCTGTCTGATCTGAGTGGATATCTTTTTCCATTCTGAGGGCAGGGAGGAAAGAAATCTGATGTTGGTTTCTATGTTTGTCTTAGAGATTTCGATTTTCCTCTTCTCATTTAAGAGGGTGAGATATGTCTGGTATAGATCGTGTAAGCACTCCTCTGGTTTAGCTCTGAATGAATCGTAGGCTGTGAGAGTATTTAGCCTTCTTGGCCTTGATACCGACTTCTGTTCGTTGCCTCATCTTGTGCAGCTCTTTCAGTCGCCTAGAGGCAAGAATTGGAGGGTTGGCAGTGTTGTCCCCGGGAATATCTACCCAGAACTAAGCTGGACCTTGCTCAATTGATGAGAGAAGGTCTTCTGTCCGTTCCTTTAGCTCCATGAAATTTAGAAATCGGCTTCTCCGGACTGTGTATTCGCCTCTCTTGAGAATTGGAGGACGATTATCACTTCCTAGTGAGTAAGCATCCATGTCTTCTTCGAGTTGATGTAGGATCTTCGTTTGTTGTTTTGATGTCTTGAACTTATGTGATGTGCTTCACAAATAGCCGATTAGTTAGTAGCGTTTGATTCTAGATTAGATTCGAGAATTATTTTTGACTCAATATTTAAAGTTTGATCAAAAATTAATTCGTCGAGAAAAATTGTCACTGTTACTGTTCTCGTGCGAGAGAGTGTGTCAGCGAAAAATTTTACGAGCGAGAAAAGTTGCTCAAAATCTTTTGGTCGAGAAAAAATTTGGATTGCGAATTTATTTCTAGCGCGGAGAAACAGTATTGTTTAATAAGTTTCTCGCTAGGTCAAAATAAATTCGTTCATTGCAAAAGTTTCTCGGACGCAAATGGTTTTCGCTTAGTCAAACTGAGGAGTCTGACTGAAAAAGTTTTTCGACAGTAAGTTTTACGCACGCAAAGTCAAAATGGGTCTTTGTCGAAAAAGTTTTTCGCTAATTAATGCTCGAGAAATTTTTCTACTAAGAGACGACTTTAGGTCTGACTTCGTATTCTGATCGATAAAAATTCTCGCGCAGAGTTTTTCGATCGAGAAATTAATCTGATCGAAGAATCTAGCGAGAAAAATTAAGATGATCACAAAAAATCACAGAATACAATTAACACTTATTCAAGCAAAAATGATTAATTAGATCGTGAAATTACACATATCTGCTCGAAATCAACTACTGACTACGCACGAACAGGAAATTAAACACGCCATGAAGCAAAATATGTCGAATTTAAGCAAAATCAGAACATGTTCAAACTGTTCTTTGCGCGAACAGTAACTTCTAAACTCAAATCAAATCTGCTAAATCGAAGTTCAAACAGCTACAGACCTAATTGCAATCAACTTATATCACTAAGACGAGCACAAGATTATCTAATTCAAGCCAAATAAGCACATAATTGAGCTATTAGATCGAAATTGAATTTCACGCCAAAAACTGTTCTTCGATGGAACAGTGTCAGAATTAAAATTTCGATCAAATTCTAACAGTTTTCGATTCAAAAACAGAACGAATCTGCTCTGATACCAATTGTTAGGTCCAAATTAATCAACTCTATGATCCTAGGCATGAATTCTAAAGGAATCGATAAGAATTGCATAGATTGAGATTTCGATCGAAAACCTTCTTGGAGAGCTTTTTAGAGAATCTCGAGTAGTGAGAGAAGATATTTTTGTTTCTCTCTCTAGAAATCGAATTGCAAGCCTTTCGGATCAAATTCTAAAATCTTATCAATTAAGCTCAATGTTTACAAATGTATTTATACCAAACAAGCTTGGTATAAATAACAAATAAGTCCTAAACTAAGGACAAATACAATAAAAGCCCAAATCTACGAAGACAGCTAATGAATCAAAGAACAATTAAAATTGATATTCTACATAAACATCTAAAATAACATTAAAGTATTGGTTAGTACACGAGTTATAAATAAATAATAGGTAAAGGTCTATATTAATTGGAAATCATCACACGTTAAGTATAGGAAGTTAGAAACTACTGAAAATTGGTTGAGTGGCTTCGAATTTTAAGTAGGAAGAGTTTCGAAATTTAAGATTAGCTAGTTTCGAAATTCTTAAGTGAAAGAAACCAAAAAGAATGATGACATAAATAAGTTAATAAAATAAGGACAAGGGTTAGCCAACAACATCACTTCATTAGGATATCATTACACGTTAGGTGTAGTAAGAACAAAACTTAGCTAAGGCATTATTAGCATGTATTACTAAGTAAAGTAATAGGAATGATAATAGATAATGAGATGCTTAATACGTACACGTTAGTTGTCATATTTTTGTCATCTTCTAAGTACAACTATTGAACATAAAATATAATAGGAGATGGACCATGCTATTGCTAAGACTCATTGTATTCATATGTCAACACGTAAATCAAACGTGTTATTTTCCTAATCATCATCCATAAAGTGCCAAAAACTAAAGATGTGGATCTATAATATTATTGATTAAACTATAGAAAATTTATATTATACACAAAGGACGAAGATTACCTAATCAAAAGGGAAAAAGGGTTGCTCAACTACTAAGCCACTTGCTTGTCTTCATCACATTACTCAACATATTAATATATATCACATATGTATTAATTAACGAGAAAACCCTCATGAAGTGAAAAGAGGAAAATGATTTCACATGTTGTACTATTTTCTAATTTTTTTTAGTCATATCTTTATCATTATTCAAGTGGCCCAAGCATATAATATATCAACATATTACTTTCATAAACAAGAAACCTTTATTTTAAGAGAGGGGAGAGCTTTGCTTAAATCGTGAAGAAACTTACACCATGTCAAATCATTCCTCACGAATTCCTATGTTCTCAAATATATACATGTAAGTTAAAGATCAAAAACCTCATAAAGCTAATATATAATATTGAACAAGGGATATTCAAAACAAGAAACTCATGGGGATCTTATCAATTCGAAGGTATGATCTTGGAAGTGGGGTAGATCTTTTATTATCAATATATTATTCTTTGATAACTAATATACTTATTTAATGACTATGAGAGATATTTCGGAAGCTATAGTATTTAGAAAATTCGGATCTTTGAGTCTAATCCTACGTGAATATAGTGTGGTATGTGAGTTTTTGATGATTGATTATATGTTTAAGGTATTCGATGTTTATAGCTTCATAATTTATATCATTTATGTGATATTATCGTGAGTTATATGTTAGGATTAAATCTCAGATCTTTGAAATAGTTATGATAAATATGTGTAGTGTTTTTACGAATAGTTTTCGGTCCATGAGTGATAAGTTTAGTACATGCTTTGGTGCTTTCTAGTTTTTGGCATGTTTTTCCAAATTGTTTTTGGGGTTATGTGATTAACGTGATATTAATAGGTGGTCATAGTGAAATATGTTAAGTTTTCGGACTATGTGTTTTGATTATAGACTTGTGAGATAATTATATGTGTGTAGTACTTTACATGATTAGATTTCAGTATTAGAATAGCTGTTTCGAGATGTGACATATTTTGTTAGGTGTATGATAAATTTTTGCTATTTAAGCGGTTAATAATATTAATGTTTTCGCCAATTCATTACTTTAGGAAATAACAGGTTTTGGCACCTTTTATCAAGAGTTTTCAGTATTTAATTATTTTTGGCATTAAGAGAATTTTTGATATTTCACATAGGTTTACTATATTTAGTATGTTTACGGTATTTTTAGGGTTTTCGACAACTAGTGTTCGAAAACATTCATATCTAGTAGATAATATACTTATATGATAATATTTTTACGTCTAAAAGGTTCAGAGGTTCAGAATATTAAGGAATTACTGCTTGCAAAAACTAAGGACGACAGGTAGGTGAAATCGCACCTACGACACGTAAATTATTCTATGGCATATATGTTGTTATATTTTGGGTGATTTTCTGTGATTTATATGTGGAACCATTAAGTGTTATGTCTGTAGAAATAGTTAGAAACCCTAGATTTTGGGTTGCAAAAAGGGCTCACGCGTATATAGTTACACCTGATATTATGTTGCGATGGTATGAAAAATACGGATAGATGAGTTAACTGTTGAGTAGATGGAACATAATTGATGTGGACTCAACTAAGCTGGGCCGATAAAACAAGAAATAAAGAAAGGCCCAACAAGGCCCACCAAGAAAGAGAGCTCATAGTAAAGTACAAGTCTGGGAAGAGGGATCTGCGAGGACCTGACGGACACTAGCAGGGACCGGGCAAAGAAGGAAAAACCCTCGTGTATCAAGATGAAAAGACAGTGGAAGAAAGGAAAAAAGAGTACAGGGACGCGTGTCATCCCCTTAGAGGAAGATATCACTGAGTACCCACTGTAGCCGCCACAGAAGTCAATCCATCAAGCAATCCGTCACTTCCCCTGCAGCCCCTAGGTAGTACATCCCCCGGAAATCCTGGAACATAGCATCAAACAGACGGCGGGGAGCTACTATAAAATGAGGACTTAGCCATATTTTCCACATCTCATCATCTCTCTACAGAAGCACTCACACAACATTCTCTCTTTAGATATCTTAAACGTGTTTTCATATTTTAGGAGTGAAGGAGAGGATTATATGAGTGTGTAACGTGTTGCTACTTAGTGAAAGACAGTTCCCAGCGCCCCGTGGACGTAGAATCCGATAGGATTCGAACCACGTACATCCTGTGTTCTTTCTGTTTTACGTCCCATACATGCCCCAAGCAGGTCCCCCGCGTCTAAACATGTCCCAAAGATGTCCCAAGCAGGTCCCCCACGCTCCAAACACGTCCAAACAGCTCCCCCAATGTCCCAAACACTTCTCAACATGTCCCAGACAGGTCCCCGGCGTACCAAATATGCCACCAACAGTTCCCCATCACATCCCAACAGGTCCCCCCAACGTCCCAGATAGGTCCCCAATGTCCCAAACACATCCCTTCCAGTTCCCCCACCAATAAGCACCTTACGCACGTCCCTAATCTTTATAATAATTGATTCTCCGGCTATATAAATTTCTTTACCCACACATATAAAATATCGTTGATTGGGTTTGCCCCATATCAAATGGCGCCGTCTGTGGGAAATTCCGAGTTGAAGGCGTGAGTAATTTCGCTATGTTGTGCGAAGTTGTGCTGATGATTTGCTGCCTTTTCCCCTCTTCTGTTCTGTTGGGGCAAAAAGAAATATGCGAGACGTCAATGGAGGATAATTTGTCCATATCGAAGAACCTAGACCCACCATTTGGGAAGGAGAACCTCCAGAAACTGTAAACATGTTGAGGAGCGGCCAGGACCTGAAACACGGGCCTAGAATGATGAAGACGAGCAAGAGTATGCAGATAAATCTTAAAGGGATCTCAGAACACCCAGGCGGACCTCCACGAGTCCCGCTAGTGAGCCACCCGAAAAAACGAAGGGAGCTTGGAGCTCCAACTCCACGGCCTCACCACCAGGAACCCTGAGAATCTCCGTCAAGAATCCATGGAGATTCAAACCACTATGCAAATCCAGAAGACATACGGACACTAGCCTGGGGACCTCCCATGATGAGGGGACCCTTAGCCAGAATCCAGGGCCCTCTACATCTCATTTTCATTCACATTATCAATATCATGCTAAATGCAGGAATCACACTAACAGTTGCTATTTTGAAGGACAATATAAAGAGGCACATCTAAGCAGTTGCCGTAAAGAAGTTTACCCGAGGTACCGTGCTAGATCCTAGAGCAAAATCCGAAGCTCACCCGGGTGAGGGAAGACCATCTCCACCGCCTCCAAACAAAAGAGCTCCACTACCACTTAGGGCCCTGTGGTCATTATAGTGGAAGGTCCTAGTGGAGAAGATTCCAAGAAAGCTAGGAAAACCCGAAGACTCGAAGCTACCCCTCCGAGCCCCAAAAGCCCAGCTCCGCGCTGGCACAAAGACCCGAAGCTCCGCGTCCGGGACCTCCAGCTCCGCGCTGGCAGGAAGCCACGGAGCTCCGCATTCAGGACCTCCAAGCTCTGCGCTGGCACATGAAGCTCCACAGAAAGTCAAAGCTCAGTTCAGTACTGGTGTACGAGGACCTCCGTGCGTGCATTAGCAGGTCCCGTATTACATCCCTGGGAGCACCTACCACCATTTTCTCCGTAAAAAGGAGCGCACCAACCAACGACCTCCATGAGGGAAGCTCGCTGTGTCGTCGTCCCAAGAGCTCCCTCAGAATTTCATAAAGCTGTTATGCTAGGAAGAAACAGGCGAGAGAAGCGTCCATGGAAGACCGCCTCAACCTCAGGATAGGGAGCTGTCGGTACCTCTTCTTAGGGTCCTAAAGAACCTCATTTCGTTATGCAACAGCATGAAGGAGATCCTCACTATCCAAGGGACATCCCGTAAACAAAGGGGCTCTTAGCCAGAATTACAGGCCGCCTAAATCTCTTTTTTATTTTCATTATCGATATAACAAATGCATCGTACTAACAATTACTATCATTTGAAGGATCGAAAACATTCAAAGATGAAGTCGAAGGCCCCCTCCTACTGAGGAAGTTCGAAAAATAGGGCCCTGACCAAGGTCTGAAAGCAGCCGAGAAGGAGCCAGGGGGATCTGTGCCGAATAAAGGCAGACAACCCCCTCCTCCTCAGAAGGACCAGCTCCATTTAAGGCTCAGCCTCAAAACCCAGCTCCGCGCTGATAATGTACGTAGAAAGTCAAGCCGAGCTCTGTGCTGGCGTACAAATATCCGCAGACCTCAAGCCCCAGCTCTGCGATGAGGACCTCCCAGCTCCGCGCTGGCGTCCGGAGATCCCCAGAAAGCCATAAGTCCTCCCCTGCACTGGCATATAAAAAACCACGGGGATTTAAAAGCCCAGCTCCCCGCTGGCACGAAGACCTACAGTCCAGCTCCGCGCTGACATGAAGGCCCTAATTCCCGGGGACCTAAAGATAAGCTCATTGCTGAAAATAAGGACATGATCCGTGTGTTCGAGATCTCCACGCTGAGCTCCTCGCCAGCATGCGAAGTTCGTTATAAGGGATCTCCAAACCAGCTGAAACCTAGCTCCGTGCTGGTTGAAGGCAAAGAAGTCAAGCTCCGCGCTGACACATGAAGGTCCAGGGGACCTAGAAGATAGCTCCATGCTGACATCCAAACCTCCAGAGATCTGGAGCCGGGGACCTCGTTATTAACTGAGAAGAGAAGGTGCTCCATTTCGCCATCACTTTCAAATCACAAGGCCTCCAACAAGGAGCCCTGATACTAAGCAAGCTGGCGCTATATCCACGCATTAAGCGAGCGGGCGCTATATCCTCGCATTTAAGCGAGCTGGCGCTATATCCACGCATTAAGCGAGCGGGCGCTATATCCACGCATTTAAGCGAGCGGGCGCTATATCCTCGCATTTAAGCGAGCTGGCGCTATATCCACGCATTAAGCGAGCGGGCGCTATATCCACGCATTTAAGTGAGCGGGCGCTATATCCTCGCATTTAAGCGAGCTGGCGCTATATCCACGCACTTAAGCGAGCGGACGCTATAACCACGCACTTAAGCGAGCTGGCGCTATAACCACGCATGTAAGCGAGCGGGCGCTATAACCACGCACTTAAGCGAGCTGGCGCTATAACCACGCATGTAAGCGAGCGGACGCTATAACCACGCACTTAAGCGAGCGGACGGTATAACCACGCACTTAAGCGAGCGGGCGCTATAACCACGAGTTCAAGCGAATCTGGCGCTATAACCAGGTCGATACCAAAGGTCGACGGACCTGCGGCGTACAAAGACATCAAAGACTGATAGTCTGCGACATGAGATGATGCCAAAGACCGACGGGTCGGCGGTGTACCCGACATCAAAGGCCACAGGTCTGCGACGTGAAAGATGCCCATAAGGGCGTACAAGATGCCGCCGCTGACGGGCTGCGGTGTACAGGACATCAAAGGTCATCAGTAAGGCCTGCGACGTGTATAGGTACCTCAGCGTAGCTGGCGCTATAACCAGGGTAAAACAATGGGAGAAAGCCCCACTTTATATCTAGGACCTTCGGGCCTATATTACTGAATTCGCTAAGGACAAAGAGAGCCTAGCGTAAAGCGACACCCGAGGACAATGAGACGGTCATTGCAACCAAGGGCGTGAATTCGTACTTGGCTTACGAATTGAATAAGCGAGCTGGCGCTATAACCATGCCACAATAAGGATGTTCCCAAAAACATCGCTCAGGTCCCACAATGACGAAAGACAAAAAATAAAGGAGAAAGGGAACTCCGATGTAATACGCAAACATGGGGAGTTGAGCTCCCCATACCATTATGTCTCGAAAGAAAAACATGACAAAGTATACAGGCTATCACCATGATGAAAAAGAGGAGAACTCTATATAAATAGGATGTCCCAGGGAGCTAGAAACAACGTGCGGCAGGACCTGGGATCTCCTTCGAAGTACAAGAGGAGATCCATCATCAGACCCTGTCAGGTCCCTTCCAGATTCCAAGGACGATGGATGCAACGGCGACGATAAAGCCTAAGGAAAAACGAGCTCCAACAGAGCCCCATAAACATAGGGGAGTTAAGCTCCCCTAAAACATCGCAAGTCCTAAAATGTCCAAAAGGCCTTCCACCAAGTTCCCTGAGGAGTTGGAGACGGCAGGCCAGGACCTCTGTATGCTTCTCTGCAGCAGGGAGCGAAAAATGAAGGTCCTCGGAGGCCTGCAATCTCTCTGGAAGCACCTAGGAAAAGGAAGGTCCTGAAGAGCATACACGACATCAATTCTCGAGGACCCAGCGCTGAAGCCGTCCACGAGGTAGTGTCGCATCAGAGGCCCAAGATCCCTCTGAGGGAAAGAGAGTCCTTCAAATAGGCCTGGCGCCAGTCTTCAGCCAGGTCCTATAAGAATGCCGCCGGGGACAGGAGATGGTGCTGGCAAAGGCGAATATCTTCAGCCTTCGTAGCCACCAACTGGGCAGCCACATGCACCTCCGTCATGCCCGCGGAATTGGCATGCCACTCTTCCTTCTCCTTAAAGAAGAATCTCCAGGGACCCTCCTCGTGCTATTTCCGAGAGTCCTCACTTGAAGACTTTGCAGACAGTCCGGAAGCTACGTTCCACCACCTAAGAAGAAACCTCAGAGAGATGGCCCTCTGAACGTCTGGGAGCACCCAACGACCTAACAAGCTCATCTTTTCACCTCTGTTCAGATGGTCCACAGAGGAGCTCAGCCATTGAGGTCCCCATAGGTCCCATAAGAGGCTCAGCATGTTCACCCCAAGGGGAAGAAGGACGTAACTTCCTTTTATGTTTTTCTTTCTGACCCTTTGATGAAGTTGTTTTCTTGTTAACACCAGAAATGGGCTGTGATGATGGGAGGTTCTTGAGTTCCCCTAATAGGAGAAGGAACCGCAGGGACGTCCATCGTCCCTGCAGAAGGAGGACATCCCTTGCCACTGGGACCCTGGGGAGCAACGGAGCTATAGAGGACGCGCTGGCTTGGGATCGGAGGAACTAATGAGCTATTCCAGATCGCTCAAGGTAGCCTACCATGAGGATGTCATACCTGCGCCAAAGACCCAACACACTGACCGAACCTTTAACCACTCACAAAGGCGTGTCCCTTCAAGAAATAATTACGGCAGGTCCCTAATAAGGAGGTGAGGCCCATCTTACTGTTTTACTCTAATTCACTTTTGTCCCAAAAGACAAATTAGAGTAGGGGAGTGGTTGATGTGGACTCAACTAAGCTGGGCCGATAAAACAAGAAATAAAGAAAGGCCCAACAAGGCCCACCAAGAAAGAGAGCTCATAGTAAAGTACAAGTCTGGGAAGAGGGATCTACGAGGACCTGACGGACACTAGCAGGGACCGGGCAAAGAAGGAAAAACCCTCGTGTATCAAGATGAAAAGACAGTGGAAGAAAGGAAAAAAGAGTACAGGGACGCGTGTCATCCCCTTAGAGGAAGATATCACTGAGTACCCACTGTAGCCGCCACAGAAGTCAATCCATCAAGCAATCCGTCACTTCCCCTGCAGCCCCTAGGTAGTACGTCCCCCGGAAATCCTGGAACATAGCATCAAACAGACGGCGGGGAGCTACTATAAAATGAGGACTTAGCCATATTTTCCACATCTCATCATCTCTCTACAGAAGCACTCACACAACATTCTCTCTTTAGATATCTTAAACGTGTTTTCATATTTTAGGAGTGAAGGAGAGGATTATATGAGTGTGTAACGTGTTGCTACTTAGTGAAAGACAGTTCCCAGCGCCCCGTGGACGTAGAATCCGATAGGATTCGAACCACGTACATCCTGTGTTCTTTCTGTTTTACGTCCCATACATGCCCCAAGCAGGTCCCCCGCGTCTAAACATGTCCCAAAGATGTCCCAAGCAGGTCCCCCACGCTCCAAACACGTCCAAACAGCTCCCCCAATGTCCCAAACACTTCTCAACATGTCCCAGACAGGTCCCCGGCGTACCAAATATGCCACCAACAGTTCCCCATCACATCCCAACAGGTCCCCCCAACGTCCCAGATAGGTCCCCAATGTCCCAAACACATCCCTTCCAGTTCCCCCACCAATAAGCACCTTACGCACGTCCCTAATCTTTATAATAATTGATTCTCCGGCTTTATAAATTTCTTTACCCACACATATAAAATATCGTTGATTGGGTTTGCCCCATATCAATAATATAGTACTTAGGATGAATTTCCGTTATAAATAGTAGGTGTCTACAACCACGCAAATGATTGTGGGCTTAATATGTTTTCGGATTTTGATATGAATTACGTGACTTCATTTGTCTAAGATGAATTACGTCATATTTATTTGATGTGTTCGTGACTTATGTGGCATATGTGGTTCATATGATGTTTAATAGTTGTTTATGAAGTTGGAAGTATTATTTGGGTTGGAAACCTAAGGGTAAAATTGAATATATCATTCTAGGTGTATCATAAGCGTTCTATGTGAGTTGAGACAACTGTTCGAAACAATTGAAGAATTGAAGTATGGTGTAGTTCTCGTGGTTTGGGTGATATATGATTACTATGTGATATTTCGATATAAGGGTAGGTATGAGGACAGTAATTTAGCTTGTATGTTCTCGACAGGTACATGTTATAGACTTTGAAATAAGTTAGTAGTCTAAGGGTTAGTGAATCACGAAGGTTTGGGAAATGTGAACTTTGTGAGTTACATGATTCTTGTGTGTCTAATGTGATTTGCATGATTTAATTATGCTTTCAGCTAAGCAGATTATGTGTTTAAGGTAATTCTTGATTTTCATATGAGATAATAACATGTTAGAGAAAGTTTCTTTCGGTACTGAAATATATGTCGGGTAGACGAATTGAATCGGGTTGGAATAGAGTTCTCGAGATCTAAGGAGATTCGCGTAGATGAACTGTTAGAATTTGAAATAAAATTTCGGGGAGTTCACTGTTCATGGATTAGAATGATTTTCGAATTATAAGTTTAGTTTGGGACAAATTTTGGGTAAATAGATTTATTTTAGGGCAATATTATAATTTTCATGGGAGATTATTTTAGTGAATTTTAGATTGAGCTGGTCGGGATTCCGAGGATAACATTATTTTTGTACTGTTGCATTGCATTTTTATTTGCACTGCATAGCATATGCACGAAACATCAGTGTGCGGAGAGGTTGACCGTGTTGATACGGTGACACCTTAAAGTGTCGGCGCGAGGCGCATGTGGGGGTAAATGTGACCGATTTCGGTCGTCGACTCGTAGTGGAGTCTGAGGATATTACTAGTGCACCTAACAGTTGTATGATTGTCGAGGCCACTTTCGTATGAGATATGAGAGGGTCTGGTTGGCGAAAGAAGCGACCTGGTAGAGTTAGCTCTGGTTGGCAGGAAGAACGTCTTGGGAAAGAGCTACCTTTGAGACAGTGTACGTTATTACTCGAGAGCCGATTTCCTGACTCCTTCCTTAAATGGGTTGCGCGAGGTGCCTAGTTCAATACCTGTGGGCCCAGTGGTTGAGGTGAGACCTGTGGTTGAGATGAGATCTAGGTTGAGACGAGGTCTAATGTTAGGAAGAGCGTGCATTGCATGGTGAGGTTAGAACACTTTCATATGAGATAGGAAAGTGTTGGAATCGGGGTTGAGTCGAGTGCACGTTGCATATCATGCATTATGTCACCTACTGAGCGATAGCTCAGGGTTTACGTGTAGTAGGTACAACTGAGTCTGACGCTGATACGCATTGCGACTGAGGCGGGCTGTGGCGGTGACTCAAGGGAGTTTTGAGGGCAGGACGGTACATGGATGCGACCTGTGGAACGACATTAGGTCGTTGGCCTTTATAAGGGAAATAAATAACGGGTTACGGTCTTTGTATGATAAGACGTGTGCGAGTGGTGTGTATATTGTAATATATGACATTGTGAATCATGTGTGTGCTTCTAACATATTATTTTTTTTAAAGAAAAGGTTTTTGTTAGACGGGTCTTCCGCGACTTATGTTGCGAAAATCCGCCAAAATATTTATTAGAATGTGAGGGTCGTTACATCCACACCAACTAGAAGATCAACTGGGCCGAAGTGATCTTCAAGACCTTGACCGTGATGTGATGCTGCCAAATTGGAACCGGCAGTTCAAGAACTTCTCACCACAGATCTCCTACCTGATTCTGTAGAAGGTGAAGGAACTGGGATCGGCACAACCATTGAGTCCCAGTCAGATAGTCACGGCAGCTTATGCGAACCAATTGGCCGTGACTACTTCTCCAGCAAATGAACTGGCCAAAAGAAGGCTTCAGAGCAACCAGTTGCCGTGAAGTCAAGCAAGAAAGTGGCGGTGGAGAAGCCCCACAAGTCCAAACAGGCCAAGAAACAGCTGGTCTGGCTTTCTTGAGTTTAGAATTAGATATTCCTATCAAAGTGGCCGTCAAGAAAAATAACCAAGGCAGCCTCCAAAACTGCCCCGGTCGCACCAACTCAACAGGCATCAATACCGGTAGACCTGTCAAAATGGGCCGGCGGGGCAGGCCGGCCCGTAGCCCGCCGAAGCCCACCCACTGGCGGGGCGGGGCGGGCTTAAGAAAGCTAGGTCCGCGCCCGCCCACTAGCGGGCCGCGGGCCCGGCGGGCTTAGCCTGCATAAATTAAAAAAAATAAAAAAAACCTGAAAATCAAAAAATAAATAAAAAATATATATTTAATATATTTGAACTTCAGAAAATATTAATTAATTTATCTTTTAATTTTATAAAAAATATCTATATATATTTATCAATTAATATATAATATTTATTATTGGCGAGCCAGCCCGCGGGCCTGAAAAATCGGAGCCCGCCCCGCCAAAGCGGGCCGGCCCGCGGGCCGCGGGTAATATTGCCGGCTCTAAATCCCGGTTATAGAGCACAGGTCGCTACTAAAGCAGAAGTCAGAGTCGCCTTCATACAACCGATCGGTCAGAAACGGAAAGCCATCCTGTCAGTTCCCACTGACTAACGGAAAGGGAAGGCTCCGGTCACTCAATCTCCACAACGAATTGAAGAAACCGCTTAGAGTCTCATTAGTGAGGAGATTGAGGAGAAGGTCGCAACCCAAGTCCATGACTTGGACGATTGGGTCGCAGTCCACAACACACCTTACAGTCGCAAGATATCCACAGATCGGACGAATGAGGCTAAGAAGACTGAAGGCCTACTCATCAAACACTCGGCATCAAGTCCATCAAGGAACTGCTCAAGTCCAAAGAACTCTAATGTCTGCTTCTCAAAATGAACGAGCTACAAGCGTACCACGAGAGGAGCAGACCTTTCAGCCCATGTCCAGAAGCGCTTATCAGGACCTGGAAGTTATAGAGAAACTGCAGAAGGAGAAACTCAGCGTGGAGCACCGCTTTTCAACAGGGCTGAACGAGGTAACACTAGTACAGAAATAGGAATGGGCGTCGGCACTATGGGCGTCCGTTGTGGAGTAACGGACGCCTATAATACACGCGAGACAGTTTAAATTTTTTTCATTTTTCTGGTACTTTCGACGACTGTTGTTAGCTGACATCAGTCGTCGATAGTTAACGTGCACAATTGGCGTCTGTTGTGCCCAAGCAACGGACGCCAAAAGCTTTCCCTTTTTTGCTTTTTTATCTCTTTTTTTATTTTGTGACCTTTGGCAACTGTTGCTAAGTACAACAGTCGTCAATGAATTACCCATTTTTTTTTAATTAAAGACCTTTGGCGACTGTTCCTTCACCAGAACAGTCGCCGATGATTTTTGCTCCATCAGTTCTGTTCATAAAAGCGAGAGACGAAATGGTCGCACTTGAAAAACCCTAAAGAACGAGAGATGAAATGGTCGCGACTGTTCAGATGCTGGCGTTGGTCATCTTACAGGCGGCAGGGATAGATCAAGATGGGTCGGCGTTCTTCAGCTCCGTCGCGGAGTCGCGGCAATCTTTCGTTGGCGCATTGGCTTTGTTGGTCACAAAGGGCAAGCAAGGCATCATCTGCCAGGCGACGAGGATCTGGCGGCGGAAGGGTAGATCCGGGGGTTGTGATGAGAGATCTGGCGGCGGAAGGGTAGATTGTTTTAGAGAGATGGCAGGACGGTGCTGAGCGAAGCCTTGGCGGCGACGAGGGCGAGAGGCCGACGGAGTACACCTTTATGCTAGGCTTTGCCTTTGTAGGAGACTTAGCCTTTTTGGCTTTCGTCTTCCTAGGCGGAGATTTAGGAACCCACTTGGATTGAACCTGGCAGGGAAGGTTAATTTATGCGCGGGCAAATGTGTTAGTAGGCTTGATCGTGGAAAAGATCTTTTCACTAGATAGTCTCCTAAGGTGTTTTAGGGATTGAATCTTTACTGGATACCTTAGATGAGAACATGAATCAATGGCACCCTAAGATTTCTTAATGACTGGATCTTGTTTCCTACGAATCATCCTAGCCGCATTTGTCTTAGAATGATTGTTTTCAATTTTGATGATGAGCCTATTTCAAAGTTAGTGCTTCTAAGGTTAGTCGTAGAGAGCATGTAGAAACAATGATTTTAAGCGAGGAAACGACTCTTTTATTTCTACGAGTGTCTTTTGTTTTTACAGAAGGATGAAATATTTGGAACAATGAAATCTAAAGGCTCTTTCTTTATTTCTAAACTAGACACCCTCGCCTTCGATTGCTCTAGCTCCTTTATGACCCTCCCTGTAGACGTAGTGGAAACGAGTTAGAGATAATAATTTTAGAAATATTATTATTTGGCTTTGGATCATTGGAAGGCGTTTTTTTCTTCAGCTTTTCAGAATGATATTTTCATGTGAGGGAGA
The DNA here is from genome assembly GCA_027422505.1 of Craterostigma plantagineum. Lineage (NCBI taxonomy): Eukaryota > Viridiplantae > Streptophyta > Magnoliopsida > Lamiales > Linderniaceae > Craterostigma > Craterostigma plantagineum. The sequence goes on along the minus strand of JAPQWV010000005.1, from coordinate 14,863,599 downwards.
TGCGTGAGAAATGGTTTGGGAGACTGAGGAAGCTTTGAGATTTTTCATCTCCTTGAAGAATTTTTTTCTTTTCCGCTTCAAAACTGTCTCGTTCTTTATCTAGTGAGGCTCGTAATTCCTTTATCTGTTTAACGATAGGGGGTTTGTAGATATAAATTTCAGAATGTATGAGTTTCCTTAATTTCAGGTTGAGTCTCAGGAGGTTTAATTAAATCACAGTCACGCGTCAAGGGAATTTCCCGAGTTTTGTAACTGTCATTTAACTCTTTGTAGTTGAAGGGGATTTCAGCCCTATGTTTGGTTATTCTCTTAGCGAAAGCACCTAATTCGTCTGTTTTAATAAAGTTCATAAGAGAGTTTACTCCTAAGCCCATGTGTTTTATATCATATTCTTGCTTTTTCTTTAACACACACGGGTTGGTGAAACCTAAGCCTTCTATGGGATTACAGAATTCTATATCCTTGGGCTGATTTAGAAATTCAGTATGTTCGGTCTGTCCCCTCCTCGTAAGAAGATCGTCTAATTTCTTTATTTTAGCATATAACTTCTTACGCTCTTCACCTAAGATAGCATAGTTGTTTTCCATAGTTAATTTTGCGGCTTTGCAGGCTCCGCAATTTCTGGTTAGTTCCTAATCTTAGCATTAGAATTTTCTAATTGGGATTCTAGACCAGTGATGTTATCGTTGGAATTTGTTAATCTACAATTGAGGCTACCTTTCTCGTGGAGGCTCATGTGATAAGATGCGGCACTTGAGTCGTCTTCGAGGCATGCCATGAGTGCTAGATTCTCCACTTCAGAGTTTGAAGTGTCTTCCAGCCAGTGGTGCTATTCTACCATAAGAGCTACTACAGCTTCCTTTTGCTTGGTTAGCTGTAGCTTTTTGGAGTAGTAGTTTGCGTCCTTCTTTTTTGGAAGGTTGCACTCTAGCAAACTGACCTATTTTGCCACAGTTGAAGCATTTCTATGGCTCCTTAGAAGTCTTAGCATCGGAGGTCTCTGGAGCTCTTTCTTTGTTCTTAGAGCTCAACGTCTAAGTCTGTTGGCTGAAGATGATGACTTCTTTCTGAAGTACTTCTTGGATACTTTCATGGCGGCTAAAGCAAGCTGTTTCCGAGCTCTCTCATGTTCAAGTCTAGATCTGAGTCCGTAGCAACGGTCGCCAAAAGTCCCGACTGTACTAGTGTAACAAATGTGGGACCGGTCACGACGTCTGCTCAATAGCTCCCGACCGATCCCTACATTTGAACAACCTAAACAGCTTCAAGAACCGGACTCCACTTAAGCCATGGCGACTGCAGCTCCCACAAGTCCAACACTTAGTGAAATTTCCACTCAACTGGCATTAATATCAGTTGAGACCGGGACCAAAGTGACCGAGGCAGAAATTCTGGTCACTGATAATGAAATCGAGGAGGCAATTCTGGTAGAGGCTACAGAACTTGAGGGGAAAGTTTCTATTGAGGCCCAACAGACCGAGGTGGAAATTCCGGTCAAGGCCCATGAAACCGAGACAGCCACAACAGTCCCGGTCGTGGAGATCTCTCAACAGGAGCAACAATAGCTGCTCCTTACTTTTGAGGAACTTGCCCCAATTACGGAAGATGCTCCAGAAACTTTAGAGTATGAGCCACCACAGACACAGTAGCCATCCACCAGTCTGGTCCACCAGCCATGATCAAGAACCGGAACCGGAGATTGCAGCAGACACAACAACAAGTTCTAAACCGGTACAAGATGCCAACCAGTCGGTGCCACTACCACCACCAATGACAGTACTGGCCGTCCTCGATCAACCCCAGTCTTAATTCCCAGGGACATCGTCGGTAGCAAAAAGAAGTGTCGTTGATAAAGCAGACACATCGCAGAGTCACGATCAACGCCAATCGGGACCAGGTCAACGAGCAGTTTCAGCCATGGAAGGAACCGAAAAGACTGTGACGAAAGCCTCAACTCCATCACATCAGATATTAGAGGCAGCGAAGATGCAGTAAAAGGGGAACTAAGCGCGCTCAAGTACCAGATGGCTGAAATAATTCAGCGATTGGCGAGCCATGCAACTGCTCCAAGTACCGGTGGGTGTCCCCAAAAAGGTGAAAAGTAGTGGGGAAGCAGAATGCAGGTGCAATCGTCGAGAACTACGAGTCAACCAGTGAAATCATCTCAATCTCCTTTTCTCACGCAAGTCAGCATAAGGAAATCGTGAATTTGCTAGCAATCATGAATTTAATTATTCAGATTAATAGTTTTGGTGATTGAACTTAACTTAAATGAGAATACCGGTTTGTAAAGAATGAAACGGGAATAGGCCAGTAGAGCTCCAGCACAAAATGAAACCGGATCAAGACTGCATATCGAAAGTACAGGTGAGACCGGACTGCCTCGATAGCGAAAGTGCCACGATGGACAGATCAAAAATATTCAAGCGCGGCAATATGAAGACTTCTGACACTCATTAAATACAAGATTGCTAACTGGATCCATTTAACCGTTATGACTGCTACGACTACAGATGGTATGATACGGATGCTACGACATCTATCCCTACAAATCTGTAATACCCGTAAAATTTAATACGGGACTTAGCAAATAATTAGTAGAGTAAATAATTAAAGTAGACATTTTAGACGAAGTAATAATAATCGAGATGGGAAATATAAGGTGTAACAGCTTCACAATAATTTCAAGACTTAGCCAAAAGTCCAGGGCTAGATGAAAATAAGTAGCATTAGAATAATTAGGGCTTGGGCTGTATTTAGTATTAGTAATATATAAACAAGCCCAAATACTCAAATTAATAAAGAATAGTATAAACTTAGATTGGGCCATAGTTGAATTATTTAAAGGGATATTATGATTACCCAAAGTTTCGATTAAAGGGGCATGATAATAGGTTGCTTAAGACATAAGGAAAAATAAGGATTATTATCATCATGTCATCACGAGTATTCCAAGAAAAGAACTCATGTCTATCAAATTCTAATACTCCTCAAACGAAAAGCTGGAGTACTTAATACAAGAACTAACAGAGGAAGACGAAACTTGTGGGAACATCACATACAAACAACGAAACTACCAACGTAAGGTATGCACAAAGCTTCTCAAGACTTTAGTAACTTGAAATATTAAAATAATTATGTGTTGCTTTCGTGAGTAGATAATGAACACAAGAAGTTTTCGAATGATACCATGATTACAAAACCCTAGTCTCTTAAAGTTCGATCTATATTCATGAGTATTTAAGTGATGGAATATAGACTTTGATGATTTGGGGAAAGGCTTCGTGTTTTAGGTGTTATGAATATAATCCAGAACCATGAAATATTAGCATTAAGTATTATTCTGTGAGTGAAAGTTGAAGCTTCAGCTTATAAGAATACTTGTAGAAATATTTTAATTTTTTTGTAGGTTGATACAAGTTTAGGGTCTGAATTGTTTTCAAACCGTATCATTTTCCGGATTAATAATGGTTTTCGAAGATTGTTGTGGTGATATAAGAATTTTGGTGTTTTCAGAAGCTGTATTGTTCTTAACAAACTTTGGAGATTTCCGAAAGATGAAATATTCATATAAGGGTTTGATGTTTATAATTTCTGGGTTTGAAGTAATATTTGAAGCCGAACTTAATAATATATGTAGTTTATTTTAGGGTTTTCGAAAGACTAAACGATTCCATTCATATAAGTATCTAGCGATTTTGAATTAAATTGATCGGACGATTTAGTTAAGTCGGACTCTATTGAAATCAGGCGATTTCTGAATTCCCAAATATTTTAATATAATTTAATTCTTTGCACCATTCGGGCGATTCAGAGTACTTTAAAATCAAGCGTTGACTTGACTCTGATTATAAATTGAGCGAATCAGTTTAACGGATTGACCGTTGACTGCCGAGTCTAATATCTAAATATAATCATTTTATACCAATATAGTTGAGAGTTAGTACAGAAACTAATAAATATTAATTTTATTCAGAGGATCGACAATTAGCAACTCCACCCGATTTCCTATTTGACCATAGCGGGAGGACAGGTAGGTGAATTATTCATCTACAATGCGTAAACACCTATGTGATATTTATGTGCTTCTATGTGATTAAGTGAATTACGTGTTATACATATTTTATGTACGTGTTATGTGGATCATGCTCTTATATGTTATCACGTTTATATGCATGGCATATGCATATTTATCACAGGGTGAGATATTTACACCGTATTGAGACGGTTGATTTGAGATATTGTCGAGCGGGGTAGAACGAGATGTTTGTGATTTTTGTTGTTGACTCGTTGAGGAGTCGAGGTTGGTACTCGTATGACACCTGACGGCAGACAGGCGTGATCGATCTGTCTACTCGGGCGTGAACGTCCCGAGGTGCAAAACCATCGTGATTATATTTTCAGCGGAGGGAGCGACCTGACAGGGCAGTTGCGTGATCGTCAAAACGCTGTCGGCGTAGGCTACCGCTTACGGAAGAGCGGCCTAGCAGGGCAGTTGCGTGATCGTCAAAACGCTGCTAGTGTAAGCTTCCGTATATTATTATTATGGGCGCGCGAGGTGTCGAGTCTGACCTAGGGCCCTGTGTTGTGTGATTTGAGATAGGATTGTGGAAAAAAAAAAAAAAGTGAACATTGCATGTGAGATATTGGGATCGGGAATGAGCATTCACGTGCATACATGCATATTTATTCACCTACTGGGCAAATCGCTCAGTGTTTACGTGTTGTAGGTACCGAGTCTGACGCCGACGCGCGTCAAGACTGAGGCGGCTGGTGGCGGTGCTCCACGGACTTTTGAGGGCGGGGCGGTACATGGATGAAGACCTGTGGAGCGGCGTTAGGATTTTGACTTTTGGGGCTACGGCCTTTGTATAGACTTGACTATGTATATATATTTTGGTGTAATATAAGAAAAAGTTTTTGTTAGACGGGCCTTCCGCAGCTTACGTTGCGAAAATCCGCCACTAATCGTAATTAGAAAAGTAGGGTCGCCACAGGTGGTATCAGAGCGTAGGCTTTAGATTCTGAAGACTGTCCATGTACTGCCGCTCAAAAGCCTGGAGAATCAGCCTTGTTTGTACGTTTTATGTTACGTACTTATGTGATTTGTGCTTGTCTATGTGACTAATTGTAGATAATAGAATAAGTATGACTAGCTAGAGTGCGCAGCGGAAGCGTAGTGGAAATAGAATATGTACGACTAGAAGACGTATAAAATTGGTGGGCGAGTCTAGTTGTAGAGCCAAACTTGAGTCTCCTACCACTGAATTTCGGGGACGAAATTCTTTTAAGTGGGAGAGAATGTAATACCCGTAAAATTTAATACGGGACTTAGCAAATAATTAGTAGAGTAAATAATTAAAGTAGACATTTTAGACGAAGTAATAATAATCGAGATGAGAAATATAAGGTGTAACAGCTTCACAATAATTTCAAGACTTAGCCAAAAGTCCAGGGCTAGATGAAAATAAGTAGCATTAGAATAATTAGGGCTTGGGCTGTATTTAGTATTAGTAATATATAAAACAAGCTCAAATACTCAAATTAATAAAGAATAGTATAAACTTAGATTGGGCCATAGTTGAATTATTTAAAGGGATATTATGATTACCCAAAGTTTCGATTAAAGGGGCATGATAATAGGTTGCTTAAGACATAAGGAAAAATAAGGATTATTATCATCATGTCATCACGAGTATTCCAAGAAAAGAACTCATGTCTATCAAATTCTAATACTCCTCAAACGAAAAGCTGGAGTACTTAATACAAGAACTAACAGAGGAAGACGAAACTTGTGGGAACATCACATACAAACAACGAACTACCAACGTAAGGTATGCACAAAGCTTCTCAAGACTTTAGTAACTTGAAATATTAAAATAATTATGTGTTGCTTTCGTGAGTAGATAATGAACACAAGAAGTTTTCGAATGATACCATGATTACAAAACCCTAGTCTCTTAAAGTTCGATCTATATTCATGAGTATTTAAGTGATGGAATATAGACTTTGATGATTTGGGGAAAGGCTTTGTGTTTTAGGTGTTATGAATATAATCCAGAACCATGAAATATTAGCATTAAGTATTATTCTGTGAGTGAAAGTTGAAGCTTCAGCTTATAAGAATACTTGTAGAAATATTTTAATTTTTTTGTAGGTTGATACAAGTTTAGGGTCTGAATTGTTTTCAAACCGTATCATTTTCCGGATTAATAATGGTTTTCGAAGATTGTTGTGGTGATATAAGAATTTTGGTGTTTTCAGAAGCTGTATTGTTCTTAACAAACTTTGGAGATTTCCGAAAGATGAAATATTCATATAAGGGTTTGATGTTTATAATTTCTGGGTTTGAAGTAATATTTGAAGCCGAACTTAATAATATATGTAGTTTATTTTAGGGTTTTCGAAAGAATAAACGATTCCATTTCATATAAGTATCTAGCGATTTTGAATTAAATTGATCGGACGATTTAGTTAAGTCGGACTCTATTGAAATCAGGCGATTTCTGAATTCCCAAATATTTTAATATAATTTAATTCTTTGCACCATTCGGGCGATTCAGAGTACTTTAAAATCAAGCGTTGACTTGACTCTGATTATAAATTGAGCGAATCAGTTTAACGGATTGACCGTTGACTGCCGAGTCTAATATCTAAATATAATCATTTTATACCAATATAGTTGAGAGTTAGTACAGAAACTAATAAATATTAATTTTATTCAGAGGATCGACAATTAGCAACTCCACCCGATTTCCTATTTGACCATAGCGGGAGGACAGGTAGGTGAATTATTCATCTACAATGCGTAAACACCTATGTGATATTTATGTGCTTCTATGTGATTAAGTGAATTACGTGTTATACATATTTTATGTACGTGTTATGTGGATCATGCTCTTAAATGTTATCACGTTTATATGCATGGCATATGCATATCATATCACAGGGTGAGATATTTACACCGTATTGAGACGGTTGATTTGAGATATTGTCGAGCGGGGTAGAACGAGATGTTTGTGATTTTTGTTGTTGACTCGTTGAGGAGTCGAGGTTGGTACTCGTATGACACCTGACGGCAGACAGGCGTGATCGATCTGTCTACTCGGGCGTGAACGTCCCGATGTGCAAAACCGTCGTGATTATATTTTCAGCGGAGGGAGCGACCTGACAGGGCAGTTGCGTGATCGTCAAAACGCTGTCGGCGTAGGCTACCGCTTACGGAAGAGCGGCCTAGCAGGGCAGTTGCGTGATCGTCAAAACGCTGCTAGTGTAAGCTTCCGTATATTATTATTATGGGCGCGCGAGGTGTCGAGTCTGACCTAGGGCCCTGTGTTGTGTGATTTGAGATAGGATTGTGGAAAAAAAAGAAAAAGTGAACATTGCATGTGAGATATTGGGATCGGGAATGAGCATTCACGTGCATACATGCATATTTATTCACCTACTGGGCAAATCGCTCAGTGTTTACGTGTTGTAGGTACCGAGTCTGACGCCGACGCGCGTCAAGACTGAGGCGGCTGGTGGCGGTGCTCCACGGACTTTTGAGGGCGGGGCGGTACATGGATGAAGACCTGTGGAGCGGCGTTAGGATTTTGACTTTTGGGGCTACGGCCTTTGTATAGACTTGACTATGTATATATATTTTGGTGTAATATAAGAAAAAGTTTTTGTTAGACGGGCCTTCCGCAGCTTACGTTGCGAAAATCCGCCACTAATCGTAATTAGAAAAGTAGGGTCGCCACAGGTGGTATCAGAGCGTAGGCTTTAGATTCTGAAGACTGTCCATGTACTGCCGCTCAAAAGCCTGGAGAATCAGCCTTGTTTGTACGTTTTATGTTACGTACTTATGTGATTTGTGCTTGTCTATGTGACTAATTGTAGATAATAGAATAAGTATGACTAGCTAGAGTGCGCAGCGGAAGCGTAGTGGAAATAGAATATGTACGACTAGAAGACGTATAAAATTGGTGGGCGAGTCTAGTTGTAGAGCCAAACTTGAGTCTCCTACCACTGAATTTCGGGGACGAAATTCTTTTAAGTGGGAGAGAATGTAATACCCGTAAAATATAATACGGGACTTAGCAAATAATTAGTAGAGTAAATAATTAAAGTAGACATTTTAGACGAAGTAATAATAATCGAGATGGGAAATATAAGGTGTAACAGCTTCACAATAATTTCAAGACTTAGCCAAAAGTCCAGGGCTAGATGAAAATAAGTAGCATTAGAATAATTAGGGCTTGGGCTGTATTTAGTATTAGTAATATATAACAAGCTCAAATACTCAAATTAATAAAGAATAGTATAAACTTAGATTGGGCCATAGTTGAATTATTTAAAGGGATATTATGATTACCCAAAGTTTCGATTAAAGGGGCATGATAATAGGTTGCTTAAGACATAAGGAAAAATAAGGATTATTATCATCATGTCATCACGAGTATTCCAAGAAAAGAACTCATGTCTATCAAATTCTAATACTCCTCAAACGAAAAGCTGGAGTACTTAATACAAGAACTAACAGAGGAAGACGAAACTTGTGGGAACATCACATACAAACAACGAACTACCAACGTAAGGTATGCACAAAGCTTCTCAAGACTTTAGTAACTTGAAATATTAAAATAATTATGTGTTGCTTTCGTGAGTAGATAATGAACACAAGAAGTTTTCGAATGATACCATGATTACAAAACCCTAGTCTCTTAAAGTTCGATCTATATTCATGAGTATTTAAGTGATGGAATATAGACTTTGATGATTTGGGGAAAGGCTTCGTGTTTTAGGTGTTATGAATATAATCCAGAACCATGAAATATTAGCATTAAGTATTATTCTGTTAGTGAAAGTTGAAGCTTCAGCTTATAAGAATACTTGTAGAAATATTTTAATTTTTTTGTAGGTTGATACAAGTTTAGGGTCTGAATTGTTATCAAACCGTATCATTTTCCGGATTAATAATGGTTTTCGAAGATTGTTGTGGTGATATAAGAATTTTGGTGTTTTCAGAAGCTGTATTGTTCTTAACAAACTTTGGAGATTTCCGAAAGATGAAATATTCATATAAGGGTTTGATGTTTATAATTTCTGGGTTTGAAGTAATATTTGAAGCCGAACTTAATAATATATGTAGTTTATTTTAGGGTTTTCGAAAGAATAAACGATTCCATTTCATATAAGTATCTAGCGATTTTGAATTAAATTGATCGGACGATTTAGTTAAGTCGGACTCTATTGAAATCAGGCGATTTCTGAATTCCCAAATATTTTAATATAATTTAATTCTTTGCACCATTCGGGCGATTCAGAGTACTTTAAAATCAAGCGTTGACTTGACTCTGATTATAAATTGAGCGAATCAGTTTAACGGATTGACCGTTGACTGCCGAGTCTAATATCTAAATATAATCATTTTATACCAATGTAGTTGAGAGTTAGTACAGAAACTAATAAATATTAATTTTATTCAGAGGATCGACAATTAGCAACTCCACCCGATTTCCTATTTGACCATAGCGGGAGGACAGGTAGGTGAATTATTCATCTACAATGCGTAAACACCTATGTGATATTTATGTGCTTCTATGTGATTAAGTGAATTACGTGTTATACATATTTTATGTACGTGTTATGTGGATCATGCTCTTATATGTTATCACGTTTATATGCATGGCATATGCATATCATATCACAGGGGTGAGATATTTACACCGTATTGAGACGGTTGATTTGAGATATTGTCGAGCGGGGTAGAACGAGATGTTTGTGATTTTTGTTGTTGACTCGTTGAGGAGTCGAGGTTGGTACTCGTATGACACCTGACGGCAGACAGGCGTGATCGATCTGTCTACTCGGGCGTGAACGTCCCGAGGCGCAAAACCGTCGTGATTATATTTTCAGCGGAGGGAGCGACCTGACAGGGCAGTTGCGTGATCGTCAAAACGCTGTCGGCGTAGGCTACCGCTTACGGAAGAGCGGCCTAGCAGGGTAGTTGCGTGATCGTCAAAACGCTGCTAGTGTAAGCTTCCGTATATTATTATTATGGGCGCGCGAGGTGTCGAGTCTGACCTAGGGCCCTGTGTTGTGTGATTTGAGATAGGATTGTGGAAAAAAAAAAGAAAAAGTGAACATTGCATGTGAGATATTGGGATCGGGAATGAGCATTCACGTGCATACATGCATATTTATTCACCTACTGGGCAAATCGCTCAGTGTTTACGTGTTGTAGGTACCGAGTCTGACGCCGACGCGCGTCAAGACTGAGGCGGCTGGTGGCGGTGCTCCATGGACTTTTGAGGGCGGGGCTGTACATGGATGAAGACCTGTGGAGCGGCGTTAGGATTTTGACTTTTGGGACTACGGCCTTTGTATAGACTTGACTATGTATATATATTTTGGTGTAATATAAGAAAAAGTTTTTGTTAGACGGGCCTTCCGCAGCTTACGTTGCGAAAATCCGCCACTAATCGTAATTAGAAAAGTAGGATCGCCACAAAATCGTGGGATTTTACAGAGTCCTGGACAGGCAATACGTATCCCTACAAATCGGGGGATTACAAAATGGTTACAGAGTCCCATGCATGGGCGCCCACTGGGCGTACAATACAGTCTAGTCAGTCTATAACGGGAGTATCAAAATAAATGGACATATAGAATGGCATGTGATCTACGGATCTTATAAATGACTGTTATATGCACGATGATTTTATGATGGCATGGTTACGATATTGAGTTCAGTGTTACCTCAACATTAGAGTCAATATTTAGGTCATCAATTTTATAACTTAGTATACATCCATGTCGGGACCACTTTAGAGAGAATTAAAGTAGGTGGTAAAAGTAGGGATTACAATTTAGTAAATGATTCACAGTTAGTTATTATTAACCTAAGTAATCACAACTATTCATTCCATTCCAACCAATATGACTTTTCGTCCTTTAAATTTCAAGGGACATTGCCTTTTGTTCCCTAAAACACTTAGAGAGTTTATCTCTTCGTGACAATCTTCGAGATCTTATATATAGATGTGTTGCATTTTAGTCTAACCAAAATTACTTTTGGTCCTTTAGATTTCAAAGGGCATGACTTTGGAACCCCAAACCTTTTATTGTATCTCTTGGTGACAATAGATATCCTAAAATACGGATATTCGAACTTCGAACTTGCTAAAATTCGGAATTCAATTTCGAGTATCCGAAAATTCAGATATTCAGATTTGCTCACCTCTAGATAGCATACTAGCGAGCTTTTTTTTTTGTACGAATGTAGTGCCCCGTTTCCTATTACCCCTTTTACGCATCTATAAAATATTCATATAAAATTTTTCGCGATTTCCGTAACTATTTCCTTTAACAAAAATGGGTGCGTACATCCGATCTAGTTCCTTTCACAATAATGTACATATGAGTACCATGGTACAAAATATATCCGTCCGTACTATTTCTAGTCTATATGCTAACGATGAACAGAGGGGGCAGGAGGAGAGCGTATGCGGCCAACCTTGAATCCATGCTTATAAAGATGCGTTCTATGCAGCCTGCTATTTATCTACACAACTATGAAGACAACAATTCAGAGTATGATCGCAACATGTTAACTAATACAAGTAACAACAAAATAAACAGTAGTCATTCCTTCTTAACACAGAACGCACAGCAGAATTGAACCTCACATAGTTCCGCACAACGGAAATAACTAGGAACTAAGTAATGAAAAACGATTGACACACGAGATCTAAATTGTTCAGCAAGTTGTAAAACTTGCTGCGAGCCTCATGGCAAAATTCCACTATTAAAAATGGATTACAAAAAAGACAAGACTAGAAAAGAAACGAATCTTACCATCCTACCAAACTACAAAGTCCTAAGACTTTTGCAAAGAGAAAATACTAGGCTAAAAGATGAGCGCTCTCTCGTTCTTTTCAGATCTCGTTCGCTCAATATGTCTCGTGTGTTTTTGCTCGTTGTCGCTCAAATGTTACTCCATGAAAGCTCTCAAAAGTTACTCCGTGAAAGCTCTCAAAAGTTTCTCGTGGAAAGCTCATCATGACATCTCGAAATCTCCTTTTATTTATAGGCCTTAGCTCCCTCTTGCATTGATAAAAGATCTCTTGAGAATCTCCTCGAATATCTCCCTAAATATAGTAAATATTTAGTTCGAATCTTCTCTCCTTACTTATCCTTGGTCTTCATATCTTCCATCTTCGGTAAATGCAATCTCTTATTTTGGGCATGTATGACAATATCTGATATGATCTTCATATCTTTTATTGTTGGTAAGTGCACCACTTATTTTGGGCATGAAAGACAAAATCTTTTTCATATCTTCGATATTAACAATCTCCCCCTTTTTGTCTTTCTTGCAAAAACCCGTGCAGACCCACTTAGCTTATCCACTAGCAGCTTCAATCATCTTGGCTTCTTCTTCTGCATCGTCTCCCCCTTTTCGGGAAGGAAGTATTATCTCTCTTAATTTGACGTGCCAAAACTCCCCCTGAAGGCAAAATATACTCAACCAAAAACAAATCAAATATGGTTAGAGTAAAAATAACAAAGTACTAGAAATTAGTAAAAAGCCGCCCAAGGTTCCAATATTAAATCTGCGATAACGGCAGGAAACTAAACACTCAATCATATCAGATAAGCAAATCAGCATGCTGTCACGCCCCCATCTTCCTAACCGCCTAACCTAGCGCATTTCTATGTGCCTAGCGAGTTTGTAAGTAAAGGAGTGCACCGAAAACGCGTACAAATTTTTCATTTTTCATTTATGGAATGGAACATTGTTCTATACAAGACAAAAGAATGCATGTCGGACATCAAGTTCCAGACATGGTCTAACTACAACGGCGAAGGTGTGTCGGCACAGCAAAAGCTCCTATGCGCTCGGCCTCACAGGTCGTCATCCACACACACACGTCCACCCCCAAAAGCAGCACGAAGCTTCAAAAGGTTGGCCTTGCCTTCAAAACGCGCTCACATATCGTGATCGCCAGTGCCTACAACACACAACGTAAGGAGTGAGCCACCGAGGCTCAGTAAGCAGAAATCATGCATGTGTGCACGTGTCACTGCCCCGCAACGGCAATCCGCGCCGATGCACTTAACACTCGCAAAGGCAATCCACGCCGATGCATACAACACACGCAAAGGCAATCCTCGCCGATGCATATAACACTCGCAAAGGCGAACCGCGCCGATGCATATAGCAATCGTACCAACGTACTCAGGGCCCTCGGCTAATCTCACTATGCACCACAAGAGCTCACGTCCATCAAGGACAATACGACAGCGGTCCACGCCGGATGGTCGAACCCTAGGATGCACATCGTTCCCCTAGGTCGCCATATGAACCCGGTCGTCCCCGACTGTCCGGCGGTCGCTCACGCTGGTAGCCCACGCTGAGGTCGCCCACGCCAGGGTTCCACCCTGTGTCGCTTATACCCTCAGGTCGCACCCTCCAGGTCGCACCTTATCGCCACGGGCCATGCCCAAATCCTATCCATAGGATATCAATATATATATATCTACAATAATAGTACGACGACGCTAAAACGCCGCCCTGGTAGCATAGTAGACAGCCCCTGACTCAACTACGAGTGGACACACTTGCCCACATCGGCAAGTCCTCGTCGCGTACAAGCGACACATCTTTACGCACACTCAATCCCACGACCCTCCCTCACGAGTTCGTGTGTGCACGTGAGTATGCATATGCAGATGCAGGTAAATGCAACATAGACTTACCACATTTAAATACTTCAATCAATTCACGAATTCATAAAACCACGTAGGCACGCAATCACGCAATTTAGGCACGTAAAACAAGTTGTGTGTCGTAGTTGGATTTCTACTTACCTGGCGTCCGTAGACTAACTACTACCTGCCCTGGCGAATTTCCTAAGTCCCGACCTTAGGCACCAAAACATTCGTATCAGTAAGCTATTAATTAATTAAGCTAGCTAAGTACGCGAATGATTTTAAGTCATGAACCTAATTTTCGACTTTAAACTATTTGCTAGCCTGAGTTAAACTATTTGCTAGCCTGTCTAGTGAAATTCCTAAAATTTCGTCCTTTAAACCTGCCAAGGCTATGAAGTCAGTCCATAAATTATTTTAAATCAACTATATAATTTTCGTTCCAAAATTCTATCGTATGCGACGTCTACCTACACCGAAAATTGGCCCTAAGGACACCGATAGGCAAATTATGATCGGGCGTTGAAAGAGCCTATGCTCATTGGAATCGGAATATTTTTCTTATTAAATGGTGCGAAAATATTTTTTTTTTTATAACTTAAATCGTTTTGATCCAAGGGGTTCAATTCGTGAAGTTGATTCGCCAACTAGGACCCGCAAAATGCATGAGGCTCGGTTCGCAAAGTGCATGAGAATTCGCAGAATGCCGAGTTCGCAAACCCTCGGTCGGCCCGCAAAGTGGGTGGGTTCGCAATGTGGGTTCGCGACCTATGGACTCGCAAACTTCTAAGGATTCGCAAAGCTAGGGTTCGCAAAGATGGACCCGCCAACCTTGGGCCCGCAAAGTCTTCAATTCGCCAATTGAACGCGATCCCTCAAGTTTAAATCGTTGGATTCGCAAAGCTTGGAGCCCGCGAAGCTTGGAGCCCGCAAAGCATTGGAGCCCGCAAAGCTAGGGTTCGCAAAGTAGGTTTGCGGCTCCTTCACCTCGCGGCTTCGAGGTTTCACCAAATCAGTTCGCAGAGTAGGTTTTGCGGCTCCTTACTTTGCGGCTTGGGTGGATTCGCTGAAGGGACTCGCAAACTTGGTGGGACTCGCGAAGTGGCTTCGCAATTCTCCATGGACTCGCAAAGTGTGCTTGGACTCGCAAACAGCCGAATTCGCAAACATCCCGCTACCCCTCGATTCGTAAAATACTCCACTAACACTTTTTTAGTTCGCAAAGTACTACTTTAAGGATCAAAAGCTACTTCTCTCAAGAACTCGTTGGAGATTGATATGAACCCTTAAACCCTAAGGTCGAACTTAACATCAACATGAGCCTAACCTAATTTTCGTACCTTATCATCCTAAACACGGTAGATTGAAACTAATGACAAGGATTAAGGTGGGGAATTTTATTTCTAATACCTCATAGTTAGTGCGTCCCTAGAAATTAACATTCCCGTGTTTAAATTCTCAAAGCATACAAAAGTCAGGTTGAGAAACTTACAATCCTTCCAAGCTTTTCGTTGGTTCAGTTCGGCTCCTTCTCCTTCTCCTTTCTTTCTAATTTCGTGGGTTCTTCTTCTTTCTTTGTCAAGGGATGGTGATTTCTTTTCTAATGGGAGCTCAGCATTCGAAAGTTTTGGGCAATTATTAAGTCAACAAAGGTGTGATGATGGGACATGTGTTAGACGAAAATATCCCTCCATTTAGGGAACTTTGGTTACCAAGTTTGGTCTAAGTCACAATTGGGCCTAGTTTTTAAATCTAGCCCACTAAAAATTGTAGCCTATTTTTCGAAAATTGTTAACCAAATTAAGGGTCACTTAGCACCACTTAATCGCACCCCATTTCATAAAACACGAAGCTGCACTTAAGTCATATTGAGCACGTAAATCACGTTTATGCACATAATTCACCTTAATGCACATAATTCACAAGGTCACATTTTGCTAATTTATTGGCCCTAAATACTTACGGGGAACCGGGTGCTACATCCTCCCCCCCTTAAGGAGGATTTCGCCCCCGAAATCAGCCCGTTCGGAACAATTCAGGATAGCGGGTTTTCATCTCATCTTCGCGTTCCCATGTGGCTTCTTCTACTGACCGATTTCGCCACAGAACTTTCACTAGAGGAATTTCTTTGTTCCTAAGCCTCTTTGTCTCGTGCATCAATATTTCCACGGGAATTTCCTCATAACTCAGGTCTGGTTTCAAATGTTGGTGCAGTGAGTCGTTTATCAACACATGGCTTGGGTCAGCGATATACTTCCGCAACGTGGAAACATGGAATACATCGTGTACTTGCGACAACGATGCTGGTAGTTCTAGTTGATATGCTACTTCACCAACTCTTTTTATTATCTTGAAGGGACCGATGTATCTCGGGCTTAGTTTTCCCTTCCTTCCGAACCTTTTGACTCGCTTCATCGGTGATACTTTCACAAAGACCCAATCATTCACCTCGAATTCTAGCGGTCTACGTCTCCGATCCGCATAACTCTTCTGTCTACTCTGCGCCGTGCGCATTCTTTCTCGGATCATCGTGATAATTTGCGTCATTTCCCGTATCATGTCTGGGCCTAACATCGCCCGTTCACCTATTTCATCCCAATACAGTGGGGATCTGCACTTCCGTCCGTACAAGGCTTCATAAGGAGCCATCCCAATCGTGGCCTGGTAACTGTTGTTGTACGAGAATTCTACAAGTGGAAGGTACTTGCTCCAGTTGCCTTTGAAATCAAGTACACAGGCTCGTAGCATATCTTCCAGCGTTTGGATCGTCCGCTCGGATTGACCGTCCGTTTGCGGATGATATGCTGTGCTAAATGCCAATTTCGTCCCCATGGCCTTTTGTAAACTCGTCCAGAATTTAGATTGAAACCGTGAATCGCGGTCTGAAACTATCGTTAAGGGTGTCCCATGGAGTCTTACTATCTCTTGGATGTACAATTCTGCATACCGCTCCATGGTAAACGTTGTACTTATCGGCAGAAAATGGGCAGATTTCGTAAGTCGATCTACAATTACCCAAATCGCATCGTGTCCTTTCGCGTTCCTCGGCAATCCGCTCACGAAATCCATCGTTATATTGTCCCACTTCCACTCTGGAATGGGTAGAGGTTGCAGCATCCCAGCCGGCCGCTGATGTTCCGCCTTAATTTGCTGGCAGGTGAGGCATTGGCTCACGAACGTTGCTACGTCCTTTTTCATTCCCGGCCACCAGTAGTTAGTCCTTAGATCCCTATAAAGCTTCGTAGCTCCTGGGTGTACCGAATACGGTGTGGTATGTGCTTCCGTCATTATAGCTCTGCGGAGGTCTATATTGTTCGGTACGTATAATCGGTTCTTGTAGTACAGGCTTGTGCCGTCCCGAAACACGAAGTCCGTCGTTGACTGTTCGGTTTGCGCTTCCTTAGTTTTCAGGTAAAACTCGTCGTTTTCCTGTGCCATTTTGATATGCTCCAATAGCGTTGGTTGCAGAGTCAGGGTTGCTAATTTTACCTCGACTTCTCCCAACGGTACGATCTCCACGTCGAGCCGTTGAAGTTCCGCGCTCACTGATTTCCGGCTTAGAGCATCAGCTACCACGTTCGCCTTACCTGGGTGGTAGTTAATCACACAATCGTAGTCTTTCACCAATTCTAGCCACCGTCTCTGTCTCATATTGAGTTCCTTCTGGGTGAAGAAATACTTTAAACTTTTGTGATCGGTGTAGATTTCGCATCTTTCTCCATACAAGTAGTGCCTCCAAATCTTGAGAGCAAAGACTACAGCAGCAAGCTCCAAGTCGTGTGTAGGGTAGTTCTTTTCGTACTCCTTTAGTTGTCGTGAGCCGTAAGCCACCACGTTACCGTTCTGCATCAGTACGCATCCTAACCCGTTCTTCGAGGCGTCGCTATACACAGAGAACCCTCCTGTTCCCGTGGGTATCGTTAACACTGGGGCTGTAGTAAGCCGCTTTTTCAGTTCTTGGAAGCTTTGTTCACACTCTTCACTCCATTGAAAAGGAGTATTCTTTCTGGTTAGTTTCGTGAGTGTAGAGGCAATCTTCGAGAAATCTTTTATAAACTTCCGGTAGTAGCCTGCTAAGCCTAGGAAGCTCCGTACTTCCGTTACGTTGGTCGGCTGTGGCCAATCATTAATTGCTTCGATTTTGCTCGGATCCACCGAGATTCCTGCTCCCGAGACGATGTGCCCCAAGAATGCTACTTGGTCCAGCCAGAATTCACACTTTTTGAACTTTGCATAGAGCTGTTTCTCCCTCAATACTCCTAGCACTACTCGTAGGTGTTGTTCGTGCTCCTCCTTCGTCTTCGAGTAGATGAGGATGTCGTCTATGAATACAATTACAAACTGGTCTAGATAGGTTTCGAACACCCGGTTCATTAGATCCATGAAGGCCGCCGGTGCGTTCGTCAGTCCAAAGGGCATGACTAAAAATTCAAAATGCCCGTATCTGGTACTGAACGCCGTTTTGGGAACATCTTCCTTGCGAATTTTCAATTGATGGTAACCCGACATCAAGTCGATCTTAGAAAACACGGTGGCGCCTTGTAATTGGTCGAAGAGGTCGTCTATTCGGGGTAGTGGGTACTTGTTTTTGATCGTCAGCTTGTTGAGCTCCCTGTAATCTATACACAGTCTCATCGAGCCATCCTTTTTTCGTACAAACAGGACTGGCGCTCCCCAGGGAGAAAAGCTGGTCTGAATGAATCCTTTTTGTAGGAGTTCATCTATTTGTTCCTTCAGCTCCTTTAGTTCGGTTGGCGCTAATCGATATGGAGCCTTGGACACTGGTGCTGCTCCCGGCACCAGGTCAATCGTAAACTCAATTTCTCTGTCTGGGGGTAATCCCGGAAATTCTTCTGGAAATACATCTGGGAAATCCTTAATCACTGGTACGTCTTCGAGTTTCGTGGGGGTATTCTCTTCTGCCTTCAGCGCGAACACCAGGTATGCCTTGCATCCGGAATTGACTAATCGTTGAGCTTTTAAGGCTGATATCCTCGGAGTGCCTCTCCCCTTCATTGTTCCCTTGAAGGTGAAAGGTTCTTCCCCTTCTAAGCTAAACGTAACTACTTTACGGTTACAGTCTATCACTGCTCCGTATTTTGAGAGCCAGTCCATCCCGAGGATCACCTCGTAGTCGTCCATCGGGATGACTATCAGGTCTACAAGCAATTCTCTATTACCGATTAAGATTGGGCAATTTCTTAACATTTGGCTAGTCCTAGTTGGTGCCCCGCTTGGAATTGCTACGCGATACTCGTAATCTACTCGCTCAGGCGTTACCCCTAGTTTCATTACATATTTCACAGACGCAAACGAATGGGTCGCCCCGGAATCTACTAGAATGCACGTGGGAGTTTGATGGATCGGTAGGGTACCTGTTACCACCTCCGGGTTGTTTTCTGCTTCCTCGGAAGTGATGGTGTACACCCGAGCTGGCACCATCTGAGGTCCTGCCTGGCTCCCGGTCTGATTCCCCGAAGCACCCTCCGGGCACTGTCTCACAAAGTGGCCCGGCTTTCCACATCTAAAGCAGGTGTTGACTTGCGTGTTGCAGTTCCCATAGTGCCTTTTCCCACACCTCTGGCAATATGGGCCCTGCGCTGCTCCCTGGTTCTGGTTTGGATTCGGGGGTCTGTTCATCGTCCCCTGAGGCTGTTGAGGAGGCCTGTTCTGGAATTTCTTCTTGCCCCCTTTAGGCACGAACTGCCGTTTCTGGTCTCCTCCGCTCCATTGCGCTCCTTGCATTTGCGCGAACTTGCGTTTGGCCTCTTGTGCCTTTAAGATCCTGGCTTCCGCCTGTTCAGCAACCATAGCTCTCTCTGCTACTTGAGAGTAAGTAGTTCCCTGAATTCCCGCCATGCTCACATCCCTGTAGAGCTCGGGCTTCAACCCTTCCAGAAAGCGTTCGACCTTAAGAGCTTCCGTGCTGATCATGTGAGCAGCGAACCTGGACAGCTGCTCAAACTTCCTTATGTACTCGGCCACCGTCATAGACCCCTGCCTGAGGTTAATGAATTCATTCAGGCGCTGTGCTCGAACCGGGGCGGTGAGGTACTTGCCCCTGAACAACTCCTTGAACCTTTCCCAGTTCATTGTAGCGGGGTTCTCCAACACCATGATGGTGTCCCACCAGTGTCCTGCGCTCCCTCGTAGTAGGAACGCAGCACAGAGGGCCTTTTCCGCCTCCGGAACCCTGCTATAGACGAACATGCTCTCGAGAGTCCTCAACCAGTCCTCAGCTGCTGTCGAGTCAGCTGTGTCTTCGAAGGTCGGTGGGTTCAACCTCCTAAATCGTTCTCCCACCATCTCGGTCCTTTCTGCCTGAGTTGGTCCAGTATTAGCAGCATTTTGTTGGATCAGTTGTTGGATCTGTGTCGACTGCTGGCGGACTAGTTCCGTCAGTTGGAAGATCGTCGCATCCCGATTGGCGGGAGGGGCCGTGTTTCCCCTGTTCTGGTCGTCGCCACCACTCGACTCACCTCTCGTTCTTACCATCTCCTATCCCTATCCTGATTGTCCTAGGCCAATAAATTATGCAACATATAGATCCACATAAACTTAACACTTACTTGCAAGGCCGCTTCCGCTCTTTTGGGTGTGTGTGTGTGGACAGTCTACAGAACCTGTGACCGAAGCTCTGATACCACCCTGTCACGCCCCCATCTTCCTAACCGCCTAACCTAGCGCATTTCTATGTGCCTAGCAAGTTTGTAAGTAAAGGAGTGCACCGAAAACGCGTACAAATTTTTCATTTTTCATTTATGGAATGGAACATTGTTCTATACAAGACAAAAGAATGCATGTCGGACATCAAGTTCCAGACATGGTCTAACTACAACGGCGAAGGTGTGTCGGCACAGCAAAAGCTCCTATGCGCTCGGCCTCACAGGTCGTCATCCACACACACACCTCCACCCCCAAAAGCAGCACGAAGCTTCAAAAGGTTGGCCTTGCCTTCAAAACGCGCTCACATATCGTGATCGCCAGTGCCTACAACACACAACGTAAGGAGTGAGCCACCGAGGCTCAGTAAGCAGAAATCATGCATGTGTGCACGTGTCACTCCCCCGCAACGGCAATCCGCGCCGATGCACTTAACACTCGCAAAGGCAATCCACGCCGATGCATACAACACACGCAAAGGCAATCCTCGCCGATGCATATAACACTCGCAAAGGCGAACCGCGCCGATGCATATAGCAATCGTACCAACGTACTCAGGGCCCTCGGCTAATCTCACTATGCACCACAAGAGCTCACGTCCATCAAGGACAATACGACAGCGGTCCACGCCGGATGGCCGAACCCTAGGATGCACATCGTTCCCCTAGGTCGCCATATGAACCCGGTCGTCCCCGACTGTCCGGCGGTCGCTCACGCTGGTAGCCCACGCTGAGGTCGCCCACGCCAGGGTTCCACCCTGTGTCGCTTATACCCTCAGGTCGCACCCTCCAGGTCGCACCTTACCGCCACGGGCCATGCCCAAATCCTATCCATAGGATATCAATATATATATCTACAATAATAGTACGACGACGCTAAAACGCCGCCCTGGTAGCATAGTAGACAGCCCCTGACTCAACTACGAGTGGACACACTTGC
This sequence comes from Craterostigma plantagineum, assembly GCA_027422505.1. Lineage (NCBI taxonomy): Eukaryota > Viridiplantae > Streptophyta > Magnoliopsida > Lamiales > Linderniaceae > Craterostigma > Craterostigma plantagineum. The sequence goes on along the minus strand of JAPQWV010000005.1, from coordinate 14,842,296 downwards.
CCACATCGGCAAGTCCTCGTCGCGTACAAGCGACACATCTTTACGCACACTCAATCCCACGACCCTCCCTCACGAGTTCGTGTGTGCACGTGAGTATGCATATGCAGATGCAGGTAAATGCAACATAGACTTACCCCATTTAAATACTTCAATCAATTCACGAATTCATAAAACCACGTAGGCACGCAATCACGCAATTTAGGCACGTAAAACAAGTTGTGTGTCGTAGTTGGATTTCTACTTACCTGGCGTCCGTAGACTAACTACTACCTGCCCTGGCGAATTTCCTAAGTCCCGACCTTAGGCACCAAAACATTCGTATCAGTAAGCTATTAATTAATTAAGCTAGCTAAGTACGCGAATGATTTTAAGTCATGAACCTAATTTTCGACTTTAAACTATTTGCTAGCCTGAGTTAAACTATTTGCTAGCCTGTCTAGTGAAATTCCTAAAATTTCGTCCTTTAAACCTGCCAAGGCTATGAAGTCAGTCCATAAATTATTTTAAATCAACTATATAATTTTCGTTCCAAAATTCTATCGTATGCGACGTCTACCTACACCGAAAATTGGCCCTAAGGACACCGATAGGCAAATTATGATCGGGCGTTGAAAGAGCCTATGCTCATTGGAATTGGAATATTTTTCTTATTAAATGGTGCGAAAATATTTTTCCTAAGGGGTTCAATTCGTGAAGTTGATTCGCCAACTAGGACCCGCAAAATGCATGAGGCTCGGTTCGCAAAGTGCATGAGAATTCGCAGAATGCCGAGTTCGCAAACCCTCGGTCGGCCCCAAAGTGGGTGGGTTCGCAATGTGGGTTCGCGACCTATGGACTCGCAAACTTCTAAGGATTCGCAAAGCTAGGGTTCGCAAAGATGGACCCGCCAACCTTGGGCCCGCAAAGTCTTCAATTCGCCAATTGAACGCGATCCCTCAAGTTTAAATCGTTGGATTCGCAAAGCTTGGAGCCCGCGAAGCTTGGAGCCCGCAAAGCATTGGAGCCCGCAAAGCTAGGGTTCGCAAAGTAGGTTTGCGGCTCCTTCACCTCGCGGCTTCGAGGTTTCACCAAATCAGTTCGCAGAGTAGGTTTTGCGGCTCCTTACTTTGCGGCTTGGGTGGATTCGCTGAAGGGACTCGCAAACTTGGTGGGACTCGCGAAGTGGCTTCGCAATTCTCCATGGACTCGCAAAGTGTGCTTGGACTCGCAAACAGCCGAATTCGCAAACATCCCGCTACCCCTCGATTCGTAAAATACTCCACTAACACTTTTTAGTTCGCAAAGTACTACTTTAAGGATCAAAAGCTACTTCTCTCAAGAACTCGTTGGAGATTGATATGAACCCTTAAACCCTAAGGTCGAACTTAACATCAACATGAGCCTAACCTAATTTTCGTACCTTATCATCCTAAACACGGTAGATTGAAACTAATGACAAGGATTAAGGTGGGGAATTTTATTTCTAATACCTCATAGTTAGTGCGTCCCTAGAAATTAACATTCCCGTGTTTAAAATTCTCAAAGCATACAAAAGTCAGGTTGAGAAACTTACAATCCTTCCAAGCTTTTCGTTGGTTCACTTCGGCTCCTTCTCCTTCTCCTTTCTTTCTAATTTCGTGGGTTCTTCTTCTTTCTTTGTCAAGGGATGGTGATTTCTTTTCTAATGGGAGCTCAGCATTCGAAAGTTTTGGGCAATTATTAAGTCAACAAAGGTGTGATGATGGGACATGTGTTAGACGAAAATATCCCTCCATTTAGGGAACTTTGCTTACCAAGTTTGGTCTGTCACAATTGGGCCTAGTTTTTAAATCTAGCCCACTAAAAATTGTAGCCTATTTTTCGAAAATTGTTAACCAAATTAAGGGTCACTTAGCACCACTTAATCGCACCCCATTTCATAAAACACGAAGCTGCACTTAAGTCATATTGAGCACGTAAATCACGTTTATGCACATAATTCACCTTAATGCACATAATTCACAAGGTCACATTTTGCTAATTTATTGGCCCTAAATACTTACGGGGAACCGGGTGCTACACATGCACAAAAGCATAAAACTCTATCCGGCATGCAAACATTAATAAGGATCAGAAACTCAAACGCACTCCCTTGTTCAGCTTCTTTCTGTTTCAGTTCTAGCCCCCCTATCGAAGTTCCCTTAGTACCGCCAGCAAAAGTTGCACCACCTTGATTATCACCATCTTCTCCTCTTTTTTGGAAAAAGTAAACCTCGAAGAAACTTCTCAAGGTGAGATGTTGAGGAGATGTGGAGCCGACAACTAGATCAACATTCTGAGACTCGAAATTGGGTGAGTTCACCATAGAAATTCAAGATTAAACGTATCGAAGCAGAGCAGTATAAATCTTGAAATCTATTGAGGTCTGAAAGAATTTCTTGAATTTGCAGAGATTGCCTATATTATGAAATAAGATTTGTGAAAGTGGAAGATATCAAGTAGCCGAGCCAAGACCATAAAAGTCCTAAACTGTTTAAAAATAGATTGAGGTGAAGCTAAATATAGTATATAGCCGATCAACGCACACGAAAAATCAGGAGCAAGTCAAAAAAATAACCAAGCGATGAAAGAACGTTGATGAGCGCATGAGACAAGCGTAGCAAGCTGTTCTTTGAACTAATGAATTCTGAGAAATATAGATACCAGATACTAGACACATGCAATCCTAAAATTAAAGCACATGAACGAAAACAAAAAAAATATAGCACGATCAAACTGACAGTCATATATGTTGCCCCAACATAAGACTCAGCATTCTTACTCTGAAATCCCAGACTTTTCTGTTCGACACCCTTAACTCAATTCCCTTCCATTTTCTGCCCTTTTCACCATAGAATTGATATGAATTATTGTGCACTGCCCTTATTCCCTAAACATCAAGGCGTCACCGCGAATGCCGTGTACCCAGGGATACTTATTACCAAAACATATATCTTGAAAATGGTTTATGAGCATGCTTTTTGCAAGGGATTCGGTCATTTCAGAAATTGGTCAAGGTGAGTCGAATCATTTCACAGAATAACAGAGAGAACATTAAATAAAATATCAAAGCAGTAACAATCAAGTTCGACATATGCTATGTTGATCCAAATGTTGGACCAACATTTAGACACACTGATGCAGACTTATGGATTTTTTCAGGTCCTAAAACCTTTCAAAATCCAGTGCATTCGTAAATATATCAGCTGTTAGGTCCTCTGTTTATCAACTCTAAGATCCTAGACTTCAATCATAAGGAAATCGATTAGAATTGGATAGTCCCCAGTCTCATCTTTAGTTCCGAGGAACTTCGTCCATGTATAGCGAGAAAAATCATCCACTATGACCAGCACATATTTGCGTACGTTGATACTTGGTGTTTGCATTGGTCCACAGAGGTCCATGTGAAGTAATTCAAAGGACGTGAAGTAGAAGCAACTGGCTTGATGTGATGAGAAGCTCGCTTCATATTTCCAAGTTGACACTCCGAACACTAATGCTCTTTCTGTAGCGTTATTGTCGGTAGATCGTGAGCCAACTTCTTCACTGAGAGTCATTTAAGAGCTTTTATATTCAGAGGAGACATTTGCTGACGCCATAGGCTGTTCCTCTGAATTACAGTCTGAGAGATGAGGCAAACAGCAGTCGAAGGCCGTACGGACGTCAGGTTGATCGTGTATAAATTTGATTTCCAAAATCCTTGAAGGAGTTCTTTATCCTGGCTGTCCAATATTCTGCACCGATCAGCAAGGATGACCACCTGGAATCCTTTGTCGCAAAACTGCTCCGCTGAACAAGTTATGGCGGAGGCCTTCGACAAATGAGACGTCCTTGATTGTCAGATTATCCAAAATAATGTCTCCAAGTCCTAGAATTGGAGCCGAATCGTTATTTCAGAATCTTAATTTGCCTTTTAAATGGTCTTGGTAGTTGCTCAGCAGCTCTCGATTTCCCGTCATGTTTGTGGAGCAACCCGAGTCGAGGTACCATACATGATTGATCTGCAAAAACAGTTTAAAGACCTTTAGGTACCCACTTATAAATGGGTCCTCTCAGATTAGCAGATTTAATTATTGGTTCGAATTTCATTCCTAAATTGTCACTAATAGGAGCTTTAGCTACCCAAGCCATCTTCAAAGAAGTTGATATCGGCTTTGCCTTTGTAGGAGACTTAGCCTTTTTGGCTTTCGTCTTCCTAGGCGGAGATTTAGGAACCCACTTGGATTGAACCTGGCAGGGAAGGTTAATTTATGCGCGGGCAAATGTGTTCGTAGGCTTGATCGTGGAAAAGATCTTTTCACTAGATAGTCTCCTAAGGTGTTTTAGGGATTGAATCTTTACTGGATACCTTAGATGAGAACATGAATCAATGGCACCCTAAGATTTCTTAATGGCTGGATCTTGTTTCCTACGAATCATCCTAGCCGCATTTGTCTTAGAATGATTGTTTTCAATTTTGATGATGAGCCTATTTCGAAGTTAGTGCTTCTAAGGTTAGTCGTAGAGAGCATGTAGAAACAATGATTTTAAGCGAGGAAACGACTCTTTTATTTCTACGAGTGTCTTTTGTTTTTACAGAAGGATGAAATATTTGGAACAATGAAATCTAAAGGCTCTTTCTTTATTTCTAAACTAGACACCCTCGCCTTCGATTGCTCTAGCTCCTTTACGACCCTCCATGTAGACGTAGTGGAAACGGGTTAGAGATAATAATTTTAGAAATATTATTATTTGGCTTTGGATCATTGGAAGGCGTTTTTTATTTCTTCAGCTTTTCAGAATGATATTTTCATGTGAGGGAGATGCGTGAGAAATGGTTTGGGAGACTGAGGAAGCTTTGAGATTTTTCATCTCCTTGAAGAATTTTTTCTTTTCCGCTTCAAAACTGTCTCGTTCTTTATCTAGTGAGGCTCGATAAATTTCAGAATGTATGAGTTTCCTTAATTTCAGGTTGAGTCTCAGGAGGTTTAATTAAATCACAGTCACGCGTCAAGGGAATTTCCCGAGTTTTGCAACTGTCATTTAACTCTTTGTAGTTGAAGGGGATTTCAGCCCTATGTTTGGTTATTCTCTTAGCGAAAGCACCTAATTCGTCTGTTTTAATAAAGTTCATAAGAGAGTTTACTCCTAAGCCCATGTGTTTTATATCATATTCTTGCTTTTTCTTTAACACACACGGGTTGGTGAAACCTAAGCCTTCTATGGGATTACAGAATTCTATATCCTTGGGCTGATTTAGAAATTCAGCATGTTCGGTCTGTCCCCTCCTCGTAAGAAGATCGTCTAATTTCTTTATTTTAGCATATAACTTCTTACGCTCTTCACCTAAGATAGCATAGTTGTTTTCCATAGTTAATTTTGCGGCTTTGCAGGCTTCGCAATTTCTGGTTAGTTCCTAATCTTAGCATTAGAATTTTCTAATTGGGATTCTAGACTAGTGATGTTAGCGTTGGAATTTGTTAATCTACAATTGAGGCTACCTTTCTCGTGGAGGCTCATGTGAGACGATGCGGCACTTGAGTCGTCTTCGAGGCATGCCATGAGTGCTAGATTCTCCACTTCAGAGTTTGAAGTGTCTTCCAGCCAGTGGTGCTATTCTACCATAAGAGCTACTACAGCTTCCTTTTGCTTGGTTATCTGTAGCTTTTTGGAGTAGTAATTTGCGTCCTTCTTTTTTGGAAGGTTGCACTCTAGCAAACTGACCTATTTTGCCACAGTTGAAGCATTTCTATGGCTCCTTACAAGTCTTAGCATCGGAGGTCTCTGGAGCTCTTTCTTTGTTCTTAGAGCTCAACGTCTAAGTCTGTTGGCTGAAGATGATGACTTCTTTCTGAAGTACTTCTTGGATACTTTCATGGCGGCTAAAGCAAGCTGTTTCCGAGCTCTCTCATGTTCAAGTCTAGATCTGAGTCGGAATTTTTATCAGATTCTGACGAGCTTGTAAGCTTCACGCTCTTTTCTTTTCGAAAGCGAGTGCTCCTCTTCTCTAAGACCAAGGCATATGTATCTTCAGTCAGTTTGCCTTTTTGCTCCTTTTGACTCTCGCATATGTCTTCCTTGTGCTGAGCGAGATTGTCAAAGATGGCATGGATATCCATCTCATCCAGGTCTTTGTTTTGACGGATCTGAGTGGTGATCTTATTCCATTCCGTTGGCGGATAAGATAGGAATCGGATGTTCATCTCCATGTTTGTCTTGTTGATTGCTATCTTTCTCATCTCATTTAGAAGTGTGAGATATCGTTGATATAGATCATGCAAGCTCTCTTCCGGTTTCGGTCTAAAGGAGTCGTATGCTGTCAGAATGTTCTCCTTCTTAGCCTTGATTCCTACCTCTGTCATCTGCCGTTCATCCCAAGTTCCTTTAGCCGTTGGGAGGCTGTCTGTCTATCGATAGATGTCGTTGGGGATGCCTTGCATTAATATATTCTTAGCTATCAGATCAGCGTTTGCTGGTAGTCTTTCCTCCTCTGTATACTCACTAGGTTCTTCCGTCTCCTAGTGGCGGGAATTGGAGACTCAACAGTATTGTCACAACCTACGGTGATCCAAAACTGAGCTGGCCCTTATTCAAGAGAGTTAATAAGGTTTTCGGCCTGAGCTTTTAGCTCTATGAAGTTCAAGTAACGGCTGCGCCACAAGGTGTATTCGCCTCTTTTCAGAATAGGTGGATGGTTGTCATTTCCAAGCGTGTACACATCCATTTTTTGAATTATTGTTGGATCTTCGTTGGTTGTTTTGAAGATATAAGATGATGTAGTATGCTTCACAAGTGACAAATCAGTTAGTAGCTTTTGATTCGAAAGCAGTCAAGAATTATTTTTTATTCAATCTTTAAAGGTTGATAAAAAATAATGTCTTTGAAATAAGGTAGTCGTTACTGTTCTCGCGAGTAAAGTACTTGTCAGCGAAAAATTTTACAAGCGAAATAAATTGCTCAAAATCTTTCGATCGAGAAACTTTTCCGATGCGTAAATTTATTTCGATCGTTAACAAACAGTACAGTTAGCAAGTTTCTCGCTGAGTCAAAATAAATCGGTTGACCGAAAAAGTTGCTCGAGCACAAATAGTCACGGAATCAGAAATTAACACTAATTCAAGCAAAAACAGCAAATTAAGCAGAGAAATTGCAGGTAATTGCTCGAAATTATATATCGATTACGCATAGACAAATAATTAAACACGTTAAGAAGCAAAATATGTTGAATTTAAGCAAAATCAGAACGTGTTCTTCAAGTTCATTGCACGAACAGTACCTTTTCCAGATTTAAGAATTCGTCAAATTCGAAGTTCCAATCGCTATCGATCGAATCATAATTGATTTCTAACACTTAAGCGAGCACAGATCATCAAATTCAGTTCAATTTAGCACATAATTGAGTAATTAGGTCGAATTGCAAAAGTTCCTCTTGCATGGCACTGGTCCAAAAACTTTCCTTGAGAGCTTCAAGAACGTTTTTAGGCTCAATTTCAGACACAAAGCAGTTGTAACGTACCTCACTGTATCGAAATTCATGCATATATTTTTCTACCATAGATTTGTAGTCCTTCTGTGGCTTGTCCCTTCTCTTTCGTCCTTCGTTTTGTTCAGTTCTCCAATGATCAGGTCAGTGGGATGGTCTTTCTGGATTTTCGCTGGGGGATCTCATCGAACTTGCTGGGTCTTTCATCAGTAGTTTGTCAGGTGCAGATGTTGAGTCTCGTGTTGGCTCAACATTTTCATCCACATTAGCTTCTGTCTCACCAACAGCTTGGATAATATCTGTAATATCAACTTGTGGAGCATTTCTGCTAAGGACAGAAGAGTCGTCAAACACTATATTCACAGATTCCTGAACAGATTTCAGTCTCAGATTACAAACACGATACGCACGACTGTTCGATGAACAACCAAAGAAGATGCACTTATCACTTTTCGAATCAAACTTAGTCAAGTATTCCCGATCATTAAGCATATAGCAATAACACCCAAAAACATGGAAATACTTGACAGTCAGCTTTTTCCCTTTCAACAATTCATACGAAGTTTGCTTAGTGCCATGCCGAAAATAAACATGATTCGAAATATGACATGCAATATTCAAAGCTTCAGCCCAAAACCTTTTCGAAATATTCTTAGAGTGTAACATCACACGCGCCATCTCATGTGGCATTCTATTCTTCCGTTCGGCCATCCCGTTTTGTTGGGGTGTCTTAGGAGAAGAGAACTCATGAATAATCCCTTTCTTATCACAGAATTCATTAAAAGACTGATTTTCAAACTCCTTACCATGATCAGACCTAATGCGAAATATAGGAGCACAGAAATTATTCCTAATCATAGCACATAAGGTTTTGAAAAAGTCGAACGATTCAGATTTGTCACCGACTAGATAGCAATTATCGCTAGATCTTTTCCCTGCCATGACACAAACACCATTCATGTTAAAAACTTCACAACTTTCCATGTTGAACCTGTTAGGAATATGCCCTCGAATGCTATACGAGGATTAGATTGTATAGGGCATTAGCTTATTTATCATTCGACTTCTTATGTAATAAGAAATTTTCTTGTGTTTATTGAAAGGCATTGTTTGCTTATTGGATATATGAGTTCTTTACTTAGCATCCGGTAAAGTAATAAATGAACAAATCCAAATGTGTCGAGTTGAGTCACGGTTCTCGATGGGCACGAGAGAGGACGGCATAAGTGGACTGTTAACCTCGAACATTAAAAGTCCGTAAGCCTAAGGCTCTAGTTGGGTGCTGGATAACCGATCACAGCTTATTTGTCGATGACCTATCGTGTGCCGATATCCCGCTTGGAAGTGGAGTTCATTACTTGTGATACGAATCGAATCAATGGATTGAGTCGTTTCATGGACACTGACTCGCAGGTCGTACGGTCGAACATGGCTTATTACTCAAGTAGTGTTAATAACCGACGACAACACTATAGTAGTCTGCGTGAACCTTAAACCTAAAGGGGCTTTGACGGAGTTGACTTCGAAGTCTCGACTGTCACTGGTTCACCTCGACCCGATTTGCTGTTGCATGGGTCAGCGGGCCAGATGCGGTCTTGATAATGATTTGTGATTGTCGAGCTCAGATCGCCGAACGGATTCACAATCTCGTAAGTAATCGAGACAAGTGTCCTCTATGTGGATGGCAACGGGAAATTACAAAATCCTTGGACAAGGTATTGAACTAACTCATGTTACACATAGAGGGTAGTTTTGTAATTTGCCTCGTCTCCGTTTTATCATAGAATCGAGTTCAGTGAGTTTGACATAGTCCATGGCTCTCACTCGATTGAGACACAGCTGAAGGGTTTAAACGTAGTACTATAATCTATAGTAAGGTTATGGAATAAAGACTGGGTCGAAATTCGCACTCGAATCGGGTTACGGTCCGGTACTGCGGGATTGGTTAGGTAACTATCGGACTATTGGATCCTCCCTTGCTGATTGAGTCGAACATAGAGAGTCGGGCTTAAAAAGGATCATCAACGTGTAACGATATGGAGATAAAGTGATTTGGGCCTTAACGGGCCTTGGGCCATTGGGCCGCACCTTAATGGGCCTCAGGCCATTTATTGGATCGAAGTTGGACTTCATTTGAAACTAACTTTAAGACTTGGGCTTGGCTAAGTGCTTAATGGGCTTGAGGGTAAAATTGGACTTTCACCTTTAGCTGAAATTTGCCTTTGAGGATATTTTCGAAATTTGCATATTTGATATATATAAATATGGAAATATAAATATTCGGAATATTATTTATTTTGAACTAAAAATTCGTTATATATTGTATAATTTTCGAATATTTGATCCATATTTAAGATATTTTATTTGGAGTAAATATCTAAAGTTAGTAAGGGTAATTATGGATTGTTTCCTTAGTTGATTTGGAATCAAAAGGAAATAGATATTTATGGCAAAAAGATCTCACTTAAGCATGGCTTAAAATTCGAAATTAAGGCTTGCTAATGGGCCAAAATTTCGTGCCCTACCCTAATATAAAAAGGGTGAAACCCTCGTCCAAATCAAAAAACAAGTTACACGCACAAAAAAACACACCGAAGCGCACATACCTTCTCCTGAAGCAATGGAACAGTTCTCTCTAGCCATCTTTATTGAATTGATTCCGTGGTACACTGCGAGGTTGGCGTGACGAGCCAGTGCCATCCACCATCACGATGTAGTGTTGAAAAAAAGGACGAGGAGCTGCCAGTTACTTCAACTGGTAAATCTCTACGGGCTTGACCCGTCCTATTACGTGTCTATGTGTTACTATCTGATCCAAGCTACGAGGGAAATTGGGAAACCCGGAAAATTTTTGTTCCGCACCGTACCCGGGGACATGGCGTCTCCGGGAGACAATCGGTAACCCAACAGAACCTTACCTCGAAGTCGTCGTTGCAAAGCTGACATATGCTAATCAAATAAGCCACAAGCCCGTCGACGTGTAGAACGTTGCTCAGCTTTGGGAAATTGGGCACATTCAACTTGCCACGACCAAGAATCCGCCCTTTCGCACCGCCTCCAAACGTTACAGATCCACTGCTCAAGGGTATATAGTCTATAAGGAACTCTTTGGTACCCGTCATTGGTCTTGAACATCCGCTATCGAAGTACCATGAACCTGTCACGTTAGCTTACAAAGAAGTATAGACAACATTGCATTTAAGTACGGACTTCTCTACCCAGACCTTGGATGTCAAAACAGCAGTGTGATCACCAGAAGTTGAAGGAGGGTTGTCTGAAATTTCTCCAGACATACTTTCCAACACTGATATGGTCAGGCTGCATACGATGGTGGCATTTGTACGATCCATTCTTTGGCTTACTGGCAGCATGCTTCAAATTCTCCTTAACAATCATAGTCTCACATCGATCGTTAGCAACATTGGAATTTTCCTTAACAAAGGCTATCTTAGATCGATCATTAGCAACAGGATTAGGAACATCAAGAGTAGGCTGAGAATTGAATCCTAAACCTTGTTTATCAAAAATACCTAATGACAGTACCTCATCAAGGGTCGATTTACCTTTATTAAACGTTTCAGCTTCATCGACTTGCTTCTGAAGTTTGTCGATCTCTATATCTTTTCTTGTCAGCACGGCTTCCATCCTGTTCATCCCTTCAACAAGACTCTCGATCATCTTCTCGCTTTTCTCAGTAAACCCGTATGATGATTTTCGTCTTCTTCGTTGTCTGAGAATGATTGAATGGTTATTGATGATTGCTTAGACTCCTTTTCACATGTTTCTTCATCTTCATCGTCGGAAAGGTCCACCCAAAGAGCTTTTCCGCGCTTGCGAAGGGTGTTGGCACATTAGTTTGTGTAATGACCCCACCCTTGGCATGCATGGCATCTCACAGATTCCCATTTGATATTCTTTTTCTCCATCTGGTTGTGTTTGAAGAATGGAGGGGCAGAGAATGGTTCTTTGTCATTTTGGCCTTTCTTAAATGTTGGGCCAACATTTGGTTCCACATTTTGTTTCATGAACCTCCTGAATTTTCTTACGAGGGTAGCCATATACTCATCATTGTCAGGATCAACCTCAGATTGAAAATCAGAGGGCTAACTGACTAGAGCAATGCTTTTGCTGCGAGAAGCTCTCTTTTAGACTTCGAGTTGGTCTCGTAGTTTTTCATGGTGTTCATCAAGGAGTTGAAATCCATCGTGCCTAGATTGTGTGCTTCCTCAACCGCCGCAACCTTCAAATTATACTTTTCAGTTAGAGAACGAATTGCTTTAGAATTTAGTACCTTATTCGAGATCTGGTCTCCCAAGCTAGCACATTCGCCCAAAGTGCGTGGTGATGTCCTCGTCTTCTTTCATTCTCAGATTCTCCCACGCAATTTGAGCCGTCATACAGTTCTGGATAATTCCGAACATAAAGATGTCGACCAAAGAGAAGATCAGCATGAAGGGCTTTGTCATTGAACTCAGCTGCACTCCTTGCATGAGACGACCATTCACCGACTGGTTTCTCAACGACTTCCCCATCAGCTCTGGAGCAGATCGAGGTGGAGTATATCCATTGATCACCGCGTCCCAACAAGATATCTATTGATTTGATGCAATGGCGCACGCGCACTTTCCAATAGGCGTAGCTTGATCCGTCTAACACGGGAACCATGCCGAAATAATTTTGAGCTTGAAACATCCATTGAATAGGATTACTAATGCTTAATCACGTCAAGCGCAGGCTCTGATACCACTTTGAAGTGGTCCCGACATGGATTTACACTAAGGTATAAAACTGGTGACCTAAATGTTGACTCTAATGTTGAGGTAACACTGAACCCTACACGGAACGCACAGCGGAATTGAACCTCACATAGTTTCGCACATCGGAAATAACTAGGAACTAAGTAATGAAAAATGATTGACACACGAGATCTAAATTGTGCAGTAAGCTGTAAAACTTGCTGCGAGCCTCATGGTAAAATTCCATTATTAAAAATGGATGGCAAAAAAGACAAGCCTAGAAAAGAAACGAATCTTACGATCCTACCAAACTACAAAGTCCTAAGATGTTTGCAAAGAGAAAATACTAGGCTAAAAGATGAACGCTCTCTCGTTCTTTACAGACCTCGTTCGCTCTGTCTCGTGCGTTTCACTCTTTGTCGCTCAGAAGTTACTCTGTAAAAGCTCTCAAAAGTTTCTCGTGCAAAGCTCATCATGGCAGCTCGAAATCTCCTTTTATTTATAGGCCTTAGCTCCCTCTTGAATTGGTAAAAGATCTCTTGAGAATCTCCAGAGATATCTCCTCGAAGATCACCCTAAATATAGTAAATATTTAGTTCGAATCTTCTCTCCTTATTTACCCTTGATCTTCATATCTTTCATCTTTGGTAAATGCAATCTCCTATTTTGGGCATGTAAGACAATATCCGATATGATCTTCATATCTTCTATCGTTGGTAAGTGCACCAATTATTTTGGGCATGAAAGACAAAATATTTTTCATATCTTCGACATTAACACTCTCATTCATCAATTGTTTTAACTGGAGTCTAGTATATCATTTCGATTCCCCTGGCAGGTCACATATGTCCAATTTGCATTCATTCATGAAATACACAAAAATTCCGTCAAACCAAAATTATTAAACCAATTCCCAATAATACCGTGTGAGATTAATATCGTGAAAGTGTACTATTCCATAAAAAAAATTCATATCCTCATCATCAAGACACCCGCCATTAGTTCATGAAGAAGGCAGCAATGGACAAGAACGAAGCTCCCATGAATGACCCCACAAATCTCAGCGCAACATCGCTGCTTTGGAGAGGCGGCGCCGCTGGGCCATCGGAGGCAGCCATGTCATGAGCTGCCACCGTAATCAAGGTGGCCGCCACCACAATGAGGGCGATGCAAACAATCTTCTTCATTTCCATGACGGTGAAATTAATAAGTTAATGGGTATATAAAATAGGAAAGAAGCGAAGATGCAGGTGAGTTTATTACCGCTTTTACGCTGTTGGCGTTTGAGCAATAATCACCGTATCTTTTTCTTATTTATATTTTATGTGGCTTTGGTAGAATGCTGTTTTGAGGGCCTTCTTATTATGGTGATTGCTGCTATTTTTAGGAAGTGTGGTGAGCTTTTAGGCGCTCCGTTTTTTGTTGGTCCTTTATATTCGGAAAAGTTTGTTAGCTTGGGATATTATATTCAAATAAGGGTAATCTATTGGCGCCCTTTTTTTTATTTGCATCCCTAGTTAATATGTAGGGTAAACATTAATTATTTACAAATTATATACCGTCCGGATCCTCTATTCCAACATTGTATTCCACTAAATATTTCACCCAATTAATATTAATAATATATATTTTCTTTATCCTACTCATCACATTCTCTATCCCACACCAAAACTCACATAATCTATTTTCTCTCTCCTCCAATTTTTTTTCACTCTCATATCAAATATTTCTCTCACCTCCTTCCTAAATTGGGAAAATTTTAAAAAATAGAATAAATTGTTGCATATTTATCAATCAATATTATTTTGTCGATCTTTGATAATTATTTTCCTGCAATTGAAACTTTTAATTAGACAAGAAAATAATAGGAAAATAGTAGCATTAATTAACGATGCAAGTTCGACATAATGATTGACGTAAATCTAAAAAAAAAAGTCAATTGATAAAAATAAAACTATAGTCCAACCAATTATTTCAAAAACCAAAAATATGAATATAAACAAGAACAAAGTTGTTCGCGTGTCAATAAATTGTAACGAACTTCATTTCATCGATCATCTGTTTGATCCTTTTTCGTCTGCAATTGCTTTGCTTGAGCTTCATCCGTAAATATTTCTCGCGATTGATTGGTGAAAGACAACCGATAGCTAGGTCGATATTGAATCTGTGCCTGAAATTTATTTACAAAAATCATATTAGTTTCTATTCACCAACAACATACCCCAAACAAATATTGGGGGTATTTAACCTGTAGTAACTCAGTCAAACCTGAGTTATGTTGATGAGACTGTGAAGAATTCCACCCATGAGAATTTTGACGATGAATGGATGAAGTCGGCATCTATTGCATTGAAGTTATGAAAGTTAAATAAACTTTTTATGTGAAAGATGAAAAATCCACACATTCAGCCTGAAACACATAGCTTTGACGATTGAGAAGTCGGTAAATGGAAGAATGAAGATCTCGACATTGTAGGAGTGACATCCAAACTAGATATATCACAATTTTCTCCGATACGTTGATAACTATCCAACCTTGGCATGTCCTCGTTATTTACCTGTAAGTAAGCAAGACATTAACAACTCTCCATAATCATAACATAGACAATTTAATATGAATTTTACCTTAGCAGTTGTATTCTTTTGGAATGATATTCCGGTAGTGGGTTGCTTTTTTGACTTCTTTATGGCCTGCTCAAGTCCGCTTTTGACATGACCCGCAACGTTTCCGTTCCCACCCTTCTATCGAATCAACTGGTTCTTCTTCACCCATGTTTTTCGTCAAAACTTCATCCTTATTTCTCATCAAAACTCCTTTTCCATTATTTTTGAAAATCTGATATGATTTTGAAGAATAGAAGTTATCAAGAGCATCATCCGTTTAGTCAATTATCTTCATAAGAACATCCCTTGTCTGGTTATACGCCGATGTGGTCAGTGTAGCCTTTGAAGCTAATTGGCTATGCAACTTGCACAAATCTTTATACCTTTCTTCTACCAGTATCTTTTCATTATGTTCCTCATCGATCCCAAAACTTCTCTCATCACGGTCGTGTGAGGAAACTTTCAAAAATCCCTTTTTAGCATTTTCAGTCCATCTTCTTTTTATATAAGCTTCAGGGATTGAAGAAATATTTCTAATGGTAAGCACTTTGTGGACATGACAACACAATATTCTAGCAAACTCAAATTTCTTGCGACTGCATGAAATTTGTGCGCTGGATGAATTCAATCAAACTTTGTGCTGGTGGCGCTTATTGGAAGAGGAAACCTTGTACTAAAAGCATATCTCAGACTCACTGGATAGTTCAACGAATTTGATGTCTCTGTGCTCGTTTTAGTGCTAAAAATCGTTTGGGTTAGATTGGTTGTGTTTAGAAGATCAATTTAGCAGATTCGATTGGATTTGAGAAGTTACTGTTCGCACGTAGAACTCTTAGAACACGTTCTGATTATGCTCAAATTTGATATATTTTGCTTCATGACGTGTTTAATTGTATGTTCGTGCGTATTCATCAGCTAATTACGAGCAGATACCTGTAATTTCACGGTCTAATTCATCGTTTTGCCGAAATCTGTGTTAGTTAGGGTTCTAAGACTATTTGCGCGATTTTAATGTTTCTCGCTAGAGTATTTGATCGAATTAATTTCTCGATCGAAAACCTTGCGCGATAATTTTTCTCGGTTAGAACTCTAAGTCAGTGCTAAAGTCGTCATAATCAGAAGCGATTTTAGTTGAAAAATTTCTCGAGCGTTATCAAGCGAAAATCTTTTTCGAAGAGACCAATTTTGACTCTTGCGTTCGCAAAACTTTCCGTCGAAAAACATTTTCGGTCAGATTATTAAAGTTTTACCTAGAGAAAATCATTTACGGTCGAAAAACTTTTCCAGTCAACGAATCTATTTTGACACAGCGACAAACTTATGAAACGTATTGTTTCTTGCAATCGAAATAAATTCACGATCCAGAAATTTTTCTCGATCGAAAGATTTTGAGTAATTTTCTTCGCTCGTAAAATTTTTCGCTGACAGACTTTCTCGCACGAGAACAGTAACGACTACATTTTACTTCGACAAAATTATTTTCGATCAAACTCTAAAGATTGAATCGAAAATAATTGTCGACTGCTTTAGAATCAAACCCTACTAACTAATTTGCTACTTCTGAAGTACATAACATCAGTTCAAATCATCAAAACAACAAACGAAGATCCTTCATCAACTCAAGAAAACAAAATGGATGCTTACTCGCTTGGAAACGACTACCGTCCCCCGGTACTTAGGAGAGGCTAATACAGTATGGCGAAGCCACTTTCTGAACTTTATCGAGCTAAAAGATCATGCAGAAGACCTTCTCTTATCACTTGAGCAAGGTCCAGCTTAGTTCTGGGTAAATGTACCCGGCGCAACACTGCTAATCCTCTAATCCTGCCTCTAGGCGACTCAAAGAGCCTATGAAATACACCGCAGAGGAAAGAGTGAGAGCAAAGGCTGATCTGATAGCCAAGAATACTCTAATGCAGGGCATCCTAAATGACATGCCTCGACAGATCGACAGCACTCCAACAGTTAAGGGAATGTGGGATGAGCTGCATAAGATGATGGAAAGAACAGAAGTAGGCAGAAAGGCCAAGAAGGCTAACATTCTCACCGCTTACGACTCCTTCAGAGCAAACCCGAGGAGAGCTTACATGATCTCTATCAGAGATATCTCACACTTCTGAATGAGATGAGGAAAATAAAAATCACAAAGACGAACATGGAAACAAACATTCGATTTCTATCTTCTCTGACTTCGGAATGGAAGAAGATATCCACTCAAAGCGGACAAAACAAAGACCATGTGGAGCTGGATATCCATGCCATGTTCGACAATCTCGCACAGCACGAGGAGGATATAAGCGAGATCAGAAGGAGCAGAAGGGAAAGCTGGTTGAAGACATAGTTGCCCTCGTCTCAGAGAAGCAAAACTTAAAGTCTCGTAAAGAGAAGATCATTAGGCCTCCTGCCCTTTCAGAATCGGAAGACGAATCAGACTCTGACGTTGAGCCAAATATGAAAGCACTGGGAAAGCAGTTGGCCCTAATTGGAAAAATGATGAGCAAACAATACTTCAAGAAGAAGTCCTCATCATCAGCCAACCGACTTCGGACCTCAAGCTCAAAGAACAAAGACGTGCACCCGAGACCTCCGAAGTCAACAATGCCAAAGAGCCGCACAAGTGCTTTAACTGCGGCAAACCAGGTCACTATGCCCGAGAGTGCACTCTCCCGAAGAAGAGAGATGCCAACTACTACTCCAAGAAGCTTCAACTCACAAAGCAGAAGAAAGCTGGAGATGATGGCTGAACAAGACCACTGGCTCGAAGACATGTCAAGCTCTGAAGAGGAGAATCTAGCCCTCATGGCCCACCTAGACGAAAACTCAGACACCGAAATCTCAAATCAAATGGACGATGACCAAGCATCCGAACTGTCACAGGAGGTAGTCTCTCCTTCCACATTATTGACCATGTTAGAATCGTATCAACTAGCATGCACTAACATGAAACGTGAGCAGAAAAGCGTAAAGGAAGTAAAGAAGGAATTAACCAAGTCTAAGGAGGAAATAGCTAGTCTTGAATATAAGCTTAAGAGCTCTAGTGTGAAAATAGATGAACGAACTAAGAGCTTAAGACTTAGTGAGACTAGGATCCCTCTACTAGAGACGCATGAAATAAAAGTCAAGGAAATAGAAGACAGGCTAGAAAATAACTGTTTGGTTAGAAATCTCAATGAGAAAGCTGACCTCAATTGTAGGTTAACAGAAGCGACAATTAAGGTCACAAACCTAGAAGCCCAACAAGATCAATCTAATGCTAAGGTGTGTCAACTCACAAAAGAACTTGACGCCTATAAAGCTGCCAAATTAACGGTATAATTTTACTCTATAAGAAGATGATAAGAAACTATACGCTAAAGTTAAGAAATTAGAAGATCTTCTTGTAAGAAGGGGACAAACTGATCAAACAATATTCTTAAACTAACCCATGGACTTAGAATTCTATAACTATAAGTTTGGCTTAGGCTTTGAGAATCCACATTGCTTGACAAAAGTTGATTGCAAACAACTTTACGATGTCAAGTACATGGGTTTAGGATTAACGAATCTCATCGTTTTTACTAACGCAAAAGAATAGATGCATTAGAAGAAGCCAAGAGCCAAGACTGGGGTTTAAATCCCCTTCTCCTACACCGAATTGAATCAAAGCTACAACGCTAGGGATCTTCACAAAGGTTGGAGCCTTGAGTCAGTTTATATTCCCGAAGATCGTTCTACACACGAGGAAGCACAACTTCAACATTCTGAAAATTCTCTCTATATAGCCCATACTGTTAGGAAAATAGAGGGGTAAGAACTTCACTAGAAAAGGAACGTGAGATTCTTGAAACTGAAAAGAAAATGCTCCTAAAAGAGATGGGAAATCTCAAAGCTTCCTCCGTATCCCAGACCCTTTCTCACGCATCTCCCTCCAAAGAAAATATCATTTTGAAAGGCGTGACGAAAGAATAATGGCCTTCTAAAGATCAGAAGTCTAACAATAAAAGTGTGAAAAATACTAACTCTAACTTTGTTACTACTACATCAACAGGGAGCGTAGTACCAGAGCTAGAGAAATCGAAGGCGAGAGTGTCTAAACTAGAAATTAAGAAGGAGCCTCTAGATGTCAAAGTTACGAATGTATCTCCTCCTTCTGTAATAAGAAAAGACACTCGTAGAAATAAAAGAGCCGTTTCTTCACTTCAAATCATCGCTTCTAAATGCTCTCTTCAGCCGATTACTTTTAGAAGCACTAATTTTCAAATAGGCTCTTCTTCTACAATATAAATTAATCATTCTAAAGCAAATGCCTCTAGGAAGACTCGTAGGACACAAGATCCAGCCATTAAGAAGGCGTATAGTGCTATTCATGCTTGTTCTCACCTTAGGTATCCTGTCAAGATTGAATCCCCCAAACACCATAGGAAACTATCCCATGAAAAGATCTTTTCCTCGATCAAGCCTACAAAGCATTTGTCCGTGCTGAAATTAATCTTCCCTGCCAGGTTCAACCTAAATGGATTCCTAAATCCCCGCCTAAAAAGACAAAAGTCAAAAAGGCCAAGTCTTCTACAAAGGGCAAACCCAACTCAACTTCTTCGAGATTGACTTGGGTTGTTAAAATCCTACTAGCACTAATTTAGGAATCATATCTGAACCAATATCTAAATCTGCTAATCTGAGAGGACCCATTTACAAGTGGGTACCTAAAGCTCTTTAATTTGATTTTGCAGATCCATAATGTGTGGTACCTCGACTCTGGTTGCTCCACACACATGATGGGAAATCAAGAGCTGCTGAGCAACTACCAAGACCGACCAAATGGCAAAGTCAGATTTGGGAACAACGGCTCGGCTCCGATTCTCGGCTTCAGAGATATAATTCTAGAAAACCTGACAATAAAGGATGTCTCCTACGTCGAAGGTCTCCGCCATAACTTGTTCAACAGCCAATTCTGCGACAAAGGATTCCAGGTGGTCTTTCATGCTGACCGGTGCAGAATATTGGACAGTCAGGACAAAGAAGTCCTCCAAGGACTTTGGAAATCAAATCTTTACAAAATCAACCTATGTCCGTGCGGCCCTCAACAGCTGTTTGCCTCATCTCCCAGACTGTAATTCAGAGGAACAACTTATAGCATCAGCGCATGTTTCATCTCAACATTAAACCTCTTCAACATCTTTCAACGAAAAAGTTGGTCTACGGTCTTCCAACTATAGTATTACAGAAAGAGCATCAATGGTCGGCGTGTCAACTAGGAAAAATGAAGCGAGCGTCTCATCATGTTAAACTGGTTGCTTCTACTTCACGTCCTATGGAACTGCTACACACAGACCTCTGTGGACCGATGCAGACACAGAGAATAAATGGACGAAAGTATGTGCTGGTTATTGTTGATGACTTCTCTCGCTACACATGGACAAAGTTCCTTCGAACTAAGGATGAGACAGGGGACTTGATTGTCTATTTTGTGAATCTACTCAGAATTTACTGCAGCAGACTATTCAAACCATTCGAACAGACAATGGAACTGAGTTCAAGAACAAGCATCTCAATGACTTCTATCAGAAACTTGGGATTAGTCAGCAATTCTCAGCCGCAAAGACGCCCTCAACAGAATGGGATCGTTGGAAGGAAGAACAGAACTCTAGTGGAAGCCACACGTACGATGCTGATTCATTCCAGTCTCCCACACTTCCTTTGGGGTGAAGCGGTAAATACTACCTGTTTCACTCAGAACAGGACGGTAGTTCACCAGCGCTTCGATAAGACTTCGTACGAGTTCATTAACAAGCGAGTACCCAACATTTCCTTCTTCAAGGTTCTCGGGTGCAAGTGCTTTGTGGCGAACGACAAAGAGCAATGTGCTAAGTTCGACCCTAAAGCATTTGAGCCACTTTTGTCGGGTATTCTTCCACTTCGAAGGCGTACCGAGTATACATCAAGTCCAACCGAGCTATCAAAGCAAGGTACAATGTCACTTTCCACGAAGTGGCAGAGATGGTTTATGGGCACATCAGTCCAGGACCCGTGCCTAACCAGATGGCTTTTGAATACGACAGTTCAGAACACGTATTCACTGTGTTGGCACAAAACCAACAGAAGACGGCAACAACTAAGGATTCAACGTCAGAAGAAGCTATAAGACTTGCGTTAGAGGACTTGGACTCTCTCTTTGAGCCCGTATATCGGCCATACACCATCACTGCTACACCTTTAGTGGATCCCCCACTCGATGAGGCCGATGTACCCAGCTCTTCAAATGTCCCCACCACACCCAATTTAGAAATACCTCAGCAGGCTGTAGATCCAACTATGGAAGTTGAGGAAATTTCATCAGAGTCGCTCAACTCGAGTATTGAATCTGAATTCCCTCAACTAGCGGAACAGCCTCCGACCATTGGAGAACTCGCTCCACAAATGGCTGACGCTTCTAGCTCTGCCTTGCCTCATGAGCGCAAATGGATCGAGCACATCCGGTTGATCAGATAATCGGTGATCCTTCGAGTGGAGTAAGGACAAGACATCAAAAAGGACTTTTTAGCTGATTTTTAAGCCAAAATGAGCCAACCAAGGTAGCAGACGCACATAAAAACCCGGATTGGGGAACAGCAATGCAAGACGAAATCAACTAATTCGAGTGTCTCCAAGTGTGGACATTAGTACCTCGTCCGCATGGGAAAACAATTATCGAGACGAAATGGGTGTTTAAAGCATTGACTGGTTGCGAAGGGCTACAATCAACGGGAAGGCATTGCCCGAATTGAAGCAATCCGCCTTTTCTTGGCTTATGCGGCTCATAAAGACTTCAAAGTTTACCATATGGATGTTAAGACTGCCTTTCTCAATGGCATGTTAAATGAGGAAGTCTATGTCGCTCAGTCATAAGGCTTTGTTGATCAAGCACACCCTGATCACGTCTATCGATTGCACAAAGCTCTCTACGGACTAAAACAAGCCCCACGTGCTTGGTATGATGTCTTGAGCGAATTCCTTATTAAGTCTGGATTCGTCCGAGGAATGATCGATATGACACTCTTCATCAAGTGGCAAGACAAGGACTTGATGATCATCCAAGCTTACGTAGACGACATCATCTTCGGATCAACAAATCCACGGCTTTGCAAAAGATTTGGAGATTTAATAAAGAGCAAGTTTAAAATGAGTCACATGGGACTCCAAGTCAGGCAGCTCGAAGATGCATCTTCGTAAGTCAGACGAAATACATCAAGGACATTCTGAAGAAGTTTCATCAAGATCAAAGCAAGCATCTCAGCACTCCTATGTCAATAAGCTGCAAGTTGGATGCCGATCCCACTGGAAAAGCGGTCGACATTACATTTTATCGCAGCATCATCGGCTCTCTTCTCTATATCACCTCAAGCAGGCCGAATATTATGTTTGCCACCTGCCTGTGTGCCACCCCAAAGACTCTCACAAGATCGCGGTCAAACGGATTCTTAGCTACCCCAAAGGAACCTCAACCCTAGGTTTATGGTATCCTGAGGGCACAAATTTCAAATTAATAGGCTATACTGACGCTGATTATGCAGGTTGTTGAATGGACAGGAAAAGCACCTCCGGTGGCGCTCAATTTCTCGGCGAAATGCTAGTCTGCTGGTCATCCAAGAAGCAGAACTGCGTCTCAACGTCTGTGGGTGGTGTAGCTACCGAGATTAATGCAGTCAATTATGTCTCTCCTAGAAGTTGGTTAGCTACCTCTCATTTTGTGACGGCTGAGGCTGAATACGTCGCGGGTGCCAGCTGTTGCTCACAAATGCTATGATGTGGACTCAGCTTCGCGATTATGGGTACAATTTAAATAATATACCCATTTACAATGATAGACAAAGTGCCATTGCGATTACGTGCAATCCTGCTCACCACTCACGCACAAAACACATAGATATTCGATATCATTTTATAAAAGATCACGTAGAAAACGGCACGATTGACATGTATTTCGTGAACGCGGGGTATCAACTAACTGACATTTTCACCAAGGCATTGGATGAAAAACGATTCCAATTTCCTGTCGGAAAATTAGGCATGTTAAATCTTCCGTAATATATGCTTTACGTGCTCCTATGTGCTTTCATATGTCCTATTCTATGTGTTTTCACTCTTAAATGCTATATCCTGCGTGAAAATTAAAGAATTATATAATAAATAAAATTATCCTAACAAAATAAAATCCAAAAATATTATACAAAAACTTACAATATTAGGGGAAAGACGATATCTTTAGGATGCGCGATCTAGTCACGTATGTTTCTCCCTGACATGCGACTGATTAAATGCTTAATTCTGTCAGTCTAAGTCGCATTCTTGTGTCTAAAGATCATTAGTTGATTCCTAATATTAGTGAGGTTTCTAGCCTTTCATTTCATTCGACGGGTCAATTCTTGAGCTAGTCACACAGTAATTGCTTGTCTTAACTAGTGATTCTTGGCCTCATACTCACCTTGTTTTAGATCATTAGGAAATTGATTAGGGCAATTATGAAATTCTTTACTCGGCCAAATATATAATTTTCAATCCTTTAACTTAGCCTTTAGTCATCCAGTTTGAGCCTTCTTCGAATACCTTTTCTTCATTTGAAACCCCTTTGAGCCTTCAACTGACTATCTAAGCTTTCGACGGGATGTTCAATCGAGAAAATGAGAGGGAGAAAAAGATACGACAAAGAAGAAGATGACAAAAGAAGGTGGAAAACGGACACGAGGAATGCAACGCACAAAAATCAGTCCAAAAGAACATGCCCTCCTAATTTTTGAGATCTTTTAGAAATCATAAGACGAGGGGCATGGATCTTGCTGTGAACTTCTCCCTTGATAATCTCGTATGCTCGTCAGAACGGCTGCAAAGAGGAGCACCCCGAAGTGAACTTCTCTAACGATAATCCGGTCTTATATCAGGAAACGAGAAGGGAGCACGGTATCGGCCCGAGAACCAACAAGAAATTCGCCATAGATAATCTCTCAGCCTCGTAGAGAAGCGGAGCTTCAGCTTGAGGAAGTGTAGACTGATACGAAAAAAAAGGGGGATGAAAATGACAATAGATACAAAAAAAAATGCCGAAAGAAGGAGAACGACGAAGAAATGGAAGACGACCAAAAGCTCACTTTTCCCAAAATGTTCCTTCCCGTCTTAGTCATAGCCAAATTGAAGCCTTCAAATCCCTTTGATTCCAAAACGACGCTCTTTCGCATAGGTGAAATGATTAAAAGCGCCTCGATCACAGGTAAATTGACTTAATATTGCTTGTCTTGACTTAAGTGATATAAATATAATAATCCCAAAAAAAAATTGAGTGCTAAAGTGAACCCAGTGAGAGTTGTCAAAATGGATCTCACTTTGAACTTAGGACTATAGTTTGCTGACATGACTTGACGGCATATGATCTTTTCAAGTGTCTTGTGAAATTTTAGGCGTGACAATGATCTAAGCATATTAATCTGACCCCATACTATTAATAATATTAATATACGAAAAAATTTATATAGATAAATGATAATTTTTCTTGAAATTCTTCTTCCTATTTTTTATGATTGTATGTTATGAAGAAAAATTAAATATATATATATATATATATAAGATAATTCGCACATTCTAATATGCAATATTACTTTGCATTTGAATTGAATTGATTAAATGCGATAATCTGTTTTAATTCGCACATTATGTTATGCAAATTCGGTTTGCATCTACTTTGAATTGTATAAATGCGAATATTTGTTCTTGCTCATACCCTCGCGCGAAATTATAATTACATGTATAGGGGAACATGTATCTAGGCTAATCGTGATAAATCGTTTTTTTTTGTGTTACTTTGATTGATTATATACTTACTTGATAAATCAATTGAGATGCATTATTTGAGGGGGGGCATTTACAAAATTTATGTCTTGAGCTCCAAATATTTTTGATGATTTTCTCTAAGTGTTGCAGAAAATTCAGTTCTGATTCTTGAATAACGCACTTCAATGAGGAGGACTTCACGAATTTTCACGATTTGGAGCGCACGACGTTGGTTTAAATTTTTGTTGGTTAAATATTTTGATGGTTAACGTGTTTTATGGATTCGAATTTAACCAATTTTCTTAAAAACTTTTCAAAGGACGCCTGATTACAAAAATTGCTCCCAAATTAACTCTATATTCTCGACATTTTTTCTCTAAGTATTGCAGATTTTCAAATTTCGACTATGGAGCCAGATGTCACCATTCAGAAATTACAGGGAGTTAATTGCATTTATTTTCATATATAGGGGGAGCAATTACGTGGTTTTTACTTGATTTAAGGGTCAATCTGAAAGCATAGGATAACTCACATTTGATATATTAGATGAAATTAGTAATTTTCAATCACAGTTTCTCGAGCGAAAAATTGAATTGGGACCAAATGGTAATTTTCACTCCCGGTTTTTCGAGCGAAAATTAAATTGGGACCAAGTGAAATTTTTCGATATGAGTTTCTCGAACGAAGATTAAAAATGGGCTTGTCCAATCGCGAACCCAAAATGTCCAGTCAGCCCATTAATGTGAAATACACTTTTTGCAGTCGAAAAACTTCCACAGACGCATAAATCCCATTCGAGAACCCTACAGTAATTTAAAATTCCCTCACGCGAAAAACTCAACAGTAAAGACGAATTTCAAAATCCACAAAATCTTTTAAATTTCAACCGATTTTCGTCTTTCTAAGGTAGAATCGACGTTTATTAGGTGTTTGTGTGTGATTAAACTTCGTTCTCATCTACATTTTACAGTCTTTCGCTTGACTCTGTGAGTAGATTTTCGATTGTTCAAACTGTGAAAAACCCACATGCTATTTCGATGAGATTTAAACCTGTTTCAGTGTTTATCTGGGTTAAAATCTACGTACTAGGATAGTTTAAGGGTTTTTGATCGTCATAAGAGTATATTGTTTCAATTATCTGCGTTTTTAGAGCTCGATTGAAAGTCTGAGTAAAACTGGGTATTTAAACGTTTAAAGGTGTTGAAGAACTTTCTCGATCGCAAACAGTTTCAATTTCAATTTGATTGAGTTACTATTTGCATCGTAAAAGTTATTCGATCGCTAGATTTTTTTGACTTAGTCAATAAGAGTATAGCGTAGATCGCAAATACTTACAATCGAAAAATCTAATTTTGATTTTATGCGAGCAAAAGATTACTGAGTGGAATAGATAAAATAGATGTAATTAACTTTCGAGTGAAAAACTTACCATCGAAAACAGTAATTTCGATTTCAATTTTGTTCTCGGTCGTAAATTTTAGCGGCGATAAAATTAATTTTTCGACGATAAAAATTCTAGATCGTAAAATTTTGCAGCGAAAATCTATTTTAAAATCGAAATACTTTCTCGCTCGATAACTTTCACGACGAAAATTTTATTCACTCGCGAAAAAATTTATCGATCGTAAATTTACATAGAAATCAATTTTCTCGATCGTAGATTTACACGGAACTTTTTCTCGATCGTAAAATTTCTCGGCTACAGTACCACGGAAATTTACACTGTAGCAGACGTAGCGAATAAAATTTTCGATCGCAAATTAGAACGGAGACTTAAGTTCATAAATCACACTTAGGCAATTAAAATTGAGGATTTCAATTCTCGCACGATAAATAGAACGGAATGAACAGTGCTTGATTTACGATTCAACACTTAGAATATTTTCGACTAAACTCTTTTGTACTTAAGTCGAATTGATATTATATCTTAAAAAAATTTTCACTTTGTAATACCTATGCGTGAATTTAGATTTCAATCACAAATTTATCAAACCTGTTATGAAATGCTAAACTATTATGGTTTGATGAAATTAAATTTCGACTCAATTTCATTTTTGAACTAATGTTTTGGTTTTCTAATTGATTTTCAGATGGATCTTTATCCAGCCTATAACCATATTTACGATAAGAACCTTTACCTCAAGGTTCAAGACACCAATTTCCAACTCGACCTGACTACCTTTACGTGTCCGGACGAGATCATTGTGTCCATATTGCAAGGCCATCCCCTCTGGCACGCGCTCACAGTGGCAGCATCCGTGCCAATGGTCTACTTACACCAATTTTGGGGAAGATTAAAGAGTCTAGTAGTTGACGGCTCCTATCAATTCACCACGGTCCTCGGGACTAGACACATAAGCTTTAGCAAGGATGATTTCGGGCTCGTCCTAGACCTACCCTTCAGCCTCAACTATTACCCTATGCCTTCAGATGCAGAGATGGTGCATAACTTTCTCCACATGGGATATCGTCCTCCGCTCACCAAACTTGCACAAGTCCAGAGCAACGGAATCCCGCATCCATGGAAGACACTGTTTTGAATTATCAACAAGTGTCTGTCGGCAAAGCACGCCAGGTTCGACAAAGGCAACATCAACATTCTCCACATTTTTCACGGCATACTCGCGAAATTACGATTTCGCTCAACTGATCTGGAACGACTTAGCAGAACAGGTCAGACAGAAAGAGAACAAGAGATCGAAGAATGTCTCGTATGCTAGGTGGTTCAACGTCATTATCACACAACTCATGGAGATGCACGAGAACATCCCTTGGCTACCTCCTGGAGCTACCAACCCCCAAGACTCAAGTTCTTTCACAATCCAAGGCTCACAGATTTGGATCAGCCGTCGATGCTGATCCCGTTCGAGCTACTTCGTCTTGCCGACCCCTCGGGAGACGTTTATAGGCTATACTGCCGGGAGAATCATTTCACAGAGCAGATGATTCGAGGGCCCCCGATAGATTTTCATGTGAGCCCTCCCCAACAACAGCAGTACCAACCTAGCCCTGAGGCCGAGTTGATATATCAAGTGGCCCAGGAGCTTCCAACTCAAGAAACTCAACTACCTGATCTAGATGTCATGTTGATTGATGCAGTGGCACAAGAGTTAGAAGTCGTGGCTCCACAACAATCACTCGGTGCTGAACTGCCCATCATTGTAGGCATGTTCCAAGGATCTATTTAGGAATTCTACCACAAGAAGCACAGCCCGAAGCAGAAACGGAGCACAGTCCACTATCACAGGCTACTACGCCTACACTAGAGGCCGTGATTCCCACGATCACATCTCAAGAGCCTCAACCAACAGAAGCCCATGAGGATGTTGAAAGAGAACCAACTCCTCATACAGCTACTTCGTCTGAAGCCACGGATTCCGACGAAGAGGTTCAACTGACCCACTCACAAACTCATCCATCCTCATTAATCCATACACCATACCCATTACCGAACTCCACGATATATTACTCGCCCGCCTCATAGGCCTTACCACCCGAACGCCCCAAGAAGAATCACTCTACAGGCGTCTCGTGGATCATCCTGAGCCACCTACTCAATCCTGTTGAGGCCAAAGCTCCCGCACACGACGTCTTGACGATCCAGACGATCAGGACTGACATGAGGGGGAGAAAAGACCTAGGACATCTTCGAGTGGCCAAGGAGAAGGTCAAGAACAAGGTTCAGGCGCGATGCAGATAAGCGCTAGATCAGGCGAAACCCAACCCACTACCCAACCGCACACCGCACCACCCATACTCTAACCCAAATCGACCCACCAACCTTTCACCTAATAACGCCTCGGCCCACACCAATACCTTTCACAAGCCCCTTGCTTTCGGAAGAAGAAGCAAGTGTCGCCATGCTCGTAGCCTTAGCGCAAACTCAAGCAACGCCCTCAATCGCTCCAGACCAATCGGGACCATCTGGACATGGTGTCAACCCACACAAGTTCCTTAAAATTCCAAAAATATTATACATATACTTATAATGTTAGGGGGATGAAGGAATCCTTTAGGATGCTTTGATCTAAGTCACGAATAATTTTCCCCGACATGCGACTGATTCATTGCTTAATTTTCTCAGTCTAAGTCGCATTCTTGTGTCTAAAGGTCATTAGTGTGTTCCAGTAGACACAAAACCACTTCATATAAGTGAGGATTCTAGCCTTCTTATTTCTTCTTTCTACGGATTTCTTCTTGAGCGAGTCACGCATCAATTGCTTGTCTTAACTAGTGATTCTTGGCCTCATACTCGCCTTGCGTTCGATCGTTAGGAAAATGATTAGGGCATTTAGGAAATTCCTCACTTGGCCAAATAGAAAATTTCAATCCTGCTTTTAGTCATCCATTTTGAGCCTTCTCCGAATATCTTTTCTTCCTTTGATACCCCTTCGAGCCCTCAATCGACTGTCTAAGTCTTCGGCGGCATATTCAAACAAGAAAATGAGGCGGAGAAAACGTTACGACAAAGAAAAAGATGACAAAAGAAGGTGGAAAATGCACACGAGGAATGCTCAACGCACAAGAAGTAGTCCAAAAGAACCTGCCCTCCCAATTATTGAGATCTTTCAGAAATTATAAGAAGAGGGGCATGGATCATGCTGTGAACTTCTCCATCGATAATCTCGTACACTCGTCAGAACGGCTGAAAAGAGGAGCACCACGAAGTGAACTTCTCCAACGATAATCTGGTCTTATATCGGGAAACGAGAAGAGGAGCACGGCCTTGGGTTTGAATTCCATAACTGTGAACTTCTTCAAATTGATAATCTCTGAAACCTCTCTAGAGATTAAGAGAAAAGGAGCACGGTATCGCCCCGAGAACCAACAAGAAGGACTTCGCCTTAGATAATCTCTTAGCCTCGTTGAGACGGAGCTTTAGCTTGAGCAAGTGTAGATAGATATGAAAAATACAAAGGATGAAAATGACAAGAGAAGATACGAAAAGTGAAATGCCAATGAAGGAGAAAGACTAAAGAAAAAGAAGACGAAGACTCTAAGCCCATTTCCAAAAAATTTTACTTCCCTTCTAAGTCAGAGCCAAATTAAAATCCTTCAAAGTCCCTTTGATTCCAAATCGATGATCTTTCGCTTAGGTGAAATGATTAAAAGCGCCTCGATCACAGGTAAATTGACTTAAAATTGCTTGTGTTGACTTGAGTGGTATAAATATAAAAATCCCAGGGTAAAAATAATTGAGCGCTAGGGCGAACCTAGTGAGAGTTGTCGAAACGGATCATTCTATGAACTTAGGACTTTAGTTTGTTGACATGACTTGACTGCATATGATCTTTTCAAGTGTCTTGTGAAATTTTAGGCGTGACATTGATTGAAGCAAAATAATCTGACCCCATACTATTAGTAATTTTAATATTCTTAAAATAATAATAATAATAATAATAATAATAATAAAAACACACATTCTGAATGCATGTTTACCTTGCATTGATATTGAATTTTACAAATGCGAATTATTTTTTTTGCTCATACTCTTATGCAAAATTTTAAAATACATGATTAGGGGACCATGTATCTAGGCTAAATTGTCATTGCGTGTTACTTGTTTGGTGCTTGATTTAATTTTCTATGTTTACATGTTAAATCAATTTCGATGCAATATTTGAGGGGGAGCATTTACGTGGTAGCTAATTACACAGTCATAATCTTTGACTAGTTCGAGCCACCGTCTCTGCCTCATGTTCAACTCCTTATGAGTGAAGAAGTATTTCAGACTCTTGTGGTCTGTGAAGATTTCACATCGCTCTCCGTATAAGTAGTGCCTCCAGATCTTGAGAGCGAAAACCACTGCGGCTAGTTCTAAATCGTACGCCGGGTAGACTTTGAGCTCCAAATATTTTTGATATTCTTTCTCTAACTATTGCAGAAATATTCGATTCAATTTTTCTCGCTACAACGCACTTTAATGAGGAGGACTTCATGATTTTTCACGATCTGGAGCCACGGCATTGCTAAAAAATTCAGGGGGAGCTTGGTTAAGAACAATTGATTCCTAATTAACTCTAATATTCTCAACAATTTTTACTCTAAGTACTGCAGATTTTCAACAATCGACTATGGAGCCAGATGTCATCATTCAGAATTACAGGGAGTTAATTGCATTTCTTCTAATACTTAGGGGGAGCAATTATGTTGGTTTTAATTAAAAAAGGGTCGATCTGAAAACATCTGAAAAACATACGATCGAGAAACTGGATAGAAAAAGTCATCTTCGATCCTAAGTTTCTCGAGCGTAAATAGTATTGGACCTGATTTTCCTTAGAAGCAAAAAAGTCCCGTCAGCCCAATAAGACTTTTTGCAGTCGAAAACGTATTTCTCACGCAAAACCCTCATTCGTAAAAGTAACAGTATCGATTGAAATTTCTCGAGCGGAAAACTAAAAACGAAAGACGAACTCAAAATTCACTCAAACTCTTTAATCTTACACAGTTTTCGTCTTTCAAAGGTAGATTCGATATCCATTAGGTGCTTGTGTCTGATTGATTTCAGTTTGTGTCTATATTCTTCAATTTTTCGCTTGATTATGTATTCGATTTTCGACAGTTTAAAACTGTGAAAACCCGCATTTTGTAATGCAGAGATTTAGACCTTTGTCCGTGTTTATCTGGGTTAAAATCTGCATCTTAAGACAATATCGGTGTTTTAATCATTCGGATAGTATAAATCCTCGATAATCTGCGTTTTAGAGTTCAAATTGATGCTTCGATTAATCTGGGTTTTTGAAGGTTTGTC
Organism: Craterostigma plantagineum; assembly: GCA_027422505.1. Taxonomy (NCBI): domain Eukaryota; kingdom Viridiplantae; phylum Streptophyta; class Magnoliopsida; order Lamiales; family Linderniaceae; genus Craterostigma; species Craterostigma plantagineum. The sequence goes on along the minus strand of JAPQWV010000005.1, from coordinate 14,810,969 downwards.
GAAGAACTTTCTCGATCGTAAACAGTATCAATTCAATTTTAATTAGATTGAGTTACTGTTTGCATCAAAAAAGATTTTCGATCGATAAATTTTAACTTAGTCGTTAAGATAGATGACGTAGATCGAATATTTACTTACCATCGAGAAATCGTATTAGAATTTTATGCGAGCGAAAAATTATTAAGTGAAATAGATAAAATAGATTCAATTTATTTACGAGCGCAAAACTTACCATCGAGACAGTACTATCGATTTCATTCTATCGGTCGCAAATTTTAGCAGCAAAGAAATCATTTTTTTGACGTTAAATTTCTCGATCGTAAAAACGCAGCGATAATTTTGTTCGATCGAAAATTTTCTCGGCGATTGACCTAGTTTCTCGTTGACTATTTTCTCGATCGACAAACTTCGCAGCGAAAACTGATTTAAAATCGGAAAACTTTCTCGCTCGACAGAAACCAAGACGAAAATTTTATTCAAGCGAGAAAAAATTTCTCGATTGTAAATTTACGCGGAATTCAATTTTCTCGATCGTAAATTTATACGAAAATTTTTCTCGAGCATAAAATTTCTCGGCTACAGTACCACACCTTAAGTTCACACTTAGAAAAGTTTCTCTAAGTCCTTTACATTGTAGCGAACATTAATGAATAAATTTTTCGATCGCAAAATTAAACGGAGACATGAATTTACGATTAGCACTTAGGATTTTAAAATTGAGAATTCAATTCTCGTGCGAAAATTTAGCGGAGTGAACAGTGATATTCTCGCGGCAAAACACTTAGAAAAATTTCGATCCAACTCTTACATGCCTTACATGAAACCTTCAAAATTTCCTTAAAATGCCATTGCATTTCTTTTCCTCCGTATATCCTATGTGCATAATTGAATCGTACATAAATATCATACGTGCTACAAATTGTTCAAATACTTCAGTTTGATATAATAATTTACTAATTTTCTATTTCAGATGGATCATTACCCGGCTTACAACCACATTTATGACAAGAACCTGCATCTCAAGGTTCAGGACACCAATTTCTAGCTGGACCTGACCACCTTTCGGTGTCCAGACGATATCACAGTGTCTATGGCACGCACTCACAGTGACGGCCTCAGTGACAATGGTCTATCTCCAACAGTATTGGGTCGCATCAAGAGTCACGTAGTTGAGGGAGCTTACAGTTTCACTTCGGTGCTCGGGACGAGGCATATCAGCAGGAACAAAAATGATTTTGGCCACATCTTGGACCTGCCTTTCATCCACAACTACGATCCTCTGGCCACGGATGCGGAGATGGTGCATGACTTCCTACAAATGGGATAGCGACCGCCGCTCACCAAGCTAGCACAAGTACAAAGCAACAGCATCCCACATCCATGGAAGACACTTTTTGGGATAATCAACAAGTGTATGTCGCCGAAGCATGCCGGATTTGACAACGGCAACGGCCACACCCTAGCATCTTCCACGGTGTCATGTTCTCACGAAATTACTATTTCGTTCAGCTGATCTGGAACGATCTTGCAGAACAGATCAGGCAAAAAGAGAATAAGAGGTCAAAGAATGTGCCGTACGCCCGGTGGTTCTCTGTGATCATTGCTCAACTCATGGAGCTTCACGAGAATATTCCTCGACTGCCTCTAGAAGGGAACTACCAGCCGCCTAAGTTCAAATTCTTTCACCACCCCAGGCTTACGGATCTGGATCAGCCATCGATGCCGATTACATTTGAGCTACTCCATCTCGCTGACCCCTCGGGAGATGTGTACCGCTTATACTGTCGGGAGAATCATCTCACGGAAGCGATGATTCGAGGGCCTTCGACAGACTTCAATGTGAGCCCTCCTCAACAACAACACCATAGCTCCGAAGCCGAGTTGATAGGTCAAGTGGCCCAGGAGCTCGAAGTGGAGACTTTCGCTCAGGACATAGACGCCATGTTGATTGAGCGCAAGAGCTGAAAGTCGAAGCTTCGGTCGAAGCACTAGGAGCTGAACTGCCCATCCATGTAGGCGTGTTTCAAGTGTCTATTGAGGAGATCCTCCAACAAGAAGCACAGCCAAATGCAGAAATGGGGCACAGCCCAACTCAACCGACAGCACAAGCCCATGAGGAGTCTGCACGTGACCCAACTCCTCACACGGCTACCTCATCAGAGATAGAGTCAGATGAGGAGATACAATTGATTAGACGGCCTCCCGCACATTAACTCACATCCGACGAGCCCGTCTTACCTGTTGTTGGTTCCACGTCAGACACGACGCTGGTTTTCACTCCAAGGGCTGAGGGCCTTCCTTCGCTCCACCTTGAGCCGCAGCCCTATCCCTTAGCGTCCGTCGAGGCCGAGATTCAGACGCCGATAATTACCGGCCAAGAACTTCAAGTGTCTGACACGCGAAAGTGTCTGACACGCGAGTTCAATCAGAACTTGCAAGAACACTCATAGATGCGAATCTTTTAGATTCAAATCAAGGATTGGGTGGAAGTCTCTCACCGTCACAACCTCAAGTGATGACGAGCCAACCTACTGAGCAGGTGTTCACTCATGGGTTGATAACAGGCAACATCAGTCGTCCTGGTCCATCTACGGAGGCATCCGTCCCATTGGTGACTGAAGGGGACTCAAGGCCGCTCTCTCCGAAGCATTGAAATCTTTTGAAGACAAACTTATGGAGAGCGTGCGTACTGCAATCGAGATGTCCCGTCAAGATCGAGGGAAAGGACCCGTCTCGGAGCCAACTTCATAACAAGCCAACCACACCTCACCACAACCCACACCCACCGACCCTTTCCGTCACTCATCCATCCTTATCAACCCATACCCGTACCCCTCAGTGAACGCCACGACATCATGCTAGCCTGACTTATTAGCCTTACCAACCGGACAACTCAAGAAGAATCTCTCTTCCGATGTCTGGTGGACTAACCTGACCTACCGACCCACACTCGCCGTGGCGAGGACTCCCGTTCCAAACGACGACAAGACGACCCGGACGACCAGGATCGTCATGAGGGGGAGAAGAGGCCGATAACATCTACAAGTGGTCAAGGATTTGAACAAGACCAAGGCTCGGGCTCAGCACAAGAAAATACTGGAGCCGCTGAATCCTCACAACCCACTACTCAAACAACCTTCACCATGCACCGCACCACCCAAACTCTAACCCAAATTGAACCACCAATCTTCAACCTAAGGACGCATCCTTCCACACCACCATCAATCTACACAAGCCGATTGCTTTCGGAAGAAGAAGCAAGTGCCGCAATGCTCATGGCCTTGGCAGAAACTCAAGCAACTCCCAGCTCGACCGCTCCAGAACAGTCGGGAACATCAAGAAGTGGAGACAATCCACACGAGTTCCTCGACAAATACATCTTTGAAGGACAGTGGATGACCCACAGTATGCCCGATGACCTTCAAAGACAGAGACTCAAGGACGTTCGACACTTCTTATAACAAGCTTCGGTTGACCTAGTCCTGATAGAAGACGAAGAACTTCAGGAAGGTGAAGATCATGAGCAAATTCCCCCAAGGCTCTCAGAGTTGATTGCTCAACGAGCGAATTCCCCTACGAGACTAATGCCAGGGTCCGTTCGAATGGACACGCCATGAGAGAATATTAGGATTGAAATCCCATTCCTTGAGGAAGTTCGTCAGCACATATGGAGATCACCGGACAAAGTCAAGCAGTTGAACGAGTTCGAACTCAGAGGCATCTCTCACTGAGAACAGTAGAAAAGGGTGACTTATCTTTGGATGCTAACCCATCTTGGACCTGATGTGAGGCTGGGGATTCCAAAAGGACAATTGAAGAGTCATTTCAAGAGTCTATCCCTAATTTGTCAGCTGCTTGGTGTCTACTGTACAAAAGGCAATCTTCTAACTCCTTTCTATATCTCTACCAGCTGTACGTAGAGAAGTACAAGGGTCCACAAGGCTTTATAAAGAAGGAAGGACTCGAGGGACTCTACCGGTTCATGGTGCACCAAGTCAAATACTTTGCCGCACACGACCATCAGATGGATCTGGAGAGCAACATGAAGAAGGTCAACATGACCGCTCCGTTCAACAAAGGACCTGAGGTCGAAGGGCTTCCCAACAATCACGTGCACATAAGCTCAGTCTTGGCAATCACCTACCACAATCTAATTGTCAAAAAGAATAGAGTGATGCCGAAGACTGAAGTAAATAAGTTCTGTGATGGGACACTCAAAGTAATCAGGAATAACATAGAGAAGAGACAGACACCATGCTGCGTCTTCACAGGTTCGTGAGAGAGCAACCCCTCCTGATGGAACTCCTTGCAGACATCGAGGAACGGCTGAAGCTGAGAGAAACCATAAGGAGCTACGAGCATGCACTGGGCTTGCGCATGTCGTACTATGCCCGACGAGGACTGCAATCAAGCACAAAAGGGTGAGAATGTAGAATACAGCTTAGAATTGTGCTTTGATTTAATTAGCTGTCCTTGTAATTAGGGGCTTTAATTGTATTTGTTCTTAGATTAGGACTTACTTGTTATTTATACCAAGTTTGTTTGGTATAAATACTATGTACACATTCAGAATCAATAAAAAAAAGTTTTAGAATTTGATCCGAAGGGCTGACAAACTAAATTCTAGAGAGAGAAATAGCAAAAACACTTTCTCACACTTCAACACTCTCTCTCTCGCGCGAAGAACAAAGGTTTGCGATCGAAGATTCAATTCACACAATTCACATCGTAAATCCATGTTTCTCTGCCTAGAATCTTGTAGTTGATAATCTAGGGACCTAACAAAGAGGAAGAGGGAAATAGTACACCATAGAAGATGAAATAGAAGACGAAGGGTTTGGTGTGAGAGAATAAAAGAATTTACTTGAAAAGAAAGAGATTGGAAAGGAGGAGAGAGAAATGATTTTTATTTACCTAAAGAGGATTGTTTTATTTAAAGTGGATTGTAGTGTGGGAGAGAGAATGTGATGAGTAGGATAAAAAAATTCTATATTATTAATTTTAAAATGGGTGGAATATTTAGTGGAATAATATGTTGGAATAGAGGATCCCGTGTGATAAAAGGGAAAAAGGAGTTTTACTGTTACTAATTTAATTAATATGTAAAGTAATGTTAAAAATACTTGCCAATTAAAAATGCAATTTTAATGTTAATAAATAGTTAATTTGTATTTTAACTTTGAAATAAAAACTTATTTATTTAGAAAGATTATTCAAACTAGATCTGTCAAACGGGCCCCTGGGGCGGGCCGGCCCGTTACCTGCCAATTGGCGGGGCGGGCACGGATAGGCGCCCGCCCGCCCCTTGGGCGTGCCGCGGGCCAGGCAGGCTTTGCCCGCCAGAAATAAAATAAAAAAAGAGAAAAAAATTTAAAAAAGAGGAAAAATAAAAAAGAAGAATTTTTAGTTTGAAACTATTTGTAATTTAACGCTATCTCTTTAATATAATATGTTTATTTTATTAAACTAATTCCACTTAAAATTGTATTAAAAATAGAAAAAACTTATATAATTTTTTACACATCTATTATTAATATATATGCTGCTCACCTTGCGTGAGCACCATCCGTGGGCACCTGTTGTGTGGCATTTTTTGCGCCACGTCAACATGCCAAATCAACCCTCGACGGGTTCAGTAATCCCATGTGTAGGTTATAGATCAATAAAAGATACCATTGTATGCTGATTTGGCGCATTGATATGGTTGGTGCTCATGAAGGTGCTCACGCAAGGTGAGCACCATAACATTACTCTACATATATATATATATATAGATATATGTATAAATATTTTTAATAGTGGCGGGCCTATTCACAGCCGGGCTAGCCCACGGGCCTATTTGACAATTCTAAATGTGCCATTGGTTAAAACGACTTAATTAATAATTTATTCCATGTAATTAATACTCCCTCCGTCCCAATAATTTTTGTACATTTTACTATATCGGGCGTCCTACTATCTTTTGTACATTTCCTTTTTTAGCAAAAACTACCACAAACAATCAATATAATAATATTAAACATTCTTAAAAGACGTAGGGGTGGGATCGGGTTGCGTTTTTCGGGTATCGGGTTTGTCGGGTCGGGTACCCGACATGTGCGGGTTTGTGTTTCAATACCCGACCCCGACCCGATAAATATCGGGTACCCGACGGGTACCCGACTTTCGGGTTCGGGTTTTTTTTTTTTTATGTTCGGTACCAAACTAAGAAGAGTGCACTCTCTGGCGAAGTGACCTGGCTTGCCACAGTTGAAGCACTTGTTAGCCTCCTTAGGATTCTTGACATCGGAGCTCTCTGGTGCACGTTCTTTGTTTTTAAAGCTTGTAGTCCGAAGTCGGTTGGCTGAGGTTGACGACTTCTTCTTGAAGTAATTCTTGCTCATCATTTGTCCTATGAGAGCTAATTGCTTTCCTAGTGCTTTCAGATTTGGCTCAACGTCGGAGTCCGACTCTTCTTCCGACTCTGAAGGTGAAGGAGGCCTAACGGTCTTTTCCTTTCTTGTTCTTGAGCTCCTCTTCTCCGAGACTAAGTCAAAAGTGTCTTCGTTCTGTTTGCCTTTCTGCTCCTTGAGAATCTCGCTTATATCATCCTCATGCTGTGCGAGATTGTCAAACACGACATGGACATCCAACTCCTCTAGATCTTTATTTTGTCGAATCTGAGTGGATATTTTCTTCCATTCCGCGGGCAGAGAAGATAGAAATCTGATATTTGTCTCCATGTTGGTCTTCGTGATCTCTATCTTCCTCATCTCGTTGAGAAGAGTGAGGTATCTTTGGTAGATCTCGTATAGACTCTCCTCAGGCTTTGCTTTGAAGGAGTCGTAAGCGGTGAGAATGTTCGCCTTTTTGGCCTTTATGCCAACTTCCGTCCTATGCATCATCCTATGCAGTTCATCCCACATTCCTTTAGCCGATGAAAGGCTATTGATAAATGAAATTTATATCGTGTTTTATACCCCGTAAAAGCGTAATATCGGTTGTTATTTATTTGAATTTTCCTCGAATATCATACGTATATGTTTATATTTAATTTTTGACAGATATTTGGGAGAAGAACTACAACCGGGAATATTCGGGGTTGAATTATTGAGGAACCGTCGAACCAAATATCGGTCCAAATACAATTGGGCCGAAGAGTAAAATTCAGCCCATAAGTTGCAGCCCACAAAAAAAGTCCAAGCCCACACAATTATACAATAGATACACAATACACACACATGCTCACACACGCACAAACGAAGAATGGAGACCCACAAGCAGACACACGCACACAAAGGTGAAGAAAAAAAGTAGAAACTCACGGCTCAAGGAGAAATGCAATCCCACGCCGTTCTTGGAGCAGCCAAACAACGATTTTGTCTCCCCTTCATCATCTTTAAATAAAGCGACGGAAACGAGCACAAGGGGGGAAACGACGCATAAGAAAAAGCCACTCCAAAGAGCCCTCTGAATAATCGACATCCTCCAGGCCATTAGATAAAATCATATACGGCTGAGGAGAGTTTGAGCACATTGTTCGCAGGGCTGATCCGTGGACTGTGAAGCGAAGGCGAGGAGCTGCGACAGATTGAGCTGTGAGCGGGTGCACGGGGACTGACCAAGGGCAGATCTGAGCCGAGCACGGGCCGGGACTGCAGCTGAGACCGACAGACGGACGTAGCGGGCTGACTCGTGGGCTGCTGCGGCTGTGACGGGCTGCGGGCGTAGGAGGAGCAGCAAGCGAGAAGTACAAAAGAAGGGCAAGGAAAAGGTTGAAGTTGGTCGCCCACCATCTGCTCGACAAAAGTCATCAACGAAGGATCAACCACAAAGGCGAAATTCAGGGAAGAAATTATGAATTTCTTGTTGTTGTTTATGTTTCTTGTCGTGTTGGTGTTTCGTATGAGTAGCTAATCTCGTAGTATTTGAGATAAAGATGAACCCTAGCGATATCGTATGTGTTTAAAAGTATTATTGTTTTGGCTATTATTACGACTCGTTTACGAATTATGATATTATTTTGATTATGTCTATGTGATTAAGATAGTTTTTGGGCAAATCGTAAGCTACGCTCGAGAGATGGGCTAACGATTAGACCACTCGTAAACGAGCGGAATAAATCCATCGCTAGATATAGGTTGGGCTATCCCGTCGGATTAGAGTCAAATCTAATAGCGGGATTCATCGTGTTTTAATGCGATCTTCGTTTAAGTAGTTAGGGAAGCTTGCCCAGCTACTTAATTCGTAGATTAGTTGTTACAAGTCGAAGCGAGTAAGCGCAGTTTCGCCCAATCGTAGAAACCCGTATACATACCATAGGAATCCCCACGGTCTAATAATTAGCTAAAATATATAGCTTGTTTGTCGTCGATCGAGCTAGGGGGATTCAAGTCTCAAATACGTCCGCTTTCATAAATCGTCCCAACTCCGTTATTGTTATTTTATCAGATTTTTATTTTTGTGTTTATCGCTTATTTAGTTTATCGTTATTTATATTTGTATCAAACCAAAAATATTTACTAGGATATTTAAACGACGGTTTTCTAAAGTATATAGTTCCTTTGGGTTCGATACTCGAATACTTGCCATTTTTATACTATTTTCGATAGGTACACTTGCCTGTTGAGCGTAGGATAGTTTGCAATATTCGTTTTATTTTTATTACTCGATCCGCTGGATCAAGTTTTTGGCGCCGTTGCCGGGGAACTATTGATATTTGGAAAACTTTAGTTTATTATTCTAGCTATTATTATCATTATTTTTATTAGTATTATTATTGTTATTACTCTTATTGTGTGTCAGTTATTATTAGTACTATTATCATTATTATTATTATTATTATTATTATTATTATTATTATTATTATTTACGAGTATTTTTATTATTACTATTATTTTTATTCTTATTATTTTTTCTATTTATTGTTATTATTATTAGTATTATTTATGAGTATTTTTTTCTCTCTTATTCTAGGAGGACAAAATTAAGTCCAGATTTGGGAGCGAGAGATGGCGGAGGTCATGGCGACAACACACAAAAGAAAACGTGTGGCCCACAACAGACATAAAAGCTAAGCAGATCAGATATACGAACCATCGAAGCTCTCAGTAGACGATCGGACGTTCATGAGGAGTAATTAGAAATCGAACGAAATAGCATGTCGGCTGGAGATACCCGCATCGTTGCCGCCAATTCCCAATGACCTTCACACCCCAACCTTAGGAAAACGTATCACCGACCCGAGCCACGAATTTAGAAATGAGTTCCCCATCAATAGCTAGGACCCAGATCTAGGTTATGAGAAAGTTCTATAGTGATGTTTGACGTAGGAAATGCAGCGACTTAGGAATTAAGAAATTCACCTAGTGAAACCGTTAGGGTGGAACTGATTGGTAAAGGAAGTGAGTTAGATACGTGGGGATGAGATAAGAGGTCGTTACCCCGTATTGCTCCGAATGGACAGATTTCGGGGGCGAAATCGTTTTTAGGGGGGGGGGGAGGATGTAGCACTCGAGTCATCGTAAGTATTATGGCCCACAAATTTGCGTAAATATGGGATGCAAGTATGCGCATTTCGTACAATTATTCTGTGCTCGTGTAAATTATTTGTTGAAATGAGTGCCTAATTGTCTCGTGAAATTGTGCATTTAATCGGTGATCACGTGACGTGCCTACGTGACTAAGGAAATTTGGTGAAATTAATTTGGGCCATATGGCTTCCAATTTAATTGGGATTTTCGAAAATAGGCCCATAAGGAAATTGGGCCATGAGTGAAAATTCGATTTAAAATCTCTAGTGGGCTAGAATTAGAATATGAGGCCCAATGAACATAGGGGTGACTATGGAGACAAAACTTCCTTAAAATAGGGGATATTTTCGTTACTTGAGCTTGAACCACTTAAACCTCACCTAAAAACCATTTCAAGTCCACAAACCCCATAGAAAGGAAAACAACGAAAGCTGAAGCAACGGAGAAGGAAGTGCCGAGTAGAAAATCGCCCAAGTTCGAACTGGTATAAGCTCCCACCCAATTTTCGTGTTCTTATTTAAGAAATAATGTACCTTGGCAGGCTAGGGCACGAAAATACATGTATCATGTGTTAGGAGTTGTACGACCTTAATTCTCGAAGGTGTTTTAACCTTAGTCTAGGATTTTAACATAATTTAGGGACGTTTAGACAGGAAAATAAGTGTAAGAGTGCATAAATGTTAAGTTCGGATTTTAGGACCTTAAGAAGTTCATACGGTCTTCAACGAGTTCTTAGGAAAATAGCTTTTTAATCCTTAAAAACCAGCGTATCACGAATTGAAAAGTGTTTTAGGAAGATAGGATTCGTGAAATAAGAATTTCACGAAGTGGTATTTCGCGAATCGTAAGCCGCGAACTCGTCAATTTCACGGGTCGCGTTCACTTGGCGAATTGAAGACGTTTTACGGGCTCAAGGTTTGGCGGGTCGTTTTGCGAATCGGAAGAACTTGGCTCGGCTATTCCGCGAATCCACGCAATTGGCGAACTCATGCACTTTGCGAATCCATCCAGCGAGTCCACACAAGCCGCGAAGTTAAGAAGCCGCAAAACCTACTTGCGAACTAAGAAGAGAATTTGGTGAATTTAGGGTTTCGCGAATTGAGTCTATTTGGCGAATCCACGGATGAGGTGCACTTCGCGAACCCTAAGCCGCTAGGATTTTGCGAACTCACATGGCTCCAACTTTGCGAATCCATGGAGGTTTTGCGGGCTGAAGAGGATTGCGAACTCAAACCATTTCGCGGGTCCTATTTGGCGAATCCATTGTATTTTGCAAATTAGGAGCATTTCATGGGCCACACACACGATTCGCGAACCGATAGTGAATACACTTGGCGAATTGAACCCCTTACATAAAATCGTTTTAAGTTATAAAAAATAAAAATAAAATAAAACTATCGCATTTTTAGGAAAAATATTTTCGCACCATTTAATAAGAAAAATATTCTAATTCCAATGAGCATAGGCTCTTTCAACGCCCGATCATAATTTGCCTATCGATGTTTTCGGGGTCAGTTTTCGGTATAGGCAGACGTCGTATTTGATGGAATTTTGGAACGAAAATTTTACGTAGTTAATTAATATAATTTATAGACTGACTTTATAGCCTTTTCAGGTTTAAAGGACAAAATATTAGGAAATTCACCAGACCGAATAACAAATAGCTTAAGGTCGAATTTCGTATGCTTCACGGACTAACTAAGTTCGCGAAGTAGGTTCGCAGGTCATACGAGTTTTGTGAACCATATAAGTTTACGAATCGTATAAGGCTAGGTTAATTAACGAGCCATGAATAGTTCACGAGTCGGTGTAACTGAGGAAAATTTTTATAAGTAGTCACAGGTCTAACACAAGTCCATAATCAACTTATCACTGCTTAGGAAATTCAAGACTTTAAATAGTTAAACAATTTCGATAGTATACTGATACTATAACTTTGTACTCAAGGACCGAAGTTAGGAGAATTCACGGGTCAGGTAGCAGTTAATCTACGGACGCCAGGTAAGTGGAGACTTCACTCAACTACAACAGATAACTTGTCTGTGCATAAATTATGTGTGATTACGTGCAAGCATGAAAATTATGTGGTTATGTGTTTCCATGATTGTACTTTATATGATGTGTTTTACTTACGATTCCTGGCATGGCTTGAATACTCATATGATTCACGACATAATCACGTGCACGCACGCTAGTACGAAAATAGGGCACGAGAGCATGCGGGAGTCAGGATCGTCTGTGAGCGATGTACAGTTGCCGATGTGGGCAACTGTTATCGACTCAGTTGACTAGTCACGGCTCTCCTATGCGATCATGGCAATAATGATGCGCCATTGAATGTTGTGCGTTGATACCCTTATGACGGGATGTGCGACCTGGAGGGTGCGACCCGAGGGAAGACGCGACACTGAGGGAAGCTCGGGCGTCGGCAACCTCGGATTGGACTACCAGTGTGAGGTACCCGTGTATCAGGTAGCATTGAGCTGAAAAGGCACCCTCGGATTCACATTGGGCTGAAAAGGCATAAATAGCCTCCCAATGTGGACTGTATTGGGGTTACCTCTCAACGGCGTGTCGCATTGGGCCGAAAAGGCAATATGGGCCTCCCAAAGGTGGACCGCGTTGGGCTGAAAAAGGAGCCACAGAGATGAATAAGGGTTACCTCTCAACGGCGTGTCGCATTGGGCCGAAAAGGCATATGGGCCTCCCGAAAGTGGACTGCGTTGGGCTGAAAAGGAGCCACAGAGACGAATAGAAATGAGCTCTAAGATGTGTGCTCTATCACTTATGTATATGTCCTAAATAGAAATGCGCTCTAAGATGTTGCATAGCGAGATAGAAAAGCCGAGGGATCGAATATGAAAGGAAAGAAAATAATGAAAGGGAAGAGAATGAGAAAGAAAAGTGAAGTCTAGAAAGGCATTGACGCGGATGTCACTGCGAGTTAGGACACGTGCACTGCATGCATATTGTTTCCACTTACTGAGCTCTTTAGCTCACCCTTACGTTGTGTGTTGTAGGTGCGAGCGAGCACAGTACGTGATCGCCTAGCCGACAAGGCAATCTATTGAATCTTCCGGGCGACTTTTGGGGGTGGTGTGTACGTGGATGACGACCTGTGAGGCCGGGCGCATAGGTTTCTTTTGCTGCGAACGTACACAACCCGTGTAACTAGAATTTAGCATGTAAATAGGATTCGAAGTAATTCTTTTGTCGTATAACTGTATTCTTTGACGTGCACATAAACAATGTTCCTGTATGAAAAAGGAAAAATTTCATACGCAATTGAATGTGTCTTTTAAGTTATCGCCCCGTTAGGCACTAAGGATGACGTCAGAAATGGTAGCGATGGCTAGGGTCGCTACACATTACTTCCGTTCTTTTGCATTCATCGTTTTTTACCAAGCCCTTATTATCGGAGGAAGGGTTCTTTTGCGCTTCTGAAGTCCGGCACTCGACCTCCACTTATACTATCGCTCCAATGGGTTTATGTCTGAAGGCTTAATCAGGGTCGGCAATTTATAATCAGATTTCACAAATAAAAGACTCAGGCTCAAAGTGGATAACTACGGTGATCAGTCGTGGTTGGATACTTTGGCTATGGACTGAATTCCTAATGCCTTCCTCATTTTCACGCAATCACAAGTAGTTTCAAAACGTAATACACAAGCAAGTTCAGAAGAGAAATAAATTAAGGATGATTCACACAACCAAAGAAATGAACAAAAAGCTCGTAGGCTCAAAAATCTAACAAAAATAGGGTTATGTGTACGAATCACTCAAGTATCGCTAAGTTCGTCATGTAAGAAAGAGGTCAAGACGCATATTTATCCTAATTACTCACAAGATTTCTAACATGAAATCACCCTTCGATCGATAAGAAACACAATTTTTTTTTTGAAAAAAAAATTCGTGCCAATTTTCAAAGGTTTCAAAATTTTTTATACCAAAAAATCAAGTCATGCACATATAAGATTGTTAGGAATTATTTATTGTGTTCAATTAATTATTTTATCTTTGCTTTGTAATTTTATTTAAGTGAGCTGGGCTTTTATTTGTAAAGCCCAGTGAGCTTATTTGTAATGGGCTTTCAAGAAGCCCAAGCACTATTTACCAACACATGTGGTATAAGTGCTAAAAACCCTAACACGTTAGGGTTGTCTTGTGTGTGTGAAGAAATATAGAGAAATAAAATTTGAGAAAAGCTCCCACTATTCTCACGAACACGCACACACGCACCACACGCATTTCACTTCTTCCATTCACAAAAAGTGGTAAAATCATTCTTCATTAGTTTGGTTGGATAATCTAGGACCTACAAGTGGTATCAGAGCAAACCCTCTTCAGTTCGAGAACCACAGCTCAATCGCGGGCCAACCCAAATTCCAATTTGCGACTCAAAGACTTCAAATTCTTTCGAAGACATACATCTTAGAAAATCATTTTCGCATACGGGATTTTTGGCACAACACTTTGAAATCTTCGAAACTACAGCACCACACGTCTTCGAACTCCTCATTTTATAAACTCGGTATCCTACTTTGAAATTCTTCAAAAACACCTAGTGAACAACTACACCTCCCAGCATGAATGGTATCTCGGGTTGCTCCACATACATAACTGGTAAGAAATGCTAGCAACCACACCTCCCAGCGTGTATGGTATCTCGGGCTGCTCCACAGACACGACTGGTTAGCGATGCGAGCAACCAAACGTAGGTAAATTCTACCTTTTGTAATTTTTGCATGCATATCAAGTTGTAAACACAATTTGCCTACCTTGATAACAATAGGGTACATTATAGTTACGCATGCTTCAAAAAGACTTTAAATTCCAAATTTTCGCATGCAAACATGAGCTGAAATGCATAAATACCCTATTATAGGTATATTTTCATTATGCATACAACTTATAGAATTTTCAAGCTTAACTTTAACGTATGCATATAAGCTGAATTGATAAATGCCTATATCTTTAAATGGTACATTTTGAGTATGCATCTTCCAGCAAGATTTGGAATTAGACAACGCATATGCCGTGATCAACTGATAAATACCATTCTTTTAATTGAGCTAAATTTGAGGGGGAGCAGCTCTTTATTTTTAAAGAGAAGCAACTCCTATATTTGTGTTAAAGGGAGAGATTATTAAATATTTTTTGGGGGAGTGAACTAAAATACGTGAACTTAGGGAAAGAGATTCGAAAGATAAATTTGATCCGTATTTGCATGTGTTGAGGGAGAGTAATTCAGTTCTAAGAAGCATGATTTGAGGGGGAGGAACAAAATGTATATATATATATATATATAATATATATACTATTACATTATTAAGACGATAATATATACTATACTATTACATTATTAAGACGATAATACAAATATATATAGGTAACAAAGAAAGAAAATGCCCCCTCAAGCACTTCGACCTTCAAGACGGACTCCAACAAAAAACAAGCAACTCTCGAAAGCTCAAGAATTCCAAAAGGCGACTGTGGCTTCTAGTGCTAACTCGGCAATGACCTCAACAGACATGCTCCAAACTGCTTACCAAAATCAAGCAGCAAGCATCACTTCATACCGGATGTATGGATTTCAAGTTCCCATGGTTCAGTCAGACCAAACTGAACCTAACCCCGGAATACAGCCGAGTGTTACTGACGATCTCAAACTCATAAAGCTACCCATATTTGGAAAATCTTGATAAGACCGAAGAGCGGAAGATACAAAATTCCCTTAGCTCCCAAATTACTCGGACCAACCCCCATAGGTACAGGTGTTAATTTTATTAGCTCCCGGGTAGAAGTCGCCTCATTTGGTCCAATGGCGCATGCACAACTGAGACTTACCCACTCATCGATCTCCCAATAGACCGATGTTTCATCAAATCACGGGGAGCCACGTAATCTATCACTGCTTCACTTGGAAGTAGGAGATATTGAACTAAGTGGTAGTCAGCCCCACACCACTGAACTTTCTTGAACACATCGAGTCTAGATGTCTTTACTACCTTAATGTTTTATATTATTTTTATAACACATACACCTTTTCTTATCTGGACTTCGTGACCAGATCAGACCTTCCGTAGACATGTCATTCAAAGAAATGCTTCGATGATCGGAAGGAAGTCCTACCATTGCAACATCAAAACAACAGTGGTTTAGGCCATCGTCTTCGAGCTAGTCTCAAGAACAATGTTAACGGGCTGCCTATGTGGCCCCGGTTCATCAAGTCCTGTTCTCACAGGCCACGTTTGAGTTTGTCTCTGAAGCCATGTTTACGGATTGCCTTAGTGGCTCCGTCTTGTTGTTACCCTATCTGTCATTTGTGTCTTAGCCTTATATACAAGCATGCCGATCTCGTTCATACGAATCGCCATGAGAGGGAGAAGGGGATATGTACAAATAAACAGGTCGGACCACCCACCAAATTTCCGCCGAGCGTACCACTCTGAAACCGGGCTCTACGGCATTTGAATGGAACATTCCAAAGGAGCATAGGTACAACTTAAAACACACCCCACGTACACCTTCATCGGGAGCCAGACGAGCTTCGTCGAGGCCGAACCAGACAACTTCCTTCGGCGATGATGAATCTGAAGCCGTGAAGAAGAAGATTCACCATGTTTAAACTCCAGTGAAGGAGAAGACTAACCTGAGTATCCACTATTTCTTCCACGCCAACGACTCTGAAGCCGGACTCTCATGCAATTGAATGAATAATCTAAAGGAGCCCAAACACATTGTCAGAAAACACACTCCACGCTTACCTTCTTCTGGAGCCAGATAAGCTTCTTCGAGGCCGAACCAGACAACTTCCTTCGAAGATGACGAATCTGACATCGAGAAGTAGAGTAATCGTGACCACAAATCAACTCATTATCTTGCCCCGACAACGCAATCTTCTTGCCAAAGATGATGCCCCATTTTGACCCATCGCATGACGATCTCTCCAGCTCGATCTTGTGGGGGAGGGGTACCAAAGCAAAATGGGAGCAACTCCACGACGAAAGTGCAATACCGATCAGAAAATGCCAAAGATCAAGTGTCGTCAAAGAATCAAGCGAAGACCATAGAGTCCAACGGTTGAAGCTGTCGCCTCAAGTACGACTCTCCGATTTTAAAGTGAAAACACCCCAATCACAAAGCAAGATTGAACAAATATAGGGGGAATTGTGCCATTGTTGAAGGAAAAGATCGGACACGTAAATATATGATACGGCCAGCAACTTCAGCATGGACTTCAAGCATCAAAGCTGCCGAATCATGTACAGCTCTTCGAGTTTAAAGAAAAACTCCCAATCCCAACACAATGTTGAACAAATGTACGGGGAGTTGCGACAAGTGAAGGGAGAGCTGGAACACCTAAAGAGAAGATTCGACTCATGTACGTCTCTCCAAATTTAAAGAGAACTCCTCAATCCCAACAAAAGGTTGAACAAACGTGGGGGAGTTGTGACTATCCAAGGGAGAGATCGAACACAAATGAGATGATCCAACAAGCTGCTTGAACACTTAAGAGAAGAGAAGTTCAAGAGACGGTTAGCTTGAAGATCTTTTAAAGAAAAGGTCACAAGACAAGACATTGGAGGATGTGATTGAAGAAGAACACACATGCAAACGCTTTCGCATATGCAACTCTGACACGTATTCTTTGAGGACTCCGGACGATTACAAGACGAAGATAACCAGCGCTGAATTGCAAATTGAACACAAAGGGGGAGATTGTTAGGAAATTATTTATTGTGTTCAACTAATTATTTTATCTTTGCTTTGTAATTTTATTTAAGTGGCTGGGCTTTTATTTGTAAAGCCCAGTGAGGTTATTTGTAATGGGCTTTCAAGAAGCCCAAGCACTATTTACCAACACATGTGGTATAAGTGCTAAAAACCCTAATACGATAGGGTTGTCTTGTGTGTGTGAAGAAATACAGAGAAAGAAAATTTGAGAAAATCCAACTATTCTCACGAACACTCACACACCCCACGCATTTCACTTCTTCCATTCACAAAACGTGGTAAAATCATTCTTCATTAGTTTGGTTGGATAATCTAGGACCTACAAAGATGTTCACATCAATTTCGCAGAAATTCCCCTCCCCACACTTAAGATTTACTTTTTCCTCAACATAACAATTATGTAACACAAGGAAGAGGAAATAAATAGATAAGCAAACTTCCCTGAATAGTCCGGTGTGCATAGTTTGTACAGCTCCTCCCCACACTTAAGATTTTGAGTTCCCTGCGATCATCGAAAAACAGAATCATGAAAACTAAAATGTATAGGAAAATAAAGGAAAAACATAGTATAGGCTTGGGGTGCCTCCCAAGTAGCGCTTTCTTTAATGTCTTTTAGCTAAACATAGTTCGGATGATTTTAGCGTTGTGTGGTGTCAAGGAGGTGGATCGTTTCCTTTCCAAGCACATCAATCTCACCACCATAGTAATGCTTGTTACGCTGTCCGTTCACCTTGAAAGTCCTTTTTCTGGATGTGTTATCTCGACGGTTCCATACGAAAATACTCGAGTTACCGTGAATGGGCCAGACCACCTCGACTTTAGCTTTCTCGGGAATAATCGCAGCCGCGAATTGTATAGGAAGACTTGGTCACCTTCTTTGAATTCCCTCTTCATGATTTTACGATCATGGTAAAGCTTCGTACGCTCCTTGTAGAGGCAGGTATTGTCATAAGCCATTTGCCTCCACTCGTCGATATCATTGATGAGCAAGTTTTGCTTTTCACATGCAAGATTCAAATCAAAATTTAGCTTTTTTAGAGCCCAATATGCTTTGTGTTCTAGCTCGACGGGTAAATGACAAGATTTCCCGCAAACAAGTCTGTAGGGCGTGGATCCGATAGGCGTCTTGTATGCTGTCATGTACGCCCACAAGGCGTCGTTTAATTTGTTTGGCTATCTCGCCTATGGTGCTCCACTGTCTTTTCGAGTATATGCTTCAACTCCGTGTTTACGACTTTTGCTTGGCCGCTCGCCCGAGGATGGTACGCAGTGGTAACACTATGTTTTACGCCGTATTTCTCGAGCATTCTCACAAATTGAGTGTTACAGAATGCGTACCTTTGTCACTAATAATGCAACGAGGTGAACTAAATCGTGAAAATAAAGATTTCAAAAATTTTACGACTACCCTAGTATCATTAGTGCGCTTGTGCTTCTATCCATTTTGAAACATAATCAACCGCAACTAGGATATATCGATTCTTTAAAGAGGTAGGAAACGGACCCATAAAATCACAGACGTCAAATATTTCACACACAAGAATAAATCTGAGGCATTACATTTCGCTTAGAAATATTACCTGTCCGTTGGCATCTATCACATTCCTCTACGTATTTTTGAGCGTATTTGAAAATCGTAGGCCAATAAAAACCACATGACAATCATCCAAGATTTTGACCGTCTCGGGAAAAGACACGCAGCGCCGAATTATCTTGTTTGCGCAAATCCTAAACAGCTATGGATCATCCCAAAAATAATACTTCAAGTCCGAGAAGAATTTCTTCTTCTGGTGATTTGTGTATTCTTTTGGCATGATCCTAGCCACAAGATAATTGCAAAATCGGCGTACCATGGAGTTTCATCGAGTACCTCACGTATAGCATATAAATGCTCGTCGGGAAAGTGGTCTCGGATGACTGCATTGTCGGTAACCTCGTGGGCTGCGTCTTCAAGTCTTGACAAGTGATCAGCTACGCAATTCTCGCTACCTTTTTGATCACGAAATTCCACGTCGAACTCTTGGAGTAACAGAATCCATCGGATAAGCCTCGGTTTTGCATCCGGTTTCGCAAAGAGGTGTTTGAGGGCCGAATGATCTATGTAGATGATGACTTTTGAGAGGACGAGATATGGACGGAATTTGTCGACTGCAACACGACTGCGAGCAACTCCTTCTCTGTGGTAGTGTAATTCGCCTGGGCCTCATTTAGAGTTTTGCTCGCATAGTATATCGGCTGAAAATGCTTTTCCCGCCGCTGCCCTAAAACTGCAACTACTGCAAAATCACTTGCATCGCACATTAGTTCGAATGGTAGGCTCCAATCGGGGGCTGCGATAATGGGGGCATTAAGTAGCTTATCCTTAAATATGGTAAAAGCATTCATGCACTCGGGTGTAAATTCGTAAGGCACGTCTTTCTCAAGCAAACGAGTTAAAGGCCTAGCAATTTTAAAAAAATCCTTGATAAATCTACGATAAAAACCAGCATGTCCTAGGAAACTTCTAATTGCCTTTACCGGCGAAGGTAGAAGTAATCGTTCTATGGTTTCTATCTTAGCTCTATCTACCTTGATACCTCTCGACGATATTTTAGGACCTAAAACAATACCCTCTCTTACCATAAAATGGCATTTCTCCCAATTTAGCACAAGGTTTGTTTCCTCGCATCGCTGAAGTACTTTCTTTAAATTAAATAAGCATACCTCGAACGAGTCACCAAAAATTGAGAAATCATCCATGAATACCTCCATTCCGTCACCAATTAGTTTGTCGAAGATAGCCATCATGCAACGTTGGAAGTGTTGAGAATCCCCGAGGGTCCCTGGACCCACGTTCCTAGAACGGCGGAATTTTAAAATTTTACGGGGTTTCCCGCCTATCCAAGATCGCTCGGCTACAAACACGAGAACGTATTGACATAAAGAGATAAAGGATCAGCCATGATACCTTGTTGAAATCTCTTGACGACGGCTAGCTTCGAATCCTTCGAATCCCCGAGGCGTAGTGCCCCTCTCCTACGCCAAAAACACACGAACGGGAAGCCTTCTTTGTGCAAGATCATCACGCCGGCACCTTACTAACGTCGCAGCTGTTCTTGCATGCGCGGCTAGGCCAAGAACGAACTGCTTGCTGCCCCCGAGAGAGAGAGTGCGAGAGAGAAAGTGGTGAGAGGAGAAAACTCTTAGTTTTTTTTTCTCTTTGCTTGTATTTCGAAAATTTAGCTTCCACACACTTTAGGATATCGAAAATCCTTCTTTATACCTCTTAGGATTAGCGAAAAATAGGTTAAGGTGGGTGGAGAAAAATCCTCAAACCTTCCCTTTTACCAAGTCTTCGTTTTACCAAGTAATGAATTCAAAATTTAAACTTTATATTTAATTAATTAAATATCCAATACCTTAATTAATTAAAATATCATATTTAGTATATTTTAAATATATATAATATCCAATATAAACATATTTAATAATTTTCGAAATTTTATCTAATAAAAATTCGAAACTTATATATATATATATATATCCGATATACATTATTCAATTCCAAATTAAATAATATTATTTCTCTAAGAAAATAATAAAGATCTAAATCTAATTTAAATCATATACTAAATATTGAATATCAAATATTATTTCAAAAATATATCGTGAGGTGAAAAGACCATTTTACCCCTCACTATTCAAACTTAGTATTTTTGGCCGATCAAGGTTTTGGCCAAGCCCCA
Organism: Craterostigma plantagineum; assembly: GCA_027422505.1. Taxonomy (NCBI): domain Eukaryota; kingdom Viridiplantae; phylum Streptophyta; class Magnoliopsida; order Lamiales; family Linderniaceae; genus Craterostigma; species Craterostigma plantagineum. The sequence goes on along the minus strand of JAPQWV010000005.1, from coordinate 14,789,995 downwards.
AACCCTAATGTCACAATCTAGGACCTAGCCTTGTCTCTCTCTCTGATGACGACGTTGTATCGGTTGCCCTTTTTAAGCCCGACTCTCTTGGTTCGTCTCAACCGGCCCAGGAGGTATCTAGGAGTTCGGTATTCACCTAGCCAGCCCCGTGGTACCGAACAGATCCCAAGTTCAGTACGAATTTGATCTAATCATAATCCATGAACCGACTGTAGATTTTCGTCATACGTATAAACCCTTTACGTTTGTCCCGGTCGAGTGAAAGTCACGCATAGTCAAACTTACAGAACTCGACTCTATGTCGTTTATGTCGGTGAAAGTTCTGAAACTGCACTTCACGACTATCGTGAGTCAGTTATATGCTCTGGACAGAGACTTGGATAACTTCCCGCACATTAAACTTGCCATAGGACGTTAACCTCTAATTTAATCGAGACCGTAAATCCCGCTCCGCGGCTCAACCGGCAATAACATCAAAAAGTCAAGACCGCATTTCACCGCTGACCCATGCCACCGGCAAGACAGGCCTAGCAAACTAGTGACAAGTCAAGACCTCAAGATCAACCCCAAGTTAACCCTTTCGGTCTAAGGTTCACGCATACTACTACAATCAATCGATCGATCAAGGAAAATCCAAGCGTGTGATCGTTCGATTACGAGTCAGTGTCCAAATACAGATAATCCCCTGATTCATCTTGTATCATTGTCATGGGCTCCACTTCCCAAGTGAACGGTTGGCACAACCATATTGGACCCATCGACAAACAAGTCGTACGTGTCATTCCAGTCACCCTACTGGAGACTTAGACTTGTGGACTATTTTAATATTGCAGTATCTCAGCTTACTAGTGCCCCTCTCTGTCCCCACAGAATCAGTAACTGAACTGTCAATATTTGGGTTTTATTAATTTGTCTTATCCACCCAAACTGCAAGGTGAAATCTTTAGACTAATTAATAATTTGCCTTTTAATTTATTCATCCAATAATTAATTAATGATGAATAAAGTCATTCCATTAATAGAAGTAACCAAATTACATCACTAAACACTACAAAACTAGCAAATTGCCCTCGTACTCCCAGTCCTCGTACGGCATCTAGGGCATATACCTCAACAGGAAGGTGGCTGGAGCATTGCAAAATCCAAAAGGCATCCGTCGGTAGGCGAATGTCCCGAACGGGCATGTGAACGTCGTCTTCTCTTGATCCTCGGGTGCAATGGGAATCTGCAAATAACCTGAAAGTCCACCGAGAAAACAATAAAATTCATGACCAGATAAACGTTCAAGCATTTGATCAATAAAAGGAAGAGGGAAATGGTCTTTTCGCGTTGCTTCGTTTAGTTTACGATAGTCGATGCACACGTGCCATCCCGTGACAGTCCTCGTCGGAATGAGTTCATTTTTCTCGTTGGGCACAACTGTCATTCCTCTTTTTTTTTGCACTACCTGAACTGGGCTCAGCCATGCACTGTCCGAGATTGGGTAAATCACTCCCACATCGAGCAGTTTAATTACCTCGGCCTTAATCACCTCCTTCATGTTGGGGTTCAAACGCCTTTGGTGTTGTATCACTGGTTTGAAGTCGTCCTCGAATTTTATGCATGCAGAAGGTCGGGCTAATTCCTCGAATATCTGATATCTTCCATGCAAGCGCCTTCTTGTGCTCCCGTAGTGTGTCTAAGAGCATGAGTTTCTGCTCCTTCTCCAGATTTAACGTGATGATTACGGGAAGCTTTGCATTTTCCTTGAGGAAAGTGTATTCCAAGTGATCAGGCAATTGCTTGAGCTCGAGTGTTGGTGGTTTCTCGACCGAGCTTTTCTCGCAATTTTCTTCGCTGCTCTTTTGCACATCGATCGTTAGTTCCTCATTGACATTCTCATCTACACCTGTTTGAGCAACGACGAGGGGTAGGTCATCGGTCGGCTCTTCCTCATGGAGATCCTTGTTTTCCTCTATCTCTGACTTTGAGATGAAGGAATCGGTCTGCAAAAGTCCCTGCAACAATAAGAATTCATTCCATGCATCGATATAAAAGCACTTATCGTCTAACTTCTCGGCATTGTTCATGGAGTCGGCCATATCAAATGTCACTTTCTCACTATCTATGGTTAATGTCAATGTTCCGTTACGAACATCGACCATGGTCCCTCCGGTAGCGAGGAATGGCCTTCCTAATATTACAGGAATATTTTCATCTTCCTCCATGTCGAGAATTACGAAATCTGTAGGGATGATAAATTTATCGACTTTAACAAGAACGTCTTTGATAATACCCCTAGGATACTTAACAGATCTATCCGCTAATTGTATACTCATCCTAGTAGGTTTGGGTTCTCCTAAGCCAAGTTTCTTGAACATCGAATAAGGCATTAAATTTATACTTGCACCTAGATCGGCCAATGCCTTATGCACTACAAGATCTCCTATTAAACAGGGTACAGTAAAACTCCCTGGGTCTTTTAGTTTTTTCGGGATTTTTCTTTGCAAGATGGCAGAGCACTCCCCTCGTAATTCGACCGTGGACACATCTTCAAGCTTGCGTTTGTTCGTGATAAGGTCCTTCAAAAATTTTGCCCATCTGCGCAAGAGCTTCAACAAGTGGTTAATATGTAATTGTTTAAATATTACAAGGAATTTACCAAACTGGTCGTCAACAATGTCCCTTTTAAGTCTCGCTGGGTATGGAATTTTTGGTTGATACGCCTTGACAGGTGGCTTAGATACGGTCTCCTCTTCTTTGTCGGCCTCGATGTTTGCTTTCGTGGGCTCAACATTCTTCTTCTTCAATTTCTGCACTTCCTCGAGCTCTCTCTCGTTACGAAGCGTTACCGCCTTTACATGGTGGTCCTTTGAGTTGGTCTCGGTGTAGCTTGGCAATGAACCGGTAGGACGTTGTTGGATCGATTTGGCAATCTGCCCAACTTGTTTCTCCAAGGCCCGTAGGGAAGACTCGGTGTTTTGCAACCGTGCCTCTTGATTGTCCAAGCGAGAGTGAAGCTTTCCCATTAGCTTTTCGAGCATTCCCTCCACCTTATCACCGCGACCTTCAGGGACAACTTCGGAACTTCCACCGTGGTATCCATGCGACCTTTGATTTTGAAATCCAGGTTGATTCCCATAGGCCAGGTTCGGATGAACTCTATTTGGAACGAAGTTTCGCTGACTTTGGTAGTTTCCATGTAATCGACTTGCTCTGTTGGAATAGTGGCTAGGCAGTGAGCTGCGTCATGGCTTCCTCCGCATATAGTGCATGGTGGAGTATATGTCGTATACGAATGAGAAGGCGCAATAGTTGTCGAAGTCCTCGGTGTGGGTTGTAATTGGACGGCGTTAATGGACGGCTTCATAGGTAAGAGCGCATTCATCAAAGTCTGCATTTGTTGTCGGAGGGCGTCGAACTTGGCGTTGATCGCAGTGTTGTTGTCGACATCATACATCCCCGGAGGTTTACCTCGATTGCTCGAACTCCCGCGTCGAAAACTATTCGCACTTCAGTCCTCGATAAGGTTCCAGCCCTCTGTAGCGCTAGATTACATAGGCCTCCGTTGCATGCTCCGTCTAGTAATTGCACGGTATGATCGTTCACGATTCGTGGAACCGCTGAATTTGCTCGCTCTTCGTCATCCCGTGTTGGGGAAATTGGTTCAAAAGCGCCTTGAATCTGGTCCATACGTCATATAGATTTTCGCCCTTCTTTTGCTCGAACGCGGTGAGGTCCATTTTTAATTTGAGAGCTTTGGAGGGTGGAAAAAATGATTGATGAAGGTTGCATGCATCTGGTCCCATGTGGTAATAGATCGTTCGAGAAGTAGGTTGAACCACTCCTTGGCATTGCCGCGCAGAGAGAATGGAAACAGGTAGAGTCGAATGGCTTCGGGGCTGATGCCTTGTACCCGTATTGCGTCGGCGACGGATAAGAAGTCTTGGATGTGGCGATAAGCGTCTCCCTCGGAGAGTCCATCGTATTGAGCTGTCGTCTGAAGCATTTGGAGCCAATGATGTTTGAGCTCAAAATTGTTCGGCACCTGAGGAAGTACTATCGCCGAGCTAATCGTTCCTACGGAATTGTTTCTCCAAAGTTCTCTCATTGGTGGTTCTTGCACTGATAATGGAATTTCATAGTTATTTTGAGTCGCCATTTCGGCTTGCCTTGCGTTTTCTCGCACGTTGCGTCGAAAAGTCCTTTCGATCTCCGGGTCTCCTTCCACATTGGTCGTGTAGGGTTCCTTCGGGTCATGCACCAACTTACAGGTACCTAGACCAAAAGAAATATGATTAAGCGAAGATTTTGATAATAATAAATAGTTGGAATAATAAACTAAGGTTTTTCTAATATCGATAGTTCCCCGGCAACGGCGCCAAAAACTTGATCGAGTAAAAAAATAAAACGAATACTAACTTACTACCTACGCTCAACAGGCAAGTGTACCTATCGAAATAGCATAGACGTAGCAAATATTCGAGTATCGAATCCCAAGAGAACTATGTCCCTTAGAAAAACTTTCGCTTAAATATCCTAGCACGAATGTTCGATTGTCGAAACGGTAAATAACAATACTTAGAAAATACAACTTAATAAAATAGTACGGAGAGAAACCCCTTATGAAAAAAAACGTATTTGAGACTTCAAATCCCCCTAGCTCGACCAAAACAAATATCAAGTGTACGTAAATAAAGTTATTATTAGACCGTGGAGATTCCCACTACATGCATACGAGTTATATAGCTGACGAAACTGCGCCTTACCATATAATGATCGCAAACAACTAATCAACTAATTAAATAGCCGGGCAAGCTTCCTTAACTACTTAACCGGAGATTGCATTATTAACACGGTGAATCCCGCTATTAGATTTGACTCTAATCCGGCGTGGTAGTTCAACCTATCTCTAGCAATGAGTTTATTCCGCTCGTTTACGAGTGGTTTAATCATTCGCCCCTCTCTCGAGCGTAGCGTACGATTTTCCGGACTACGTTAACTTGAAAACATAGACATGACCAAGCTAACTAGATGATTTAATCACATAGACATAATCAAAATCATATGCTTCATAAACGAGTCATAACAACAACAAAACATCAAATATACTTAAACATATGATCGATCTCGCTAGGGTTCATCTCATCTCAAATACAATAGATTTAGCTACTCATTATGATCACGACAAAGCACGTAATTAGCATCGAACATATCATAAATGCTTCCCTGATTTTGGCTCGAAGTTAATCTCCACTCTTCACTGAGTACTTTGATCGAACACGTGGTGGACAACTAAGTAGGTGTTCTTGGGTTTTGAAAGGCAACGTGTATATATGTATATGAGCTTGAATTGTATATCTTTCACGTACCTTCTTCCTTCTTGTCCCAAGCGTGATCTTTTTTCGAATCTTGAAGAGATAAGATAAGTTAACTACGTTGTGCTTGACTTTTAACACATCACGCGTAAGTTCACGACCCTGTTTAAAAGCTTTCACAGCCGTGACAACATTGGTACTGAAAAAAAGAGGTTTCTGCCCGTGTTCACGGCTTGGGGTCTTCATGTTCACGGCCGTGAAGAGTTCGGGCTTAAAAATTTGCTTTCTGCCCGCATTCACGGCCTCTCGCACCCACTTTCATGGCCATGAATGGTGCTTCACGGCTAGGTTGGTTAGTGCTCATGGCCATGACACAATCGGGAAAGAAAATGGCTTTCTGGTGAGCTTCACGGCCTCTTGCATAGCCTTTACGTACATGACGCGTTTCCTGCAAAATAGCTGCACGTTCAAAAATCATATCTCCTAGACCTCGGTTTTAAAATCCCTTTATATAGAATCAAGATTAACAAGTTCTCTATCCATGGTTAAAATTTCAGATCCATCGGACATTGTTTACCCTATGATCATTGAGAAATATGAAACTGTCGCAAAACTGCCGTAAAACGTTTCATTTTGTTGTGAAACCATATTATAGTGCAGAAATAATCAAAACGACTTCACTTATCATTCAAGCGACTTAAATATAACAAATATAAATATAAGAAAATACCTTTATCACATAATTATCAGCATTCGAATAATTCACTCACAATAACGTTCAGCTCCGCCAGACTTCCTGTAGAAAGAGTTTATTATTGCAAGAACAACGGATCTCTTCTCACTAATTGTATCCCTCCCTCGGAACTCGTCCGATGGTGGATAATGATTCAGATGAAAAATGGAGCCACTCTCTTCATCCATCAATAGCTTGCTGAAAACTTCCATGGGCCATATATTCAGGTCATCAGGCATCATCTCAAGTATTTCACCAGCCATCTCAAGTCTGGAAAGGTTAGTCAAGGTACGAATCCTCGAAAACATTCGCCTGATTGGAGAACTTCTGAAGCAGAAGATCGTCCATCATAGGTTTCTTTTTTATCTCCTCTTTTCATTTCATTAATACGTTCTTATCGTTTGCTGTAATAGTCTCTGGACATGGGCTTTTATCTGTAGGAGCTTCTTCGGCAAGATCTTAATAGCTGCCCGCCCGAGGAAAACGTTGAGGCTATTTTCAATTCTTCAACACCATTGGAAAGCAGATCGACGAGAGCCAAAGTCGAAGCTTATCTATTTTGGTCGTTTGAAGGATCTGTCGAAAAACCTCAGTTGCCCGCGCGGCTGAAGTTCATGGTTTGTGATGATTTTGGATATGCGTGCCAATAATTGGGTTCCAATGCGCGAAGAGGTATAAGCCATAGTGGGCCAAGTATTCATTCGTGTTTTTCTTCTTACATTTTCTTCTCATGCCATTTCTAACCTAATCCTAATTCCACAGATAAAGGAGAAAACAATATCAGAGACCCGAGACACGCCTCTCCCTGCCTGACCTACAACAAGGAAGCATTTTGCCTTTAAAATGTTAACTAGCTTGATAAAATTTCTATAGCGAGTAGTTTTATGTGCATTTGATCTTTTTTCCTCTTTTCATCATTTCTTTAATACTTTCTTATCGTTTACTGTAATACTCTGTTGACATGGGCTTTTTTTTTTTATCTGTAGGAGCTTCTTGGGCAAGATCTTAATAGCTGCCCGTCCGAGGAAAGCGTTGAGGCCATTTGTCAGTTCTTCAACACCATTGGAAAGCAGCTCGATGCGAGCCAAAAGTCGAAGCTTATCAACGATTTGTATTTTTGTCATTTGAAGGATCTGTCGAAAAACCCTCAGTTGGCCACACGGTTGAAGTTCATGGTTCGCAATGATTTTGGATCTGCGTGCCAATAGTTGGCTTACCAAAGTCCATATCTCTCAACATTTTTTTCTCTCTACTACATAATTGTGGTCGTTGTTTCTATTCCGAACGTTGATTGATAAACAGTTGTGATGGAAAAAATTTCAGGGATTTTGGCATATGTTAACTTTGGTCTTGGATTGGTGGGATGCTATTGATTAGTGGGTTTCGGGTTAGTTTGTGATCGATTGAGGTTTGTGCAATCTTAAGGGCACGGAAATGAAGACCTTAAGGCCATTGATGCTAAGCTAAAGGGAATATTATTGTTTATCCTATGGTGAAAAAACAAGTTTTATTTTTTTTTTCCTGAAACCCTACATGTTATTGATTTTGGTAGTCTCCATTTTTTTTGCATTCCTTATTCTTTAGCAGTGCAGAAAGTTTCAATTAGTGACTGCCCAAGCAGTCATGCTACCCAGATTTCGAATTCGTTTCTCGGGTTGCCTGAGCATACTGAATTAAATCACTACATTGTATATTTAATATGGGGTTCTGAAACTTCCATTGTTATATCTCGAGGCAACCTTTCGTTTCCCCTAGGTTCTTACTATATTAGTATCTTACCTTTCAATACCTTAAGTTATTAAGCTCTTCTAACTTCAATCGAGAAGCCAAGCATAACTGGTATTAAAATGAAAATGAAATCTAATTATCATGAGAATTATGGTTCTAAAGATGGGTACGCCGGCGTTTTTAGGATGTGGGAAGGTGAGATTGTTTATGATTGTTTGGATGATGGGAGGATAGCTCTTCAACTGACAAGGTACTTGCTTACCTTATTTGAGTGATTGCCTCTTGATTTTTTGTGCTGTTGAAATGTGGTCTTGAAAACCAATATTGGAGATAAGGAAGGAGAGAAATGTAAAAAAAGTTGTGTTATTTATCTATTGTCTTATTAGATTATTATCTATGGCGTGTGAACTTACATTTTTAGCAATCTTTGTTTGAGAGCTGATGTTTTCGTCATGGTGGCATAAAAAAGGTTTCTTGGTGTTCTTTCGCCCGTCCGTTTTTCTGTGCAGAACTTTACTCCGATTAGCTTACTCTTCGTTGACGTTTTAGTTTACTCGCATGTGTGTTAACAAAGGATTCGATCATTCGTCACAAATTTGGATCCAAACATCCATTTCTTGCAGTTCCCCATATTAGATTTGGCGATAACGTGAGACGGGACGGACTTGGTTACTTTTATATTCAGGTAAAAAAAATCATTATGGCTCTTTTCAGAAACATCTACCTTTGCATCAATCTGCGTAGTTAAGTATTATTTCAAACCTATGTTTATTGAGCTTTCGTTCTCGCTATGATCGCTCTCTTCAATTGGGCAGCATTGATAGTCATAAGCGTTGGCTGCTTTCTCTATTGGGCGGTTGTTCTCACCGCCTCGGTCGGATTGTATAATGATTATCATCTCATTCAAATACATAAAGATTCAAGATAAAAGTAAGTGTTTTGAAGTTCTAACCAAAGTAAGAAAGAATATGTTCGTCAATAAATCGATGTTTTGCAATATGCAGGAAGCGAAAGTTCATTCAACAACTGCATTTACCATCTCATATGTCCATGTTGCACACTGTCTCAATCAACAAAAGATCCCACGTCAACAAATTATCAAATATTTGCTTTCTTGCATATAACTTTGGTAGCTTACTTAATGGATTAGACTGGCGGAATAAAGATAAGAAAACACAGAAGTCGACATATTTCTACATCAATCAGCATCGTGCGTTAGTATGAGCGATGGACTTTCCTTTTCTTCTTGGTTTATTTTGCGTGATATTGAAGTCATTATAAGAATCTTCGCTACATGTGCGCTTACGTGGCAACCCTGCAAATGAAGAAATTGGAGATTGAAGAAAAGAGTTCAGGTGACTAAAATCAGTATAAATAAATGGAGATAGTGAAACCTATATCTACCAGTTCGGGATGGAAACGCTCCGTCCGATTAAGGTGTATGCGCAGCTCGACAACAATGTAATTATTATGCTTTATTTGTTGTAATAATGTATGGATCTCAATATTCTTCTGTTGACGTAAATATTATGAAATATTGTTCTCCTGAATCCTAGAGTATTTGTAATCATATCATCATCTGAATAAATTCAAGACAGTTTGTGATCGAATAGCGCCATCATCGTGTCAATGAACCCACAGAGGCATCGAAGAGTGATTGAAGACGTTACAATATACTTTGATGTGTAAATTTGCCAAAGTAGTGATCTGCTAACATTTTTTGACAGCTCCATGTGTAATTATACGATAGTGTATGATTGTTATTACAATCAACTTTGTAAGGATGCTCGGTCGGAGCTGATTATTGTACGTATGGTATCTCTACGATATATTATTTACTGCTATTACCATCATCAGTGCGCTGAAATGGGATGAAGGGCACTACAACGGCGAAATTAAGACGAGAAAAAGAGTTCAACAAACCATAGAATCAAATCAGACAATTTGGGACTCAAAAGAATCGATCGGCTGATGGAACTCTTCTCTTCTTTTTTGATCGGCAAGGTTGAGGAAAGCTCTGAAGCTGCTACAAGGCCAACAACATCTGCATTATTGTAGTAGTCTTAAGAAGAATCTGCCAAGTGGATTAAGTACATCAGGGGTTGGGACAAAGAGGCTGAGAACGCATCTATGGTACAAAGAGGTTTACGATGTCTAAACTATGGGGATTCTATGTTCCACTTGGTCTTCATGGAAGGCGTTTATTAAGCTTAATTTAGCCATGAATTCGTGCTCTTACTTCAATTCTTACAAGTTGTGTGAAATAATTGTTTTATGAATACTTTGAGTAATTTGTATGTGATTTACGTAACGCAGGGGAAGAGGTGATAGGGCTGTTTTGAAGAAACTGAAACACGGAGTACTTCTCCATGATGCAAGTTACTTTGGTTGTGTCCAATTGGAGGGTCTCAAGAGGTTCAACTTCTAACTTACCATGAAATTATTCTTTATACATGTTAAACATTTGTTTACAGTGTGTGGCATCATATGGTGTCAATGAACTATTTTTATTTCTTTCTTTAAACATATGGAGGCCCTGTTCATTTTTTGTACTTCTTAGGACACTTTAGTCTCCATCATAGGTTCTGCCTTGGACCCTTCTCCATCAGTTCATTGCAATGATACTTCTGAGGATTTTCTTGCCGGCAAAATATTTGAAAGTGCTATGATAAATGAAGCTTCTTTCACTATTTAGTTTAAATTATTAGTATTGTATCTGCTACTGCTGCCTTGCCAATGACTTGGGACTTCTGAGTATCTTAGATTTTGTTTTGTGGGCAATTTTTACAGCTTCATCACCCTGAAAAATTAAATAGTACGCATATTGCTCCAGTGACCTACATGTGGAGACCTCCATGCTCACCTGTTAACGAGGAAAAGAGTTGCATCAATGCTGATCATGGAGAAGGGATGATTGGTGATGATAAAGTTATTCGCCAGCTTTGGATATGGATACATGCCGCTGCTTATAAGGAAGCATATGGTGCTTTGAGTTTGGCATGCCAAAAGCAGGTAACTGTGTTTCCGATTTCAGAAAATTGCTATTAATGTTTATTTTCTCACTCCATTTCTATATCCTCTTAAGTAGCGGCGATCACTGCATGTTGCCTTCTGATATCCACTGTTTCATGGTGTTTTCTTTAACATCGTACATGTAATGCATGGGTATTCCCTTGAAAGCACCAGTATTACTGTTATGAGTTTTTTTGGAAGCATTTGTTGAAATAAACTTTTATTGCAGAAGGAGATGTCCAATTGCTCAGCTGAATGTCTTTCCCTTCAGGGACAACTTGGGGAACTAGACTTGATGGGGTCGAAAGTGTTGCATTGCTGAAGCTGTTCCCAAGAAATCGAGAAGCTTCCAGGTGTGCCTTGAGTCCCCATATAAGATCATATAGATTTTTGGCTTAATAGATGTTTCTGAATTCAGTCCATCTTATATCTTATAGCACGCTCTTTCTCTATTGTATATGATTTTTGGCTTAATAGATGTTTCTGAATTCGAAGCTGCATTCTGCAATTTTTTATCTTGCCCAATCAGTTGTGTGGACTGAAAAATGTTGACCTCATTTGCAATACCACTTTCAGGTTGTAGTGGTCTCGGGGGAAACAGGGTGTGGAAAAACTACTCATCTGCCTCAATACATTTTGGAGTCAGATATTGAAGCTGCACGAGGATCATCGTGTAGTATTATTTGCACTCAACCAAGACGAATATCAGCTATTGCAGTTGCTGAAAGAGTCACTGTGGAGCGTCGTGAGTAAATAGGAGAATCTGTATGTCTCTTGACAGTTTATGCTTGAAAACTTATTTCAAAAATAGTTGTATAGTAGTTATGTCATATTTTCTTCGCCTCTTTTTTTTTCCGAAGGTCTGTTATAAAGTTCGCCTTGAGGGTATGAAAGGGAGAGATACCCGCCTCCTCTTTTGCACGACTGGTACACTTAAGGAGATTACTGGTGGACAGGAACTTAATAGGTGTAACTCATGTATTGTCGATGAGATTCATGAACGTGGAATGAATGAAGGTCTGCGTTAAACTATGAACTTTCAATTTTTATGTTTTGCTCTTCCATTAACCTTTTTTTCCGACTTTTCATGCTCACTTCTGCCACCTATCCATGACAGACTTTCTTTTAATTGTTTTAGAAGATCTTCTCCCTCGCCGACCTGAACTCAGACCACAATACAAAGCAACCATTACTTTTACATCGTGGACAAGACTAGCTTTTATTCATCTTGCTCCTTTTACCCATAGAATCGATCTTATGTCTGGCACGACTTGCAAAAAGTTCAAGTCCTTGGCTTTTTCCGATGCCCTTGGAAAGACTACGCTGCCCTTCTTCCCGAGAGGAAAAGCGCAGGAAGCTGTTATTGTATCGAAGGAAGTCGAAAGGTCTGTCGAGGAGCTGGCCGTTGAGCTCATTACAGCGAAGCAATCCCTGGAATTTGCTCACTCATCTCATGTGGAGGCCGAGGAGCAAAGGATGGGTGCCATCGGCTCACTCAGCTCACAAGACGGGCTTGACTGGGAAAGGGAGTTTAAGGACACTGAGGAACAGCTTTCGAAGTTGTGCTAAAAGATGGATTTCCCTAATGATCTTAAGACGAAGTTGCAAGAGGCAAATGGGCTGCTCAGAGATTTGAAAGCTGAGTTAGCTGCTTATATGCTGAACACCGAAGGAGCTGGCAATAAGATTTAGAATAAACAGACTCACGACGATATGAGGCAAATCGAAAGTCACTCAATAAGTTTGTAAGATATGTCTAAGTCTTGCTTAGTAGTTTTCAGTAGTGCAAATAAAATGTTTCTGATGAATGGAAAGCTCTCAACACTACATTTATAAGTCATCTAAGTCTTCATTAGTAGCGTATACTATGTTTTTTTATAAGTCTAAAAATAGTCTTCATTAGTATTATATGCTCATATATTATATGATACATTAGAAATTATTTTTAGTTGATCTGAGCCATAATATTAATTCTGTGGTGTATTTTAAATAATGTCAATATAATTTTTATACGTGTAACAATAAAAAATATTGCATAATACATTACAATTTTTTTTTTTATTTGACATGCGCCGTAATAATATCTCAGTCGTGTATTGTGAAGAATCCCAACATTCGGATGTTCGTATTCAGTAGTGCAAATTAAATGAAGTCTTCCATAGTAGTTGTCAGTAGTGGAAATAAAATGTATGATGAGAAATCGCACGACTATGAGCCTTACAAGATGTCTTGACCTAAAGTTCTAGGATAAACCATTTAATTACGCGATTGCTTCAGTAACAGTCATGCAAAAATAAGACTCACAAATATCATGATTAAATGATGCCGTTCACAAGTTGACATATAATGCATTATTATTTTATATTTACACGTAAAAAAATTATAGTATTTGACATTCTTTACAATACACGACTGAAATATTATTATTGTCCAGATCAAGTAAAAAATAATTTTTAATATATGTTGGCATTCTTCACATCGCATGACTGAAATATTATTATGGCGCACGTCAAATAAATGATTTGTTATGTATAATACACTATTTTTTATATTGTTACACGTAGAAAAAATATTTGACATTTTTTACAATACATAACTGAAATATTATTATGGCGCACGCCAAGTAAAAATAATGTGTAATGTATAATGAAATATTTTTTATATTGTTACACGTATAAAAAATATATTTGACATTCTATGCAATAAACGAATGAAATATATTATGGCCCAGATCAAGTAAAAATAATTTCTAAAGTATGTTAGCATTCTTCACAATGCACGACTGAAATATTATTATGGCGCACGTTAAATCAAAATGATTTCTAATGTATAGTGCAATTTATATTGTTACACGTATGAAAATATATTTGACATTCTTTACAACACACGACTAGAATATTATTATGATGCATGTCAATTAAAAATATTTCTCATGTATCATGCAAAATTATGTATTTATATTGTAAAATTGCATTACACCTTATTACTCTTTTAAATTTATTTAGCGACTGGCATTCATTAGAAACATTTAATTTGCACTACTGATACGAACATCTGAATGTTGGCATTCTTCACAATACACGACTGAAATATTATTATGGTCGGACCAGATTAAGTAGAAACAATTTGTAATTTATAATGCAATATTTTTTATATTGTTACACGTATAAAAAATATGATGGACATTCTTTACAATACATGACTGAAATATTATTATGGCCCAGATCAAGTAAAATAATTTTTAACTTATGTTGGCATTCTTCATAATACACGAATGAAATATTATTATGGCGCACGTCAACTCAAAATAATTTCTAAAGTATGATGCAATAATTTTTATATTGTTACACGTATAAAAAAATATTTGACATTCTTTACAATATACGACTGAAATATTATTATGACACATGTCAATTAAAAATAATTTCTCATTTATCATGCAAAATTATGATTATTTATATTGTATAATGCATTACACCTTATGACTCTTATAAATTTATTTAGCTACTGACATACAACATTTAATTTGCACTACTGATACATATGATGTTGGCATTCTTCACAATACGCGACTGAGATATTACTATGGAAAACGCCAAATAAAAATTATCTGTAATGTATAATGCAATAGTTTTTATATTGTTACACGTATAAAAAATATATTTCACATTATTTACAATACATGACTGAAATATTATTATGGCCCAGAGCAAGTAAAATAATTTCTAATTAATGTTACATTCTTCACAATACACGACTAAAATATTATTATGGCGCACGTCTAATAAAAATGATTTGTAATGTATTGTAGAATACGATTTTAGTTGTGCTTTGATTTAATTAGATGTCCTTTTAATTAGGGGCTTTATTGTATTTGTCCTTAGATTAGGACTTAGTTTGTTATTTATACCAAGTATGTTGGTATAAATAGATGTACAAACATTATGCTTAATGAGAGAATTTTGATCAATTGATCCGAAAGGTTTGCAAATCAAATTCTAGGGAGAGAAAGTCAGAAATCATTCTCTCACTGCACGAATTCTCTCTCAAGTTCTTCAAAGAAGGTTTTCGATCGAAATCTCATCTTATTTAATTCTAATCGATTTCCTTAGGATTTCAAGTCTAGGATCTAGGACTTGATAATTGAGGACCTAACCAATTGGTATCAGAGCTGAGCGTGTTAGGATTTGGATTAAAATTTTAGAATTTTGGATCGAATTTCTTACACTGATATTCACTGCTCCTCGATCAAACAGTTCATATTTTCGACCAGATTCTTCAAAATTTTGATTTGTTTTCCTGCTGTTGTTGATCGATTGTGTGTTTCTCGTTGATCTAAGCTCATTTCCAATCGATCGAACCAATTTTTCTGCGAATTTTGAAGATTGATGGAATTCTGGTTCTTCGCACAGTTCTTCAAGAGCTCAATCTGTTTTTTTCCAAAATCCGATTTATTTTGCTGTTTTTGTTGTTCAATCGAGTGTTTGAAATGTTTCTGAGTTTATTTCGTATCGATCGAACTATCTTCTCTGCGAATTTTTGAAGATTGAGTGAAATCCGTTGTTTGCACTGTTCTTCGATTTTTCGAAAATTCGACTGGTTTAGCCTTGAACGTGTTAAATCGATTGTTTGTTCTTGTTCAGTGCTTGATTTAGATCGATAACCTGAAGTAAATTCGAACGAATTTGTGTTTGGATCGAGATTTCTGTTTTTTTTTTTTGGCATCTGTTCTGATGTGTTCCGCTGAAAACGACTGTGGCTCAACGACTAGCTCGCGCGCTCCCTTGGGTCAACGACGGTGAACGTTTTATACCTAACACAAAAAAACCCAACAGAAACAAGTTAGAGGGGGCCGGGGTGGTTGCCGGCGACGCCCCTCCGATGCTTAAGTCAGTTTTCGCTCGTAAAAGGAGTAAGACAGGTGCTAGGCTTAGTAAAAATGGTTTTCGTTTTAAGTGTGCATACCTGAAAAATGGCTTAACCGTTACCTTTTATACTAGGTTCGAAATCCATTGCCGTGACCTGGTCTTCTTCCCGCCCGCCTTTTCCGCGGACATCGTGCAGGCATCGTGGTCTCTCCACTCAACCCACGTTCTCTTTTGTTCTCTTTTCTTTATCCTTCTTACCACTTTTGCCCTGACTCTTCCTTCTCGACGTCGCCTCACCCTGGTCGGGCTTTCCTTTTCCTCCTCGGGCCTATTTCTTCCATTCGACTCCTCCTGACTTGACCTGTTCGGGCTATCCGATGAACTCCCGAGCGACTCATTCTCGAGCTTCCATCGAACAACCTTGTCGGGCCCTTCCTTTTCTCCTCTATTCAACGTCTTCCTGGGCATTCCCAGATTCCTTGTCGCGAGGGAGTTCCTCGGGCTTAGAGGGGAGTTCTCCCGATCTTCTGCCTTCTTGCTTTCCGCCCTTCCCTTCGCGGGTTATTTTACCGTTAGCCAAGAATCCCGAGGGTAACAATAGTCCCCCCTAAAATAGTCCAAAACGAGTATAGTGCGTTTTGGGCGTGAGCTATCGGTAAAATAACCCAGTTCGAGATCCCTCTCAACTTCTCAATAGGTCCTGTCGGGGCTGCCCCGAGCCCGTCTTCGTATTAGTCGACCCTTCTTATGCTACGCCGTCGTTTTGTAGGGGCGGGAAAACTACTCCCTGTCATATCCATCACATCAAACCTAGATCATAGTGGACACGTGTCGTCCATCGAGACCATAGCGTCTTTCCTTTTCCCTTTCTCCATCCCCTAGGGTTTTCGTCACTCGATTTCCTCTTTCTCAGATTCACTTCGAAGCGACGCTCTTATCCTTCCAAGTTCTTACCGTTCGCCATTTCCCTCTTGATTTGGGAACCAGGACGACGTTCGAGAGCCAAGTTGGGAATTGGACCTCTCGAATGTATCCTGCTTTAAGGAGATCTCCGACTTGCTCTTTCACGATTGCGTCCTTTTGGGCTCCCAAATGTCTCTTCTTCTGAAAAACAGGACGGATGGTGTGAGAGATATTCAGTCGATGTTCCATCACTTCTCGGGGTATCATTGTTAGCTCGTTCGGACTCTAGGCAAACACATCCTCGTTCTTTCTCAGCTGCTCGATGAGATCCTCCTTTAGCCCAAGGGGCAGATCTCGAGCTATCTTGACTATCCCAGAGGGGGGTCGGATCATGATTTCTTCCATCTCTTCCTCGGCCGTCAATCCTTGAGTCGTGTGTATGGCCCAGGAGGTTCCGTGACTCCGAGGATGACTGTCTCGACGATTCTTCAAAGATTTCAGCTCAATTCTAACTTCTTCCACATAGCATTTGCACGCTATCTTCCTGTCCCCGAGCACCTCCCCCACTTGGTTTCCAACGGGGAAATTCATTTTCTGATGTTGGGCTGAGGCGATAGCTGTGAACGAGCTCAGGGCTGGTCGGCCTAGTATGGCGTTGTAAGAGGAAGACATATCGACCACCAGGAAGGAAGTGATCCTGGTCTTCTTCAGCTTGCCCGACCCGAGGTTTAGGGGTAACCATATCAATCCTACAGCCTCAATCGCATGCCCTGTGAATCCGAACAAAGCTGTCTCCACCGAGTCCATGTGATATTCTCCTAACTCCATCTGATTCATTGTCTCTTTGAAAATGATGTTCACCGAGCTCCCCTTGTCAACGAACACCCTCCCCACGTCATGGTTGGCTATCTCAGCCCGAATAACCAGGGCATCCTCATGCGTATCGTCTCCTCCATGGAAGTCCTCCGGCCCGAACGATATGGTCGGTCCTAAGCGCCTCTTCCCCGGAGTTATCCCCCAACTCTCCAACTTTCTTACTTCGGCCTTCCTGGCCCTGTTCGAATCTCCGATCGCGGGCCCTCCCGATATCATATTAATCCGTCTCGGGGGTGCATAAGGCTTCTCAGGTGCTTGGTTATGCTCAGGGGTGTGTCGGCGACTACCTCGTTCTCGATCAGCCTTGGCCTCCCTTCGCGGTTCAACCTGTCTTCGTTCCGGGGATCGTTGATATCGGCCTGGATACCGCTGGTATCTCTCGGGTCGCCGGTCATTCGCATAGGGCTGCCTCCCTCCCCTTTCTTGCCCGAGTTCTCTTCGAGGGTGCTTGCGGGGGACGTTTCCTCTCTCCTCCTCTACAAACTCTGCTCGGGCATCGGGGTTTGTTTCCACCAGTCTTTCAAGCTCATCATTCAAGTGAAAACATTTTTCTGCGGTGTGACCATATTCGCGATGAAACTCGCAATACTCTTCCGAGATGGGTTTCCTCGGTCCATTTCTGCTTCCAAAGGGTCTGTTTATAAAATACCGTCCATCGCACATCTCTAACGCTCTCGCTTTACTTATTTTCCATCGGGTATTACTAGTTGGGGGCTCCCTCGGGGATTCCCGTCTAGGATTTTGTTCCTTAGAGCCCGGAGGACGAAACGGTTCATGGGCGATATCCACCGTCCCGATTGCTCGCTTCTTGTCTCCCTTTTTGAAGCCGTGCGCTTCTTCTACTCTAACGTACTTTTCGACCCGGACTATCAGCTCCTCTATCGTGGTTGGGTATTTCTCCACTAGTGATCTGAAGAGATCTCCCTCTTTCAATCCGTTGTGGAAGGCTCCAATTAACAAATCTGGGGTGGCTGAAGGCACTTCCATCATAACTTTGGTGAATCTCTTCAGGTAATCCCGAAGATTCTCCTGGTCTCCTTGTCTCATGTTTAGTAAGTTTACCGCCGAGCAAGGCCTTCTTCGACTGCTCGAAAACTGCCTTAGGAAGGAACGCGTGAAGTCCGTGAAGTTACGGATCTCCCCCGCAGGCAGCATGGTGAACCATTGCTGGGCCCCTCGAGTTAAAGTTGGGCGAATACTCGGCATTTAATCTCGTCCGCCAGCTGGTACAATGCGGCGTTGCCCTCAAAGCTGGCAAATGATCCTCGGACGGTCCCGAGCCATCATACTTGCTCATGTCAGGAAACCGGAAGTTGTTCGGCAGAGGGGCTCGAGCAACCTCGTCTGAGAAGGGAGATCCCCTTTGTACTGGGAGGGGCACCTTTGGGATGGCCGATTCCTTCAGAGTTCGGATTTCGTCCTTCATGCGCTCCCACTCAGCTATCTGCTCAGTCGTTCCCCTTCTCTTTTCTGCTCGTAGAGCGTTGATTTCTGCCCTCAGCGTTTTCTCCTCAGCTTCTCTGTTTTGCTCCTCAGTGCGCGGAATCGCTCGGCTTCTTCCTCTTCCGTTTCGTTTGGCGACGGCGAATCACAGCGGGTTTTTCGGGTCCGCTCAGCCCTCAGCGTCTCAACTTCCGCCCTTAATTTTCCTAACTCTGTGTTGAACGATTCTCTCAGCCTTCTCTCGATCTCCTCCGCCGTGAGTACCTCTTCTACCAACGGTGATTGGGGTTCGTTTGCAGAATCCATCATATTTTATTCCGGGAATTCACATTTTCACGTCTTCCCACAGACGGCGCCAATGATGTGTGCCGCTGAAAACGACCGTGGCTCAACGACTAGCTCGCGCGCTCCCTTGGGTCAACGACGGCGAACGTTTTATACCTAACACTCAAAAACCCAACAGAAACAAGTTAGAGGGGGCCGGGGTGGTTGCCGGCGACGCCCCTCCGATGCTTAAGTCAGTTTTCGCTCGTAAAAGGAGTAAGACAGGTGCTAGGCTTAGTAAAAATGGTTTTCGTTTTAAGTGTGCATACCTGAAAAATGGCTTAACCGTTACCTTTTATACTAGGTTCGAAATCCATTGCCGTGACCTGGTCTTCTCCCCGCCCGCCTTTTCCGCGGACATCGTGCAGGCATCGTGGTCTCTCCACTCAACCCACGTTCTCTTTTCTTCTCTTTTCTTTATCCTTCTTACCACTTTAGCCCTGACTCTTCCTTCTCGACGTCGCCTCACCCTGGTCGGGCTTTCCTTTTCCTCCTCGGGCCTATTTCTTCCATTCGACTCCTCTTGACTTGACCTGTTCGGGCTATCCGATGAACTCCCGAACGACTCATTCTCGAGCTTCCATCGAACAACCTTGTCGGGCCCTTCCTTTTCTCCTCTATTCAGCATCTTCCAGGGCATTCCCATATTCCTTGTCGCGAGGGAGTTCCTCGGGCTTACAGGGGAGTTCTCCCGATCTCCTGCCTTCTTGCTTTTCGCCCCTTCCCTTCGCGGGTTATTTCAAGCCGCGGGTTATTTTACCGTTAGCCGAATCCCGAGGGTAACATGTTCTTTGCTGTTCTTCGCTGCTCTTCAATCCATTGCAGCTTCATCGTCGTCGCTCAACCTTCAAATCCAAGGATCGATAGAAGCCAACGTCTTTCCCGTCGATTGAAGAAACGACCGCATCATCGTTGACCTGCCCAACGAAAGCGACTGCAATTTCCCGTCAATTGCCCTTGCGATCGCCGTCTCTTTTTTTGTCGATCGAATTTTCTATTCTTCGATCGAAAACTTTTTGCGACCACTTTTCCATGGCAAAGTGTGGACACCGTCGCAAAAGCTGTTCTCAATCGATCTTCCTTTGCAAGGCAGTCTCAAATTTTTTTTTTCTTTCGATCGAAATCAATTTGCCGTCGCAAACTATAGTTGCCGTCGCAATGGCGTTTTTCTTAGCTTCTCGATCGAAATATTTTTTCGACCATCGTTTCCAAGCTGATTTCTCGAGCGAAAAATTGGTCGTGAGATTCCAATTGTAAGCCCATCGAGAAATCCTTCTTTGATCACCCACAGTCGAAATTTTTTTTTTCCATCGCTGCCCGACTGTTTCTGATCGAGAAACCTGAACTCATCTTCTTCACTCGCTACATTTAGATACACATATAGATACATCTAATTTGCATGGCAAATTGCGTTCTAAGTCCCAAAAATATTATTTTAGTCCCTACAGTTACATTTCGGTCCTTAATAGTTCTCAATTTAGTCCGGAAAGTTTTGATCTAGTCCAAAATTTTCAATTTAACCCCAAGACTTCCAATTTGATTGAATTCTCACTCACTTACGTGATTCGCAAATTTTTGTTTAGTTGTTTTTACAGGTCGTCGTCGCGAAACTTGTTTTTCGCCCGCAAAACCTTTTGCGATCGAAAAATTTGATTTTAAAAGTTTAGATATTAAAGTCTCAAAATGACGACGTTTTATCAAATCGCAAAACTTTTACGATCATAAAACTATACGTAACTGTTTGAAATTCAAAACTATTTTCTAAAAACAGTACCTCCTCGAAAAACTTAACAATCGAACACAGTGCTCTAAATCTTCACTTGAAAAACTATTAATCGAGAATTATTTCCGATCGAAAACAGTGCCTTATATTATCATTAAAAAAAAGACTTAATAAAATTTTTCGATCGAAAACAGTAACCTTCAAATTGGCACATTATAGAAAAAGCTTTTGTATATACTACTAAATTTTTAAATCAAACTTTATAAACCAAAATCTTTTCGAAACTGAAATTTTAAAAGCCAAATGTTTTAATCAGTATTAAAAAAAATCAAATTCAAATCACAGAACACGTTACGATCCAAATATCCAACAAAACTTTTAAGAATAAATAAATAAAATTTTAAAACCAAAATGGACACCTACTCAATTACCCGATCTGATGACACTAGCTCCGATGACTTTAGCTCCGACATTGATGAACAACTGAAGGAGTTTTGGCGTCAACTACGATTAATTGAGAAGGAGTTAAAGAACAAGTCCACAAAGACCAAGTCACGCTCAAAGAAGTAAGAGACTACAAATTCCGAACAAAAGACGCACTTGGCTTTGGCACACGAAGATGAAACTAACACATCCTCTAAGGAGGCATTGATTTCTAACTCTACATTGTTTAACATGTTAGAATCCTTACAAACTAGGTATGCTAACATGAAAAATGAGCGGAAAAGTTCAAGAGACTTAGAGGACGAATTAACTAAGTCTAAGAAGGAAACAACTAGTCTCAAACTTAAGCTTAGGAGCTCTAGTGCGAAAATAGAAGAATTATCTAAGAGCCTCAATAGTAGCGAGACTAAGCATATTTCGTTAGAGAAGCATAGCTCGATAGTCAAAGAATTAGAGGACAGGCTAGCCAACAACTACAAATGTTTGGTTAGTATAGAATACTATTTCTAAATTGTGCTTTGATTTATTAGCTGTCTTCGTAGATTGGGGCTTTTATTGTATTTGTCCTTAGTTTAGGACTTACTTGCTATTTATACCAAGTATATTTGGTATAAATAGATGTACTAACATTGTGATTAATAAGAAGATTTAGAAAATTGATCCGAAAGGCTTGCATTTCAATTTCTAGAGAGAGAAACACAAGAAATCTTCTCACACTAGACGAAATTCTCTCTCGAGCTCTCAAGAGTAAGTTTTCGATCGTGAGGTAAAGTTGAATAATTCTGATCTCAAACTTATGAATTTGAGTCTAGGATTATAGAGTTGAGAAATCAGGACCTAACAATTGGTATCAGAGCAGATTCGTTCTGTTTTGAATCAAAAATTGTTAGAATTGGATCGAAATTTGAATTCTGATACTGTTCCAACGAAGAATAGTTTGGCGCGAATCTAAATTTCGATCTAATAGCTTAATTTTGTGCTTAATTGGTTTGAATTTGATGTTTCTGTGCTCGTGTTAGCAATATACAACGATTGCGATTAGATTCATAGCTGTTTGAACTTCGATTTAGCAGAGTCGATCGGATTTGAGTGATTACTGTTCGCGCGAAGAACTGCTTAGAACACATTCTGATTTTGATCAAATTTGACATGTTTTGCTTTCTAATGTGTCTAATTGTATGTTCGCGCGTATTCATCATCTGATTACGAGCAATTACCTGTAATTTCATAGTCTAATTCATCGTTTTTGCCTGAATCAGTGTTACTTGTATTCTGTGATTTTTTCGATAACTTCAATTTTTCTCGCTAAGTTCTTCGATCAGGTTAATTTCTCGATCGAAAAACTCTGCGCGAAAATTTTTCTTGATCAGAATACAAGGTCAGACTTAAAGTCGTCTTTACCAAGAACGACTTTAGTAGAAAAATTTCTCGAGCATTACTTGGCGAAAATCTTTTCGACGAAGACCAATTTTGACCTTTGCGCGTGCAAAACTTTCCGTCGAAAAACTTTTTCGGTCAGACTTTCTAAGTTTGACTACGCGCAAATCATTTGCATTCGAGAAACTTTTCCAGTCAACGAATTTATTTTGACTTAGCGAGAAACTTACTAAACGTATTGTTTTTTGCGATCGAAATAAATTCACGATTAAGAGATTTTTCTCGACCAAAATATTTCGAACATTATTTTTCGCTCGTAAAATTTTTTGCTGACTACGATTTTCTCGCACGAGAACAGTATTCAATACATTTTATCTCGACACAATTATTTTCGATCAAACTTTAAAGATTAAATCGAAAATAATTCTCGACTGCTTCAATACCAAACGCTACTAACAGTCTGCTACTTGTGAAGCACGTAACATCAGTCCAAAATTGGAAGATCCTTCGTCAACTCAACAAACGAAAATGGATGCTTACTCTCTTGGAAACGACAATCGTCCTCCAATTCTCAAAAGAGGCGAATACACTGTACGGAGGAGTCGGTTCTTGAATTTCATTGAGCTTAAAGATCAGGCTGAAGATTTGCTTAAATCACTCTTCGAGGGACCATAAGTCTTTGTTAGGAAATATTTAGTAGTGTTCAATTTCATTGTATTATCTTTGTTGATTTGCTTTATTAAACTTTGGGCTAGTTCTTAGTTGGGTTAGTTCTTAGTTATTCATGTAATGGGCCTTCACAAGAGGCCCACCTATTATATACCAACTTGTGGTATAAATAGGAAAACCCTAACACATAGTTAGGTGTGCTTGTGAGTGTTTCTATTCTAGAGAGAAAATTTTTTTGAGCCTCCATCTTATCCTCTCAAGCACCCCACACCATTTGCTTTGATTTCAAGATTATTTGTGTGGTTAATCCATCCTAGGTTAGATTGTTTGGTGTAATAGGGACCAACAAGTGGTATCAGAGACCAACGCGACCGGATTTGCGTGTTTTGAGCAAGATTAGAGTGAAAAATTGCATGAAAAATTATTTTCGTCACTTTCAGTTTTTGGGCGATTTCGACCTCGATTTGTTGTTTTTAGACATCCCAAAGGTTGATTATGTGTTTAGAAATGTTTTTCTGAAGTTTTGGAACAAGTTTCGTCGATTTTGAGTGAGATTTGAGCGAAGTCGCGCGTAAACTGTTCTTGGCCGAGAAATTTCATAGCCGAGAATTTTTTTTTTCAGGCTGAGAAATTTCGAAACCGAGAAACTTTCACTGCCCGAGAAATTTTCATACCCGAGAAAATTCTTAGCCGAGAAATTTTTTTAGGCCGAGAATTTCTTAGCCGAGAAAGTTTGCCTGAGAAAATTTCGCTGGCCGAGAAACTTTCACTGCCCGAGAAATTTTCATACCCGAGAAAATTCTCAGCCGAGAAATTTTTTTTAGGCCGAGAATTTCTTAGCCGAGAAAGTTTGCCTGAGAAAATTTCGCTGGCCGAGAAACTTTCACTGCCCGAGAAATTTTGCTAAAACTGAGAAATTTTTTCAAATCCGAGAAATTTTGCAAAACTGAGAAATTTTCAAATCCGAGAAATTTTGCAAAACTAAGAAATTTTTCAAAACCGAGAAATTTTCTTTTCCAGGCTGAGAAATTTCTATCCGAGAAATTTTTCAGTTGCGAAACTTTCTCAGTTCACAATTCATGATTTTTTCGCGGTCTCTCTCACACAGCTGCTTTTTCCTCAACCCGCGAATTTTTCAACCTGAAAAACTTTCAAAAACTGAGAATTTTTTTTTTTTCAAACTGAGAAATTTTTCGGAACTTCAAAGTTTTCGCAACTCACTCTCTCAACGAAATTTCTCGGGACAACATTTTTCGCACATTTGCACACATCATTTTTGCACCCCCCGAGAAATTTGCACCCCGACCTTTAAACTTGATACAAACCGATTTTTGGCTTCGGATCTTGCAAAATTACTCTTTAAAAATACACTTAAACGTTTTTTACCACCAAAAATTTCTGGTCCCCCCTTCGGATTAAATAAGTTTGAAAAATAAAATATATATATATATATATATATATATATATTTGGTTGAAAATTTTTTTTATATCATTAGATAGATTTAAAAAAAAAAAAATTCCGAAATAAATTTTTCTGGGCCAAAATTTTCGGTATAGACGTTTTCTTTTTTTTTTTTGTGAAATTTTGAAGGCAAATCCAAAACGCGGCAACGATCACCGTACCCAACGATCGACCTAGGATGGTATTGGCACATTATAGAAAAAGTTTAGGTCACCCCCAAACTTTTCAGAGCGGAATTTCCAAATGCCAATTTCACTCACCCAGCATGTATGGTACCCGGGTTGCTCCACATACATGACTGGTACACGACGTGAGCAACCACTCCCCGGCATGAATGGTACATGGGTTGCTCCACATTCATGACCGGTATGCACTGCGAGCAACCAACCCCATCATGCACGTTACACGGGTTGCTCCACGTGCAAGAAGGGATGTCAGAGAAGCGAGCAACCATCATGACTTCTGTACAAATCCGTGCAGAACCCGGACCTACAAAGAAGGGTTGACAAAAGTTCAACCAACCATCAGTGGGCGCGCCATCCAATCTTGATGCTTAGGCGATGTGGATCTCTTGTACCAGACTCCACCGTCCACCCACTGCCATCCATTCCACCATGGTGCGCTACATGGAGACGTCCTAAGCCACCGTGATCCTCTTTACGCCCTCACCACCACCACCACCTGACGGGCCTCAGAAGTGTCTGATCAACAGTTTTGGGCCACCCTCGTCGACATCACTCGTGGTCGCCTTTCAACGCGATCACGCCACGCCACCATAGTTCTCATGGATCAGTGAAACCCCCCTGATCCTAACCCAGGAACGAGCCTACCCTAGCCTCTCTAGTCTAGGTCTAGGTCGCGCGACATCCTTCTCCATGCAAAGATCCAATCAACGATCTCGGGAGGATGACGTAAGTCGCTTGGAGGAGCTGCGAACCAACGACGAGATGATCGCACTCCTCTATCATATCTCACCATAACCCGGACCTCGCCCATAGGTACAGGAGACGACTCGTTCGTTTCCCGAGTAGAAGTCGCGGCATCTGGTCCAACCGTGCAATTAACCCCCCCAACCACTCAGCTATCCTTTCGCAGATAGCTGTTTCATTCGCACAAGAGGAACCACGTTAGCCATCACCGCCCCACTTGGAGACGGTTGATGTTGAACATGTAGTGCCCCACCTCTCACTGCACCTCTTCCACTCACATAGAGTCTAGTGTCCTCACCCACCGAAATTTTCCATTTTCTAGGACACAAACACTCTTTACGCACCGTAGGTTCTTCGTGAACTTGCACGAACGCTTGATGACGTCCTTGTGACCGAGAGCGGAAGACCCACGACAGCCACCCTCACCACAACTGTCGATGGGCCACGGATACGAGCTTGTCTCATCGTCCGTGCGTACGGACAGCCTTTGTGGCTCTCCGGTTCTTTCTGACCTGTGCAAACAGGCGGCACATCGGACACATGTTTCGATGTTGTGACGATGGAGCGTCTTTGTGACCCCCGTCTGGTTAGTTACCCCGTTCGTGATGGAGCCCCGACTCATAGCAATCAGCGAGGAACTTACACATTCCATGCCGCGCTCAACGAGGATCTATGAAGGAAAAGGTCCCATCACCGACACCACTCCACCATGCCTACGCCTACGCCACCACATGCTGCTCCGTCTCTCCAGTGTTCAAAACTGAACCCGGAGGAACACCAATTACTGCTACTCCTGAGAATCCCACTTGATTGCCTCACTCAACACCATACCACACCATCATCACCACCATCAACACCAGAGACAGACTCGTCCCACGGACGACGTGACGATCCCGAAGACGGAGATCATCTCAAGGGGGAGTAAAGGATAAAAAATGAGTTGAAGATCGTATAGCAGCAACAGCAGCAACCATCATCCACGCCACCTCCACCAACTACACCCCGCCGGAGGCTTCCACTACCTCCGCGCACATTCTTATGTGTCAGGCTATTATGTTCATAATGGAACACTCGAAGGAGCCATGACACATCTCATCCACCACATTCCGCCACTACTGCGCTGACCACTCTGAAGACCGAGCTCCCTGCTCTTGAAAGTCACATTTCAATGGGCCTTGCCACATTTTTTACGCACCACGCCTACCTTCTTCTGGAGCCAGACGAGTCAACTTCGTGGCCGAACCAGACAACTTCCATTCGAAGACGACGAATCCGGCGTCGAGAAGAAGAAGATTGGAGAATCTTAACAAGTGAGTCCTAGCCGAGCCATCAATGCCTCCGCAAGAAGAGGAGATATCCCTTGTAGGGGAAGTAGGAATCGAGATCTCCAATATGCCCAACAAAGATATCCCGCGCTGAACTGAAGATTGAACACTAAGCGGGAGATTGTTAGGAAATATTTTGTAGTGTTCAATTTCATTGTATTATCTTTGTTGATTTGCTTTATTAAACTTTGGGCTAGTTCTTAGTTGGGTTAGTTCTTAGTTATTCATGTAATGGGCCTTCACAAGAGGCCCACCTATTATATACCAACTTGTGGTATAAATAGGAAAACCCTAACACATAGTTAGGTGTGCTTGTGAGTGTTTCTATTCTAGAGAGAAAATTTTTTTGAGCCTCCATCTTATCCTCTCAAGCACCCCACACCATTTGCTTTGATTTCAAGATTATTTGTGTGGTTAATCCATCCTAGGTTAGATTGTTTGGTGTAATAGGGACCAACAGTCTTTTATATCAATCAAGAAGGTGATAGCTCGAATAACCCTCCAGTAGAACCCAATAGGCGAGTGAAACTACCTAGCGAGTACGACGATGCGGAGAAAAGAATAGCAAAGGCAGATCTGATAGCCAAGAA
Source organism: Craterostigma plantagineum (assembly GCA_027422505.1). Lineage (NCBI taxonomy): Eukaryota > Viridiplantae > Streptophyta > Magnoliopsida > Lamiales > Linderniaceae > Craterostigma > Craterostigma plantagineum. The sequence goes on along the minus strand of JAPQWV010000005.1, from coordinate 14,762,292 downwards.
CACACTTATGCAGGGCATCCCCAATGATATCTATAGACAGATAGATAGCCTCCAAATAGCTAAAGGAATGTGGGATGAACTGGAGAGAATGATGCAAAGAACCGAAGTAGGTCATGGCTAAGAAGGCGAATTTACTCACGGCGTATAATTCATTCAAAGCTAAAAATGAGGAGAGCTTACACGATCTTTGTCAGCGTTACCTCACTCTTCTCAATGAAATGAGAAAAATTGATATCAAGAAGACAAATATGGATCAGAATATTCGGTTTCTGTCCTAACTACCCACTGAATGGAAAAAGATATCCACTCAACTCAGACAGAACAAAGACTTGGATGAGATGGATATACACGCTGTTTTTGATAACCTCGCACAACATGAAAAAGACATCTGCGAGATACAAAAAGAGCAAAAGGGCAAACAGGCCGAAGACTCCATAGCATTAGTTTCGGAGAAGAGGAGCTCCCGCTCACGCAAAGAAAAGCATGTCAAGCTCCTAGCACTTCAGAGGATGAGGAACCATTGGATTCAGAGCTTCCTCCCGAAGTCAGAGAATTTGGGAAACAGTTGGCCTTAATCGCAAGATGATGTCTAAGCAATACCTTAAGAAGAAGTCATCATCTTCTGCTAATCGTCTTCGAACTACAAGCTCGAAGAACAAAGTGAAACCGACTGAGTCCTCTGAAGTCACAATCTCTAAAGTCCCAATTAAATACTTCAACTGTGGGAAAACTGGTCACTTTGCAAGATAAGGCACACTTCCAAAGAAGAAGGATGCTAACTACTACTTCATGAAGCTTCAATTTACAAAACAAAAGGAAGCTGGAATAACACACATAGCAGAACAGGACTTCTGGCTAGAGGACAGCTCAGATTCTGACGCCCGAAAATCTTGCTCTAATGGCGCGCCTACTGCTGTCAACCATATAACTAATAACATACTTATCCATAATTTTTAATAAATACCATAATTAATAACAAATTATTAGTAAATTAAAATTTAAAATAAAAATAAAAAAAAAATTTAGTGGCGGGGCAGGCGGTCCCCATTTTTTTTAGGCCCGCCAAGCCCGCCCCGCCAGATGGCGGGCTTTGGCGGGCGGCGGCCCGGCCCGGCCCGGCCCGCCAAATTGACAGTACTAGGCGCGCCTAGATGATGAAGAGGAAGATGGAACTTCCGGAGAGACGGACGATGACAAAGCATCCACATCATCTCAAGAGGTAAAACTCTCTGACTCTACACATTCTGACCTGTTAGCCGATTTAAATTAAAAATTTGCTAACATGGTACGTGAGCAGAAACGACGTATAAACAAAGCTTCTCAAGTCTAAGGTAACTATAGCAAGTCTCGAAGATAACGCAAGGAGTTCTAGTCTCAAAATAGATGAACTAACTAAGAGACTCCAATCGTATGAGACTAAGCATATCACATTAGAAAAGCGTAGTTCGGTAGTAAAGGAACTAGAAGACAGGTTAGATAATAATCACAAGTATCTACTTCGGAACTTAGATGAGAAGAGCCTGGTTAAAAATAGACTTGAAACAGCAACTAAAAAGGTCGTTAGTCTAGAAGTTGATCTAGAAAAATCTAACTCTAAGATTAGTGATTTGAGTAAGAGTCTAGATACCTGTCAAGCCGAAAAGAGCACTGCTCTAATTAACTATGCTACCTTAGATGCTGAACATAAGAAGCTATATACTAAGATTAAGAAATTAGAAGATCTTCTCGTAAAAAAGGATCAAACTGATCAGACCATCTTTTTGAATCAGCCCAAGGACATATAATTTTACGATTATAAGTACGGCTTAGGTTTCGAAAATCCACGTAACTTGAAAAAGGTTGACTGCAAACAACTTTACGATGTCAAGTACATGTGTCTAGGGCTAGTATCTCTTATGGTTTTTACCAACGCAAAAGAAATTAATGCATTAGAAGAAACCAAGAGAAAAGCCAAGAATAGGGCTGAAATTCCCTTTTCCTACACGGAATTGAATCAAACCTACGAAACTAGGAACTTTCCAAGGGTTGGAGCTTTGAATCAATCTATCTTCCCGAAGATCGTTCTAAAACGGAGGAAGTACAAACTCATAATTCTGAAAATTCTCTCTACATCCCTCCTATTGTTAGGAAAATCGAAAGGTTAAGAGTTTCTCTACAAAAAGAGATAGAGAATTTTGAAGCTGAAAAGAAATCGTTCTTAAAGGAGATGAAAAATCTCAAAACTGCCTCCATCTCAAAAGTCATTTCTCACGCATCTCCCTCTAACGATAATATCATTCTGAAAAGCGTGAAGAAAGAAAACATGGCTTCTCCTAAAATAAAATCAAAGAAGAATATTTCCAAAAATATTATTTCTAATCTTTTCTCTACTACGTCTACAGGGAGCGTGGTGTCTGAGCCTAAGGAGTTGGAGGCAAGAGTGTCTAGAATAAAAGTAGAAAAGGAGCGTGTAGATTTAAATTCTTCCGATCTTCATCCTTCTTCAATGAAATAAAAGACACTCGTAGAAATAAAAGAGCCATTTCTTCTTTACAAATAGTTGCTTCTACGTGTTCTCTTCAGCCGACAACTTTTAGAAGCATTAATTTCGAAATAGGCTCTACCTCGAAAATTAAAACTGATCATTCTAAGACAAATGCTTCAAGGATGACCCGTAGGAAACAAGATCCATCCATAAAGAAAACGTATGGTGCTATTCATTCTTGTTCTCATATAAGGTATCCCGTTAAGATCGAATCCCCCAAGCACCTTAGGAGATTATCCAACGAAAAGATCTTTTCCATGCTCAAGCCTACTAACGCATTTGCCCTTGCTGAAATTAATCTTCCCTGTAAGGTTCAACCTAAATGGGTTCCTAAATCCCCGCCTAAAAGGACGAAAGCCGTAAAGGCCAAGTCTTCTCCAAAGGGCATAGCCCAATCAACTTCGAAGAAGATGACTTGGGCTGTTAAAACTTCTACTAACACTAATTAACGAATCATATCTGAACCTACATATAAATCTGCTAATCTGAGAGGACCCATTTATAAGTGGGTACCTAAAACTCTCTAATTATTTTTACAGATCCATCATGTGTGGTACCTCGACTCTGTTGCTCCACACACATGACGGGAATACAAGAGCTGCTGAGCAACTACAAAGACCGACTGAATGGAAATGTCAGATTCGGGAAAAACGCTCAGCTCCCATTCTAGGATTTGGGGATATCATTCTGGAAAATCTGATAATAAAAGATGTCTCTTACGTCATAACTTGTTCAGCATAGGCTAGTTCTGTGACAAAGGATTCCAAGTGGTCTTTCATGCTTACCGATGTAGAATATTGGACAGTCAGAACAAAGAACTCCTCCAAGGACTTCGGAAATCAAATCTTTACATGATCAATCTGACGTCCGTGGGACCACAACAGTTGTTTGCCTCATCTCCCAGATTACAATTCAGAGGAACAGTTTATGGCATCAACGTGTGTCTCATCTAAAAATCAAAGCTCTTCAACGACTATCAACGAAAAAGTTGATTCACGGTCTACCAACAATTATTCTACGAAAAGAGCATCAGTGTTCGGCATGTCAACTAGGAAAAATGAAGTGAGCATCAGAGGAACAATTATTGCTACACGTGGACCTCTAAGGACCTATGCAGACACAGAGTATTAATGGACGCAAGTACATTTTAGTTCTCGTCGATGATTACTCTCGCTACACATGGACGAAGTTCCTCTGAACTAAGGATGAGACCGGGGACTTGATTATCAATTTTGTGAACGCTACTCAGAATTTGCTGCAACAAACTATCCAAGTCATCAGAACGGACAACGGCACTGAGTTCAAGAACAAGCATCTCAGTGAGTTTTATCAAAAACTTGGGATTAGTCAGTAACTCTCAGCCGCCAAGACACCTCAACAAAATGGGGTGGTCGAAAGGAAGAATCGAACTCTAGTGGAAGCCGCACACAATGCTGATTCATTCCGGTCTCCCACTCTTCCTTTGGGTTGAAGCAGTAAATACCGCCTGTTTCACTCAGAACAGGACGGTGGTTCACAAGCACTTCGCTAAGACTCCGTACGAGATCATTAACAAGCGAATACCAACATCTCCTTCTTCAAGGTCTTCGGGTGCAAGTGCTTTGTGGCGAACGACAGAGAGCAACGCGCTAAGTTCTACCCTAAAGCATTCGAAGCCACATTCGTCGGGTATTCATCTACTTCAAAGGCGTATCAAGTATACATCAAGTCTAACCGTACAATCAAAGAAAGCTACAATGTCACTTTCTACGAGTGGAAGTGAAGATATAAATGTGCCTAAGAGGGGGGGTGAATTAGGCTTATAAAAATCTTATGCTTCTTTTCACAAATGCTAAGTGTACTGACTTAGATATGCCTACTGATGCTTGTGACGAGTATGCCTGATATATCCTAGTAACGTCGGATGTGCGTCGGGTCTGTCTCACAGCGATAAACAAATAACTGAAAAGTAAATGCGAGACTGGATTTTTTATAGAGGTTATATCCCCAACTGGAGTTTACTCCTCTGCTTGGGATTTGCTTCCCAAGAGTTTAACTAATCACTATAATGCACCGAAGCTGGATACAAAACTGATTGGTTAGCCCAATACACAACCGAAACAAGTCGAACACTAGCCACTACTAGGTTACCACACGCCGAGTTTCGTTCATCGGAATCTCCTAATCCCGACAGACACAGCTCGCTACCGAAGGGCCTCCGAAACTCGTCCTTCCCTTCACGTGTGCGTAAACGTCGACCTTGCCTCCTTGGTATTGCTCACGTCCGAAGACAACACGTCCAAAGACAGAATATATGGAGGGATGTAGGAATAACGAGATGAATCACTCGTGCAGTGATGGAATCGCAAGTTAAAGCTCAGTGTGGCAGAAAGCTATCGCAAATGGAGGCTCAGGAATCTCTCAATGTGTTTCTGCTCAAAAATCTCTCGTAGGCTTATGTTCTCAAGTTCTAAGTACCTCGAAATCTGAAGTGCAGCTCATATATAATCCTTTTCAATTAGCACCTCACATGGAAAATAATATCATATAATAATCACCAAATCAAGCATGTGTTCCATGTAATTTTCGTGTCAATCATACAATATATCATGCTCATAATAAATGATCACAACGGTCATATAGCACATTAAAGCATGATTATATTCCATAATGAAGGCTTAATTTCGTTCTCAAGCATATTCAACCATTTTGCATATATTTACCATATCAGAGCTTTCCATAAGTGATTCCCTGCTATCTGTTTCTAGTGTAAATCAATCCAGATTAACTTTCCAAATGTAGCACATGAGATAGCATCACATCAGCACGTTTTCCATGTACAGCTCATAGTGTTAGATCAATATATTTACCATGTTTAGCACACAAATCAGATCAGAGCATACTTAATTCGATTTATCATATCATGGCAGAACTTTCCTTATTTCAGAGATCACATCGTTTTAGAGCATATACCATATAATAGCACCTTATCCACAAATTCAATCAAATTAATTCTTTCCTAAATATAATATTCCAATCAGCATAAGGAAATGTATCAATTCAATATTGCGCATTAAATCAAGTGGAAAGCATGCAAGTAATCGTATTTTTCGTCCAGGAATTACGTCTCGCCACGATGGACGACTAGGAGGGAAATCATTGACGAAACCGCAGTACAGGACAGTATCGAGAGAACTATGGGAAAGTGCACATTTCCTCGTGTTGCGTCATATTCCAGAAGTGCACCCGTTTATGGAGGAGCACATGGCTAGCTTACGGTGCGAAAATCCAAAAAAATCGGAGCTATGGTACATAATGAGCATAATAGACTATTTTTAGGTTGGTTCAGAACGAGGACACTTTATGCAGATACCGGATCGGATTGCAGTGAGATGATAAAATGACTGGCATGGGGACCCGAATGGACTGTTGCGACTTATGAAGGTTACGACATTAATGGGTACACTTTTTATACGAATAGGCGAGATGATAGGAGTGCGTCGCAGAACAGTGGGGTCACATTTGTTGCATTGTCGAGAGAAGTATCTCGTGGGAAGGATGCTCAAGTAACGAGCAATGCAAGTTCATACTATGGGTTTATCGAAGAAATATGGGAACTCGTGTACAAGAACAACATAAAATTTGTTTTACTACTTTGTCGGTGGGCTGATAACAGGCGAGGCGTTCGGATAGATCCAGAGCTAGGATTAACAATAGTGGACTTACAGAAAGTGGGTTATGTGGACGACCTTTTCATCCTCGCAATGCAAGCGAAACAAGTTTTCTACGTTGAAGATCCTGCTAATAGTGGATGGCATATTGTTCTTCAAGGAAAGAGAAGTGTTGTTGGCATCGCTGATGTGGATGATGAAGATGACTATGACAGAAGCGATGAGACATTCCCATTTCCTAACGGTGTGGAACACGTCCCTATTCCTGAAGATGATACAACTTTGCGTAGATATATAGTTCCAAATCACGACGAGGGAATGTATTGTCGACAAATTCAAAATTTGTAAGTACTATAATGAAATTTGATGTCTTGCCATTTTTCTACAGTTTTCATGTCATTTTTTGCTAAATAAATCTTTTTCTTGTTATTTTTTTCAGGTACAATGTCTTCGGATCCCACCACATCTTCTTCGTCTGGTACCGAATCAAGCGGGACGAATAGGCGCAAGAGATGCCCGTACAATATGAAGAATCTGCGTAAGAAGTTGAGTGTTGAGTCGGATGAGTGCATATTGCAGTTCAACGACGCCGGTACGTGCATCGGCACTGAACCAGAGTGAAATTTTAGCAACTACATCGGCCATGTGACAAGATCACAAGTTACAGAATACATGACCAAGTGGCTGTAATACCCATAAATCTCAGTTACGGGGTTTTGATGTAAATAGCTATGTAATTGGGAACTTAGTAGATTTAATGAAGAGCTCTGAAATTTGGAAATAAGATTATAATCCATGTACATTCGAAAACTGATTAGAATTCAAGTATAAATAAGGCACAAATATAGGGAAGGAATTATTTAAGGAAGAACGAAATTTGGGTGACTATGTGAGACCAATTTTCGGACCAATCATAATATATGTTAAGCTGAAGTTCGGACATCAAGTGGACCTCAAAATTCGAATAACCAATGTTAATTCAATAATCGGGCGATACAACAGGTTGGAAGATCGGGCGATTTGTAAGAAGTTACTTAGCGTAAAAGGAAATTAGCATCACCTCCTTGTCTTTTCAAGTCACGATTTCCAAGCTTCGTTTCATATATATCTAATAAACCCTTAAGTAAAATCGACATAGAGAAGAATAGAATAAGCAACGAAGTAGGAGCAATAGAAAAGGAGACTTCCAACTGGACAAAATTCGGGCAAGCCAAAGTCAGTACCGTAGCAAAAACGTGGAAGTGAGGTAGGTGAAAATATCATCTACAACACTTAAATATCTTGATGCCTTAGGTGTTTATATGTTTCTACAAAATTGTGTATCTTGTATGAAATCTTCGGGTATGAGTTGTATCTCAAAAACCCTTATTTCTGATTTTATGTTTATTGAGGTACTTGGTTATACTTGAATAGGTTAAGGTACGAAAGTCCTAGATGAAGACTTGGTTGGAAAAGAAAAAAAAATGAGGAATAATTTACGAGTATGGGAGGAAACTTTTGGACAGATTAGGTTCAAGGATTTAAAAAGTTTCGGTTCTAATTAGAATGAATTTTAGGCTGAAATTATAAGGGGAAATTTTGGGTAGGTCAGCAGTATGGAATCCGAATTGATAAAACCCTAGGAAATGAGAATTTTCAATTATGACAAACATTAGAGTAGAATGTTTCATGATTCTCGGTTATCACTAATTTTGGGACTTAGGGTATTCTAGTTGAATTAATGAAAATGTCAAATGTTAACTTAAGATAATGAACTTTCGAGCCGTGGGATGGGAGTTTTCTTTTAGATACATACATGATGATCTTAGGATAGTATAGCACACACACAGATTTAATTATTCTTGGGTAGTCGAATTATTTGAGTTAAGAATACTTTTAAATTTAAATGATAATAGTTGGGTAATAAGAATGAAATCGGGCGATTGAGGTTACTAAGGATTTTAAAATATTTTAATACCTTCAGTATGGTGTAACACCTTTGAAATCGGTCGATCCAATTTAGAATATCTTACAGTATGGTGTAACACCTTTGAAATCGGCCGATTAGAATATTTTAATAAATCCAACATACAGTAGTAGGTTTCGATCACAGATGATACTCGCCGATTTAACGTGACTTTCACCAATAAGAACTCTCGAGCGATCTGATTTATACGAGGCGTTAGTAAGAAATTTTTGTGACCATCTATATAAATATACAACTAGACGATGTGACTACTTACATATATATACCATACGGAGAGGATCTTTAAAAGTTTTTGAAAACTGTACAAAAGAGTGATGATTGATACATGGTAAAAACAACCTATCAAACCTCGATAATGATACTTGGCTTTGCTTAACCAGTTTAGTCCAATTGGACCTAAGGTAGTCAAGCCAACATATACCAAAATCGGACTTTCGTTAGAAAGCTTTGTTCAAAGGTAGTTCAACCAAATACCATACATCAAAGGAAAGATTGGAAAAAGGTACGTGGCGTTGTTAAACCTATTAGTCCAGTTATCAAACTGTAAACAGTCTGATCCCGTTTGGACCCAAGGTATTCCAGCCTATATACCATTAATCCAAAATAAAAATTATTTTTTTGATCATAAGAATCAAATTGACGAATACAAGGATTTTTACATAATAAAATTTTTCATTCAATTAATTCAATCGGTAACAGCCTTACCCTTCAAACGCCTTTACTGCGGCAACACGGGCTAGCCAAGAGCCGACACAGAATTAACCAAAATCAAATTTTTTTTTATAACCTTTATTCAAAATTTAATTCTTTTAATCCATTTTTAAAGTTTTTTTTTTAAGAAAAATATTACATCATATTATTATATGTATATATATATATATATGATATAAAACCATGATTAAAGTATTAAGGCATCTTGGTGTAGCTTAACGTAAAATTTAGCCTTCCATTAAGGCTAAGAAAGATAAAAATAAATAAATAACAAAATTAAAAAACTTACTTTAATGAGAGGAGTCGTATAGGAAACTTCAACGTTTATTCCTTAAAATATTTTACAGTAGAGGGGAATTAGAAGAGAGAGAAGGAAGAGAGAGTACAAGAGAGTGTAAATCTAAGCACACCTGAAGCATATGAGCTTCGACTCTATAAATAGAAGAAAAAAGTAGAATACAATAATTAAAGTAAAGAAAATTTTTCTTCGTAGCCGCCCCACTTGTAAAGGAATCTTGACAGCTATTTTCCATTTGCTCGAGAAAGTCTTCTTTAACTTTATTAAAGTTAATAGTGATCAACTTTCCATCGTTGATATCACTTTCAACTTTTTCTGATTTTATCCATAGCATCTTTAATTTCTTTGATTTTGATGGCATCTTTGGCGCTAGACTCGATTTCTTCACGGGTCTTAGCAATTTGCGCCACCTTGTCTTTAATGATGGCCATTTCTTGTCCTATGAGGTCCATTGTATTGTCGTTAACTTCTTCAAACATAATATCATCCGGATTTTTCGGATCTTGTCCTTCACCAGCAAGGCAAAAGTCTTCGTCTTCATCAATTTTTGAAGATGTCCCCATCGAAATATCTCCGATGTCCATACCATAATTTTTCGCAATGTCTTTCTTCATTTCTTCGAAGTAGACATAAATGATATCATTGGGTTTCATTTTACCCTTTTGTAATTTGATCCTTTGAGAAATCATTTCAAAAGGACTAGGAGCTTCTTTTTGTTCACGATTATTAATCGCATTTTGATAAAGAGAAATTTTCTCTTCGATCTTGTCGATTGTCTGCTGGCTTTCATATTCACCAGTAGCTGTCTTTCTTATCATTTTTTTCCAAAACTTTATATAAAAGTTTCTTTTTAAACATCGAATTTTTTGTTGGGTATAACCCACTTCTGGAGTCCATCTCCAAATCCAAGGAATACTAAATTCAATATAAAAATGTAAAGAAGCCATTCCTTCAATACATTCTTTTTTATGTTCCGCTTCTATAAGAGTCGGAGAGACTTTAACCCATTCTTGATATAATCCAAAAAAGGGTTCTTTAAGAATTTCAATTGTAGCTCCATAAGAAAGCCACCATTGATAAAACCAATTTGGAATATCGGACTTATATACATCCGCACAAATTTTTATCCACCAAGAATGTTTTCTACTTTCATTCTGGTATAAAAAAACTTTATAAAAGGCATCGATATAATCGTAATAATTAAATTTAATAAGAGTTTTTAACTCAGGATGGAAATACTCCCTATCCTTTAATGGGTGTATAGCCCATTTTTCAGGCGAAATAATTTGCTTGAAAATAATTTTACTAAAGGTATAACCCTTTTTCAAAGCATACGGGGTATTTCCCGCATTAAAGTGATCAAAGTCACATGTTCCCGTAGACTTTAGAATATTTTCATAAGTGTCACGGTTTTTATAAAAAGTAGCAGCATATGATGCTCTGTCTAAATACCTTGACATTAAAGTCCAAGGTTCATCAGACCATTTTAAGTCTTTAAATTCGATTAATATAATTACCTCATTATGAGAAATTTTTCTCATAGTCAACCTCATCTTCTTCTTCCGCAATTATTTTTGCGTAAGACGTTCCTTCAGCAGACTTTGCTTTCTGCTTTTTATATTCAAGGAACTCTCTGAATTCTTCGCTGCTCAAGGTATTACTTGAGGATAGGTTTTCTTTAACCAGCTTCTTATTACCCATTTGAGCAATAACATTTTTGCCACCTCTTCCACCTCTATTAGAGAGGAAATTTCTCCCATATTGGGACATATCTGCAAAATTCATGAAAGATACTCACGAGTAAGATAATCAGGAAGACTATTATCGCTTCCTTTTTTATAAATAATTTCATCGAATGGTGCTAAATGAGCCTGCCATCTCGCAAACATTTGTTTGGAGACATCATGTTTGAAATCTTTCTGAAACATGAACTTCGCAGCTTGACAATCAGTTCTTATTAAGAACTTTTGATTGTATAAATCATCCTGAAATTTAAGGACACATTTAACTATAGCGAGGACTTCTCTAGCTATAGTAGCATAATTTTTCTGAGCATTATTCCATTTCCCCGAATGGAATCTAACTAAATAATCTTTTTTGTCTTCTGGAGAAACTTGTTTTAAGATTCCTCCGAAGCCTAAATCAGAAGCATCAGTTTCAATAATTTTTTGCCAATTAGGATTTGCAAGCATTAAGCAAGGTAAATGCGTAACCTTATTCTTAATTTTCTTAATTGCTTCAGTGTGACTATTTGTCCACTGACATGGAATCTTTTTTAATCTATCATATAAAATAGATGTATCAATTGCAAGATTTTCATAGTAAGGAGAAATATAATTAAGACTCCCTAAAAATCTTTGAAGTTGAGTTCTATCAAGAATTTGATCTGGAAATTTTGACGCAAACTCAATACTTCTATTAATTGGATTAATATTTCCCTTTTCAATATTATGACCTAAAAAACGAATTTTAGTTTGAAACAAAACCATTTTGGGACTAGATATAACCAATCCATTTTGAATAACAATTTTCTTGAATATATCAAGATGTTTAAAATGTGTTTCAATATCTTTTGAAAATATTAAAATATCATCAATATAAACGATAATAAAATTACTATAAGGAATAAAAATATCGTTCATAATATTTTGAAATTCAGACGGAGCGTTTTTCAAACCAAAAGGCATAACGTTCCATTCAAATTGTCCAATTGGGACTGTAAAAGCTGTTTTATATCTATCTTGTTTGGCAATTTGAATTTGCCAAAAACCTGATTTTAAATCAAATTTTGAAAATATAATAGCATTAAATAAACGATCTAAAAGATCTTTTTTATTAGGAATGGGATACCTAATCCATTTTAAAACTTTATTTAAAGGTTTATAATTAATGACTAACCTTGGTGCTCCCCTTTCCTTTTCTACATGATTATTAACATAAAAGACAGTACAAGACCAAGGAGATTTTGAAGGTTTTATCAAACCTTTCTGTAAAAGAGAAGTTATTTCTTTTTTACATAATTCTAATAATTCAGAATTCATTTGACAGGGACGAGCTTTAGTGGGAATATTTTTCTCACTAAAATCATCTTCATAAGGTAAAGAAACAATATGTTTTTTCCTATTCCAAAAAGCATTAGGAAGATCGTTACATATTTTCAACGTAAATTCATTGTGTAATAACTTTATTTTTTCCTGTAACTTAGGATTGTGGATTTTATCCTCAATCGTAAGTATATTAACTTCCTGTTTAAGGTAATTTACCTGATTTTCTTTTGCTTTAATAAGAATAGAATCCTTAATTTCATTAAGAATCCTAGAGAATGGTTCGGTAATAAATTCAAAGTAAACTTCTCTATTATCGAAGCTTCCTTTAAATCCATGTTCATCAATATTTCTAATAGGAAATATTTTCCTAAGGAATGGAGTTCCAAGATTTACTTGGTTAGTAATATTCTTGACTAGCAAGAATGACGTAGGAATACAGACTTTATTTTTACAAATAAAAGCCTTGGGAATTTTATAATTAATTTGCAACTTTTCTCCGCTTGCAGAGCTAAGAGAATGAGTTGTTTTGTGGAAATATTGAGTAGGAATTATTCCTTCCTGGATGCAGTTTAAATCTGCACCGCTATCTATTAGAGCTATAAGATTTTTTTGAAAATTTCCATCAATCAGTAGTGCTATTTTCACTAACCATTTTTGAGAAGTTATAACTTCTAATGTCGAAAGAAAGTTAGCTTTTTCAGTATTTTTAGAAGTACTAGCCACATCTTCATTAAATTTAAATTTATTAATTTTAAATTCATTAACAATTTCTTTTCCTTTTTCTAATTTAGAAAATCTTCTTTCTAAATCTATATGACTTAGTTTTAAGTGTTTTATTTCATCTTTTAAATTCGAGATTTCATTCGTTAAATCTTTGATATTAACTTTTGAATCATTTTTATTTAATTGATTCTTATTTCGAAGTAATCTCATTACTTCGGACATACTATAAGGTTCAGATTTAATAATTTTAGGAATAACTTCTTTTGAAGTTTCTTCTTCCTTTTGAATTATTTTTTTAATAATTAGATTTTTTAAATCCGGATCTTCTGTATCTTTTAACATTTCGAGAAGATTATTATCAAGAACATTTAATTCTTGAAATTGAGATATTATTTGATATAAATTATCTTCTGGTTCAGATTCTGAACTTTTAATATTTTTAGAACAAGACTGACCTATTTGACAGTTTTGACATTCTTCGGATTCCGAAGATGATATATCTTCTTCAATAATATTGTTTTCCTCGTTTGAGGAAGAATCTGTTTCGCTGTCAGATTCTAAAAGGATTTTAGATAATGTTTCTTTTAAATCATTATCAATGTTTAAATTATTAATTTTCTTTTTGGTCCAGCAAGTTGTTGCTTTATGACCAATTTTACCGCATTTGCGACAAATAATTGGAGGAAATTTACTTCTATATTGATAATTTTTATTATTTTTTGAGAACTTTTGTTCTCTTCTTTTAGATTTTCGATATTTTCTTTTTTCATATTGTTTAGGAGAGTATTTTTTGGGTTTATACTCTTTACGAGGTTTGCTCGTAGAGGGGTTTTCTAAACCAAATTGACTACAGAATTCTCCTAATTGTTTTTTCTCATCAAGAGAAAGTTGTTTGTTAATCTTTATTTCATTGCATAAAGCTAAACCTTCTTGTATACAAGTTCCTATTAATCTTCCATAAGTATAGGAATTATAATCTATACTAGATTCTCCATTTCTAAGTGTTTTCTTAACTCTTTCGGCAAATAGGAAGGGAAGACCATCAATGAATTTGGATTTCCAGTGAGTACTATTCGACTCAGAAAGTTCCATAACTCTACTAAGGAATGTATCCTTATACCATCTAAATGATGTAAGAGTTTTACACCTAAGATTTTGAAGAAGAGTTCTGACATTTTGAGAATTGTCAGACCATCGGCCTGTAAAATGTTCTACAATGTTTATACATAATGTATAAACAGCATTTTCAATAATTGTATCATTTTCCCCCTTTACAGTAAGGAAAATACTTTCACGGTCTTGCTGAGATAAATAATTATCCCACCAACCTTTCAACTGACCAGTAAAGCCAGCGACAAGCATTTGAGCTATAGTTTTGTCTGTATTACCTTGAGTTTTACAGACTGTACTATACATCATCATCCTATGAACCATACCGAAAGTTTGTCTTTCTGTATAGCCATCTAAATCCCATTCATAAATGCAATGGCCATTATGTGAATTATTAATAGTAAGATCATGTTCTTCAATTAGAACATCTTGAGGAGTTGGCCTCGGCTAATAATATTTAGTCTGAATTGGTTTACTAGCAAATTTCGAAGAATTTCTTAATTTATTGATTTCTTCCGTAAAAGTATTATATAAATTATCAGAATTTTCAAGTTGATTTTCAAAATCTTCACTTAAAGTGTTAAGCTTTAAATTCTTGAGCTTATTTTCAATTAAATCTTCAATTTGAGAAATTGATTTTAATTTAAAATTAACAATCTCGGGAGGAGGTTGAATACTAGTAGAAGCTATATTAGCTGTTTTAATTTCATTTTTATCTTTATTTATTAAAAGATGATTTTTAATATCTTTTATCGAAGATAAAATTCCTTCAATATTAGTCTTTAGTAAAGAAATTTGTTCTCCTAAAACAATAACATACATATTTGTATAATTCTGTTGTTTTAAAAGACCATTTATATGATTTATAGTAACAGTAATGGTTTCGTTTTCAAATAATTTTTGAAAAGCATTATAATAGCGACTTTCATTATCTTTTTCAATTTGAAAGCTGCTTTGAGGAGGATAGATTGACTTCATATTTTTCCCCGTTGAAAGCTTATAGCTTCTTTCAAGAACAGAAATCATATTTTAAAAATATGTCGTCAAAAACCAAGGAATAAAAGGTAATTTTTCATTACTTTTTGACAAATCGTTATAAAATTTTTCTTGATAATAATTTTATCTTCATTATTAAAACTCTCAAAAAACCATTTTCGAAAGAGCTCCCATTTGGGTAAATTAAATTCTTTTTGAATTTCTTTTCTTGCCGGTGATCCGGACTAAAATCAATTTTTTGTTTTAAATCCATTAAACACAAAAATCCATTTCAGACTCGGTTATTTCCTCGTCTTTATTCTTAGAAATTCCATGAACTATATTATCAGAATTAATTCTTAATTCTTCTACCCTATTTTGTAGATAATCGCTAGAGGTTGATTCTCTGACTTGAGAAGTCGAAGCTCTAGAAGGGGATCTTATCATATAATCACATGGTGATATATGATAATGAGAAGAGGCTGATATAATCATTCTAGATCTAGGAGTTCTGTTATCAATAGATCTATGACTTTGATCAAACTGTATTTGAACAGTTCCATCAGTAGATTGTATTATTTGAGTAGGATTGTTTTTTATTTTAGGTTGAAGAGGCATAGCTCTTTCGATTGTCCAGTTTTCTGGAAATTGTATTTCTTCCCATTTTATAGATCTACGAGTTGTAATATTAGATCTACTGAAATTGGTTTCTATCAGAACAGTTTCGTTCATCGGTTTATCAACGATTTTACATTGTGGATTAAGCGTGTATAAAGGCTTATAATAAATCCTATAACAGATACATATTACTTCCGATCCCGGAGCGTAATTATATCCATGAGTTTTGACATTTAATGTCAGGGCATCCAATATATTGACATCGGTCAATGATAATTGGAGATTTGGATAAACATTAAAATAAATTGGACCATGTGCCAGACTAGACTGAATTATTCCCATAAGGGATTGTTTCCAGTCGAGATTTCTACCATCTCTAAGAGCTGCTATAAAGCTCTCAGGTAAACCTTCTAAAGTTAAAGGCTTAAAGGCTCCCTGAACTAACCCGATATGAATAAATTTATGATTTATTCTATATTTTTCTAAGTCTCTATTGCTTAGAAGTCTAATAACCATCTCTTCGTTATTTAAAGAGATTGTTTCTTCAGTAGTTTTTACTACCTGTTTCAAGCCTAATTTCTCGAAGGTTCCTAATTCGTAGATTATTTTATAATCTATCCTAGGAACCTCTTCAATACTGTTTTTAACAGTATCTTTTCGTCTCATCAAATTTATCATTTGATAAAGACCGTTAAACTACACCTTGAATTCTTAATACTCCCACCACGGCTCTGATACCATACGGAGAGGATCTTTAAAAGTTTTTGAAAACTGTACAAAAGAGTGATGATTGATACATGGTAAAAACAACCTATCAAACCTCGATAAGGATACTTGGCTTTGTTTAAACCAGTTTAGTCCAATTGGACCTAAGGTAGTCAAGCCAACATATACCAAAATCGGACTTTCGTTAGAAAGCTTTGTTCAAAGGTAGTTCAACCAATTATATATATAAATATATATATATATATATATAATGGGGAGGTTAAATTCATCAGATGAACTAAGGTGGTACACGTGGTGGGCCTAGATATTAGGTTATGTATGACTAAGACTAAGTTTCTTAGCATTATGGCAATCGATATTAAATTATACCATCAATTATAAAGCACCTATACACTTACAACAAATAGGGTTTAGGGTTTAATACTCTAGTATAATAACTTTCGATCGATTTAGGGTTTAGAATATTTTAATAATTTCAGTATAGTTTAATCATTTTGGTTTTCGGGCATTTATAACTTTCGGGTAAGTGGAATTAGCGGAATAGTGGTTAAAATTCGGAAGTTGACCGAATTTTGGACTTCGACTGAATTTTGACTTCGAAATTTAAATCCTTGTACTTTAGATAAAATTTTGGGATATGAATGGAAGTAATTTCTAAGAATTAATGTTTAGTATATTATTGCATAATACTGCATTTTATTTGCACTGCACTTGCATGTCATGTCAACATGAGAAAGGTGGGTTTTGTGGACAAGAGGGTACTTCAAGTATTAAAGTGCGGGGTAGAGTGCGATAGATGTGATGGTGATTGACTGTGTAAGAGTTTAAGGTTAGTAATCAGGCGTCACTTGGGAGGCAAACGTGAGTGATCTGCCTACCCGCTGATTTTATCGGAAGGAGCGACCTGATCGGGTAACCTAACGTGAGTGACCTGGTGTACCCTGTGCGAGACCAGAGTAGGCTACCGTGGGAATAGGTGGAACCTCGGGAAGGAGCGACCTAACGTGAGTGACCTGTGTTGGCTACCCGAGTGTGCTCATCCCCTGATCCCGTATTTTTATTATTATTTGTGTATGTGGTGCCGAGTCTAGCCTTGGGCTCTGATGAGATATGGGGAGATGCGATGGGGTAAGACGAGAGGAAAAAGTTGAGCGTGCATATTTCATTGTAAGATGATTGAGGATGGGGTGTGAGAGTCCACTGCATTCACGCATATTTTTACCTACTGGGCGCATTGCTCAGGTTTACGTGTTGTAGGTTTGGACGAGCCCGACGTCGATGAACGTCAGGGCTAAGCTAGTGGCTAGTGGCGGTGACTCCACGGGCTTTTGAGGGCGAGAGCAGTACATGGATGCGACCTGTGGACCGGCGTAGTAGTTTAAGAATATTTTTGGGGCTTTGGCCCATGTATAGATACATTTTGTAAAACTACACTTTATGATATGTATATTATCTTATTTTAGTGAAAAGTTTTTTTTTGTAAAATTGCGCTTTCCGCGTCTTCTGTTGCGGAAATCCGCCAAACTAACTCATTAAGAGTTAGGGTCGTTTCATGTGGTATCAGAGCCTAGGCTCTAGATTATGAAGACTGTCCATGTACTGCCGCTCAAAAGCCGGGAGGACCAGCCTTGCCTGTAAGTTTAAACATTTGGTAGAAATGCGTATTAACTATTATTTGCCTATTGGTGTTACTATAGATTCAGTGGAAAATGCCAAGAACACGAAGCGAGCATATATGCGAATCTAGTCGTAGAGCGGGGTCTGAGTCCCCACCGAATGATGACCGCTCCACCATTCGCCAATTGACTGATCTAATGCGACAGCAATCGGATCAAATCAACGACTTAATTCATCACCGAAGCTCGTCAGAACGTCGTTCCTCCCCGCAGCCTGATCGGGTAGAAATAATCAGAGAACGATTCCGAAAGCTCCCCAACCTTTACTGAAGGCACCAACCCTGCGGTGGCTGAAGACTGGATAGGCACCATAGAGGACATGTTCATCTATAGTCAAGTGCCTGACAACGAGAAAGTTCTATGTGCCGTTTCCCCTTTTCGGGAAAAATGCGCGCTATTGGTGGAACACCGTGAAGGTGTTGGAGAACCCGATCACTATGACTTGGGAGAGATTTAAGGAGCTCTTCTTCAACAAATACTTCACAGCTCACGATCAGGAGCAGAGAATGTACGAATTCATGAATCTGAAGCAAGGAAGCGTGCCCGTTGTGGAATACATCCGCAGATTTGAAGAACTGTCCCGATTTGCCCCATACCTAGTGGCAACCAACACCCTGAAGGTGACACGATTTATTCAGGTACTCAAACCTGAAATATATCGGGACCTAAGTATTGCAGGGGCACGCCAATTGGAGTTTATGCAAGTGTCGGAACTTGCCTTAATAGCTGAGCAGGCAGAGCGGGTGGTTGTGGAAGCTCAAGAAGCGAGGAAGAGGAGGGAGAACCAGCAAAGTGGAGGGGTAGCGGACAGAAAGCGCCAATCTTTGACAAAGGTCCAACTAACCAAGGAAATCGTCAGGGCAACAAAACTGGCGTTCGAGACCGAACCAGGAAACCGTCAATGGCCCCAACCGACCTCAAAATATTGTACCCCAATGCCAACAATGTGGACGTTTTCACTCAGGCGTCTGCTTCGGACCAGGACCCACTCCTAACACCATATGTTACAAGTGAGGGAAGCTAGGGCATTATGCACGAGATTGTAACCCACCAGGGAACGAAGTTCAGACACCCGTACGACCACTATCAGTTCCAGCACGGGTTTTCACTCTAGCCAATGAGGAGGCAGAAGCGAACCCTTCAGTTGTAACAGGTACGTTAAACATATATAACGTACCTACTTCGGTGCTCATTGATTCGGGAGCCACACATTCGTTTGTGTCGGCCAAATTTGTAACAAAGGTAGGAATATCTCCTACCTTGTCTGAATGCAATTATGTAGTGACTTTACCACACGGGAATCCGACGTGCACTAACCAAGTGCTAGAAGGATGCTCGGTAATTATTGAGGGTAAGAATTTGAGTGTCGATCTTATTGTATTTCCGATGAATGACTACGACGTCATCTTCGGGATGGATTAGCTTTCGAGATATGGAGCCATTATCGACTGTTACAAAAAGATCGTTAGATTTCAATTGCCTGAAGAAGAAGAATTCATTTTTTTGGGTAAGGCGAATCGAAGTAGTATACCCCGAGTTTCTGCTCTAAAGGCTCAGCGACTGTTGAGGTCAGGTTGCGAGTCTTTTCTTGTATACACAGTAAAGGCAGAGGAAGTTCCCCAGCCTGAACTGAAAGATGTGCCTATTGTGAATGAGTTTGATGATGTATTTCCCGATGATCTCCCTGGGTACCCCCTGATCGAGAAATACATTTTACTATCAAATTAGTGCCTGGTTCAGCCCCAATTTCCAAGGCTCCTTATCGACTGGCCCCAAATGAGTTACGAGAGTTAAAGGAACAGTTAGATGAATTACTACAGAAGGGATTTATTCAGCCCAGTTTCTCACCTTGGGGAGCACCAGTATTATTTGTGCGGAAGAAAGATGGGTCGATGCGACTGTGCATCGACTACCGCGAGCTGAATAAAATTACAATCAAGAATAAGTACCCGCTGCCTAGGATTGATGATTTATTTGATCAGCTACAAGGCGCTACGGTATTCTCGAAAATTGATCTCCGTTCGGGATACCATCAGTTGACAATCAGAGAGATAGATGTTCCTAAAACCGCATTCAGTACGAGGTACGGCCATTACGAGTATCTGGTCATGCCTTTCGGGCTGACTAATGCTCCAGCTGCCTTTATGTACCTGATGAATCGAATTTTCAAGGATTTTCTCGATCGCTTCGTTATCGTCTTTATTGATGATATTCTTATCTTCTCTAAGACGAAGGAAGAACATGCTGGTCATTTACGAATTGTTTTAGAAATCCTGCGAAAGAAGCAACTCTACGCCAAATTCAAGAAATGTGAATTTTGGCTCAAGCAAGTGGCCTTCTTGGGGCACGTAATTTCTGGGAATGGAATTTTGGTGGATCCAAGTAAGATCGAAGCCGTTAATAACTGGCCACGTCCAACCACTCCCACCGAAGTTCGGAGCTTTCTTGGACTCGCGGGATATTATCGTAAGTTCATAGCTGACTTTTCCAGCATTGCCTCGACATTGACCAACTTAACGAAGAAGAACGTTCCATTCAAATGGATGGAGTCGTGTGAGAAGAGCTTCCAGGAGTTGAAGAAGAGACTTACGTCAGCCCCATCTTGGCAATACCATCGGGGACCGTCGGGTTCTCGGTGTATAGCGATGCTTCGAAGAATGGTTTGGGGTGCGTACTAATGCAGAATGGAAAGGTTATAGCTTATGCTTCTCGACAACTGAAGGAGTACGAGAAGAACTATCCAACCCACGATCTGGAACTCACAGCGCTAGTTTTCGCTCTGAAAATTTGGCGACACTACCTCTACGGTGAAAAGTGTGAAATATACACAGATCATAAAAGCTTGAAGTTGAATATGAGGCAACGACATTGGCTGGAGCTAGTAAAGGATGACGACTGTGTAATCAACTACCATCCTGGTAAAGTGAACGTAGTTGCTGATGCATTGAGCCGAAAGGCTATAAGTACGGAATTACATTGACTCGGAGTGGAAGTAGTTAACTTGGGCGAAGTCGAGACAAGGATAGCTACATTGACTCTTCAACCCACATTGTTGGAACAGATCAAGAAGGCGCAGGAAAAAGACGAACTTTATCTGAAAGTAAAAAGCTCGCAACCGATAGAACGCCATCCGATTTCGTAATACGTGAAGATGGGAGTCTCCAGTATAAGAATCGTCTGTACGTCCCTAACAACGTAGACGACGAACTATAATGACGGAAGCACACGCCACGACATATTCGATACATCCAGTTGCTACAAAGATGTATCAAGATTTGCGAACAGACTACTGGTGGCCGGGGATGAAGAAAGACATGGCTACTTTCGTAGGTCAATGTCTAACCTGCCAGCAAATTAAGGCGGAGCATCAACGACCAGCGGGAACCTTACAACCACTGCCACTTCCTGAATGGAAATGGGACCACATCACTATGGATTTCGTCGTCGGCTTACCGAAGATTATCAAAGGTCACGACGCCATCTGGGTGATTATTGACCGTCTAACGAAATCGGCTCATATTCTGCCAATTAGCTCAAACTTTTCCATGGAGCGATACGTGGAACTATACATTCAAGAAATAGTTCGACTCCATGGGATTCCATCTTATATTGTCTCAGATCGGGATTCGAGGTTCCTATCTAAATTCTGGCAGAGTCTGCAGAAAGCAATGGGGACCAAACTCTCGTTCAGTACAGCCTATCATCCTCAAACGGACGGACAATCTGAACGAACGATCCAAACCCTTGAAGATATGTTACGTGCATGTGTACTAGACTTCAAGGGAAATTGGAGCAAATATCTTCCGTTGATCGAGTTCTCGTATAACAATAGTTACCACGCGACAATTAGAATGGCACCGTACGAGGCTTTATACGGGCAAAAATGCCAATCTCCAGTGCACTGGGATGAAATCGGCGAGCGTACGTTATTAGGCCCCGAGATGGTGCGTGAAATGACGGAAGCCATACAGAAGATTCGGGAAAGAATGCGAACGGCTCAGAGCAGACAAAAGAGCTATGCGGATCAAAGACGAAGGCCATTAGAATTCGCGGAAAATGACTGGGTATTCCTGAAGATATCACCAATGAGAGGCGTGAACGATTCGGGCGAAAAGGCAAACTAAGCCCAAGATATATTGGCCCTTCTAGATTCTCAAGCGAGTCGGAGAGGTCGCGTATCAATTAGAACTACCAACGATGTAAATAGCTATGTAATTGGGAACTTAGAAGATTTAATGAAGAGGTCTGAAATTTGGAAATAAGATTATAATCCATGTACATTCGAAAACTGATTAGAATTCAAGTATAAATAAGGCACAAATATACGGAATGAATTATTTAAGGAAGAATGAAATTTGGGTGACTATGTGAGACCAATTTTCGGACCTGATGTGGACTCAACTAAGATGGGCCGAGAAAATAAAAAATAAGGAAAGGCCCAATAAATCCCAGGAAGAAGAAAGGCCCATGGTGAAGTACGAGCCTAGGAATAAGGACCTGCAGGGACCTGACGGGCACAAGTCTTGACCGGACAAAAGAGGAAGAACCGTTGTGTATAAAGGCGCAGGAACAGTGAAAAGGAAGGAAGGCAGTTGCAGGGACGCATGTCGCTTTATAACAGGGAGATATCACTGAGCACCTCACTGTAACTGTCACAGACGTCATTCCATCAAGCAATCAGTCATATTTCCTAAGCACCCTAGGTGGTACGTCCCCCGGAAATCCTGGGATATTACTTGGGAAGGCCGTTGGGAGCTGCTATAAAAGGAGAGACTTGGCCATTTCTCACAACAACGATTCTTATTCTAACACTTTCTCACACACAAAAAAACACCTAGAAATCTCTCTTTCTCACTGTAATAGTTCTTTTCCACTAGATCTTTAACCTATATGAGCGAAAGTGAGTTGTGAGCATGTAATTCTCCCAGGTATAGTGAAAACCAGTTTTAGTGCCCCCGTGGACGTAGGATCTGCAAAGATCTGAACCGCGTAAATCCTTGTGTTATTTCGTTTACGTCTTCAAGCAGGTCCCCGCATTCCAAACACATTCAAACAGGTCCCCCCATGTTCCCAACGCATCCAAACAGGTCCCCAGCGTACCAAATATGCTCCCAGACAGATCCCCAATGTCCCACAAACGTCCCAGACAGATCCCCAATGCCCCAAACACGTCCCCTTCAGTCTCTCTTTCAATAAGCACCTTACGCACGCAACTTTATCGATTCTCCGGCTATATAAATTCCTTTCCCTACACTTATAAGTTTCGTTGATTGGGTTTGCCCCACATCAGGACCAATCATAATTTATGTTAAGCTGAAGTTCGGACATCAAGTGGACCTCAAAATTGAATAACCAATGTTAATTCAATAATCGGGCGATACAACAAGTTGTAAGATCGGGCTATTTGTAAGAAGTTACTTAGCATAAAAGGAAATTAGCATCACCTCCTTGTCTTTTCAAGTCACGATTTCCAAGCTTCATTTCATATATATCTAATAAACCAAGTAAAATCGACATAGAGAAGAATAGAATAAGCAACGAAGTAGGAGCAATAGAAACGGAGACTTCCAACTGGACAAAATTCGGGCAAGCCAAAGTCAGTACCGTAGCAAAAACGTGGAAGTGAGGTAGGTGAAAATATCATCTACAACACTTAAATATCTTGATGCCTTAGGTGTTTATATGTTTCTACAAAATTGTGTATCTTATATGAAATCTTCGGGTATGAGTTGTATCTCAAAAACCCTTATTTCTGATTTTATGTTTATTGAGGTACTTGGTTATACTTGAATAGGTTAAGGTACGAAAGTCCTAGATGAAGACTTGGTTGGAAAAGAAAAAAAATGAGGAATAATTTACGAGTATGGGAGGAAACTTTTGGACAGATTAGGTTCAAGGATTTAAAAAGTTTCGGTTCTAATTAGAATGAATTTTAGCTGAAAGGGGAAATTTTGGGTAGGTCAGCAGCAGTATGGAATCTGAATTGATAAAACCCTAGGAAATGAGAATTTTCAATTATGACAAATATTAGAGTAGAATGTTTCATGATTCTCGGTTATCACTAATTTTGGGACTTAGGGTATTCTAGTTGAATTTATGAAAATGTCAAATGTTAACTTAAGATAATGAACTTTCGAGCCGTGGGCTGGGAGTTTTCTTTTAGATACATGATGATCTTAGGATAGTATAGCACACACACATATTTAATTATTCTTGGGTAGTCGAATTATTTGAGTTATGAATACTCTTAAAATCGGTCGATCCAATTTAGAATATTTTAATACCTTCAGTATGGTGTAACACCTATGAAATCGGTCGATCCAATTTAGAATATCTTACAGTATGGTGTAACACCTTTGAAATCGGCCGATTAGAATATTTTAATAAATCCAACACACAGTAGTAGGTTTCGATCACAGATGATACTCGCCGATTTAATGTGACTTTCACCAATAAGAACTCTCAGGCGATCTGATTTATACGAGGCGTTAGTAAGAAATTTTTGTGACCATCTGGATACAACTAGATGATGTGACTACTTACATACATATATATATATATATATATATATATATATATATAATGGGGAGGTTAAATTCATCAAAAGAACTAAGGTGGTGCACGTGGTGGGTCTAGATATTAGGTTATGTATGACTAAGACTAAGTTTCTTAGCATTAAGGCAATCGATATTAAATTATACCATCAATTATAAAGCACCCATACACTTACAACAAATAGGGTTTAGGATTTAATACTCTAGTATAATATCTTTCGATTGATTTAGGGTTTAGAATATTTTAATAATTTCAGTATAGTTTAATCATTTTGGTATTCGGGCATTTATTACTTTCGGGTAAGTGGAATTACCGGAATAGTGGTTAAAACTCGGAAGTTGACCGAATTTTGGACTTTGACTGAATTTTGACTTCGAAATTTAAATCCTTGTACTTTAGATAAAATTTCGGGATATAAATGGAAATAATTTCTAAGAATTATGTGTTTAGTATATTATTGCATAATACTACATTTTATTTGCACTGCACTTGCATGTCATGTCAGCATGAGAAAGGTTGGTTTTGTGGACAAGAGGGTACTTTAAGTATTAAAGTGCGGGGTAGAGTGCAGATGTGATGGTGATTGACTGTGTAAGAGTTTAAGGTTAGTACTCACGCGTCACTTGGGAGGCAAACGTGAGTGATCTGCCTAGCCGCAGATTTTATCGGAAGGAGCGACCTGGTCGGGTAACCTAACGTGAGTGACCTGGTGTACCCTGTGCGAGACCAGAGTAGGCTACCGTGGGAATTGGTGGAACCTCGGGAAGGAGCGACCTAACGTGAGTGACCTGTGTTGGCTACCCGAGTGTGCACATCCCCTGAACCCTTATTTTTATTATTATTTGTGTATGTGGCGCCGAGTCTAGCCTTGGGCTCTGATGATGAGGAGATGCGATGGGGTAAGACGAGAGGAAAAAGTTGAGCGTGCATATTTCATTGTGAGATGATTGAGGATGGGTGTGAGAGTACAATGCATTCACGCATATTTTTACCTACTGCGCGCATTGCTCAGGTTTACGTGTTGTAGGTTTGGACGAGCCCGACGTCGGTGAACGTCAGGGCTAAGCTAGTGGCTGGTGGCGTGACTCCACGGGCTTTTGAGGGCGAGAGCAGTACATGGATGCGACCTGTGAACCGGCGTAGTAGTTTAAGAATATTTTTGGGGCTTTGGCCCATGTATAGATACCTTTTGTAAAACTACACTTTATGATATGTATATTATCTTATTTTAGTGAAAAGTTTTTTTGTAAAATTGGGCTTTCCGCGTCTTCTGTTGCGGAAATCCGCCCAAACTAACTCATTAAGAGTTAGGGTCGTTTCATTGGCGCCAGATCGACGTCGGGCTCAAGGAAGTACTTTGGGCAGACATTCAGGTAATTAAGTGATTATTTCACTTGTGTTCGTTATCTATTGTATTTGACCAGCGTACATGGTACCTGCCCGACAATACTGCTAGAAGAACAAGAGGCACACAAATATGCCGTCAAAGAGAAGAAGAAAGGGCCTGAGTTCGCTCACGAGTACGAGCACCTCAGTCCCCCGCGGAAGGTGACTAGCAGGAGAAGTGAGAAGGCTAAACAAAGTCAGGCTCACCAGTCAAATCCTCAAGGAAATAATCAGGAAATTAGAGGACTACTTTCGTAGCCGAACCAGCAAATGAGAAGATGGGTATTATCACCTTGACCACCTGGGGAATCGAGAGCTGGCAGAGAGATTGGTAAGCGTATTACTTTGTAGAAGTTTCTTATAAAATATATATCTTACTTACATAACTCATATTTGACAGATAGGGGTGCACGCCGAAGAAGCGCGAGGAGAATTTGTCCCTAATATGCACAAAGACGCATTGTCGAGAATTCATGAAAAACCCGATCATAGCGGGCGTCCTAGAGGATGTGGGAAGGATGAGACAATACGAAGCGTGTTCGCCAATCCATCCGAGCGATCGAGGCCCTCTTCGAGCCAGATTTCCATGGAAGAAATGAGAGTCGAGTTGAGGGCCGAGTTGAGGGACCAGTTGAGAGACCAGTTGAGGGCCGAGATGCGGAAGGAGATGAGGGCCGAGTTTAGGGACGATATACGGGAGGAGATGAGGTCGGAGATGAGGCTATGTTCGCTTAAATGGGCCTTCCGGTGCCCAATAGGGAGCAAGACGAAGTGGCCCGCGGCAATGTTGGATTTCACCCTCCCAACCAGATACCGAGTTCTCGCGGTTCAAGAAGCAAAACTTTAGAGCCGTTTCCCTTATCGATGACTGTGATGGTATGCATTTATTTTTAGTTATATTTATGTGCAACGACTTAGTGTTTTAGTAATATTAACAATTTATTCGTTTAAAATCATATAGTATCCTAGGGTGCGATTGAAGTTAGTCATCGAAGGGATGTTAGAGGTTGTCGGTCTTGGCACCGTCGCTGAGGGACATTTCCAAATTCATGGAACGTGGTTACGGCAGACAACATTGTTGTCTCCGTTGATACCGTCGTTCTCGGCGAGGTCCAACTGCCTGTACCAACTATGCATCTGATAACTCTTGCAGATGCACTAGGCAGCTACGTTCAGTGGCCAAGAGAGTTAATAAGTTCGAATAATGCGGTAATAAAGTGTTATTTATTGATTTTCGAATAATAATGTTTAGTAACATATTCTACTTGTAAACACATAAAGGAAAGTCGCCAGCTAAAGCGCCAAATGTGTCTATTCGTCAAGATAATGACATTGCACGCCTCGATCAGAGGGTCGTGAATAGCTTGGGCCCTCAGTGTTGCCAAGTCTTCGAATACCTTACCTCACGCGACGATCGACGTTTCAGCTTCCCTCTCATTCAGTATTAGAGACGTATATCACAATCCAAATAACGAAGACTGTTTGGTGTACATGGACAATAATGACTTTGTCGATCTGTTCAAGCTCGTGAGTGTGGATTCCTCAGTTATTCAACTTTTTATGAGGTATTACTTAATATTTCGTTGAAACAATAACCCATTACAAGTTTTATTTTTTGCTTTTTCACATTTTATTGAGTAATCGTATTCTCAGGTATCTTAATAACGAGTCTGAGAGCTTCAAGTGTTGCGACCCGAGTCGTTTGGCGGCTATGGAACATGATGAGACAACAAATAGCGAATTTGATTTCTGTTAGGATATTTATAGATTGTGTCAATAGTTTAAGTCTTGGGTTTAATATTGTAATTATCCTTGTAGCTTGGGCTTGGACTAGAATGTAATTATTAAATTTTCAGTGTTTGGGCCTTAATATACCTAGGGTTAATGTGGTATATAAGGTTTTACAAACACTAATTTCAAAGTAATCAAAGATCAAAAGGCTTATCCTATTTTTCACACAATACACACACTTGAAGGTGAGAACCTCTCCCTTTTTCATTAATCAAAGCCTCTTTGATTCCTTGTTTGGTGCAATCGGGACCACCAAGTGGTATCAGAGCAAACGTGGATCGATCTGCATTGATTTGAATCCAGTTTCGTTCGATTCCGAGAAAAATCAAAGGTGTTTTGGGCAAAAATCACTTTCGGGCATTTTGAGCTCGTTTTGGGGTTATAATACTTCTTTTTGTGTTTAAAACCTTTCCCCAGATCGACTCTATGCCTAAAATGTTTTTAGAACACTTTTGGATCAGTTTTAACGAGTTTTGAGCAAGTTCGAAGCAAAAATTTCTCAGAAAAAGTCATCTCGGCCTCTCTCTGTTTTTGGTCGATTTGATCCGCTTTTTGTTGTTTTTAGCTCACAAATCGGTCGAATATGTGTTTAGGGAAGAATTCCTGAAGTTTGGTTCAAGTTTGAGTGATTTTGGGTGAGATTTGAGTGAAAACGGACGATTTTCTGGTAAAACTCGCGACAAGCAATGGAACAGTAACTTAGTGTTCTTGGCCGCGAAATTTCTTGCTGTGTTGTTCAAGTCCGCGAAATTTTCATATCCGAGAAATTTCATTCTGAGAATCTTTCTAAAACCGCGAAAATTCACTTTCAGTCCATTTTTCTCAACTGCCTAGCTTGTCAAAATCCGAGAAACTTTTATATCCGAGAAATTTCATTCCGAGAATTTATCTAAATCGCGAAAATACTTCTGTGTCACTTCATTTTTTTTCTCAACTGCTCACGTTTAAAATCTGAGAAATTCTATACCCGAGAAAGACTATTCCTAGAACTTATCTAAGTCGAGAAATTTCTTAAAAACCGAGAAAATTTGCAAATCCGCATAAATTCTTTGAAACTGAGAAAGTTTGTCAAATCCAAGAAATTTTCAGCCGAGATAGTTTATTTCCTCTGAGAAAATTTTTCTAAACCACGATTTTTCAAATTCGAGAAACTTCTCGATGCGAAATTTCTTGCGAAGTTTTAAAATCCTCAACTGAGAAACTTTCTCACATGACAAGCTTTTAAAATCCGAGAAACTTTCTCGATGCGAAATTTCTTGCGAAGTTTTAAAATCCTCAACTGAGAAACTTTCTCACATGACAAGTTTAAAATCCGAGAAAATCATTTTCAACAGAGAATTTGTTTTTCCTTTTTCTGTCCGAGAATCTTTCATTAAACTCACACAAACACGAAAATTTCTCAACCAAAATTTCTTGGGTAATTTATCTTGTAATCACGAACATCTTCTCAAACCGCAATTTGTTTTTTTCTCGTGATAAATTCTTTCTCGTGTTGAAATTTTTCCTCAAACTCATTCAAGTCTTGTTCCCTTCCACTTTAGACATACCCACCTAGACCACTTTTGAAAATTTTACTCCTCAAAAATCGTTTTTAAATTTCTCGAACTTCTCCGAACTCTAAGATATACTTTCCCTTCATACGTTTTCGACTATCACACACGTTCACTTAGTTCTAAGAAATTCTTTAAACGATTTTTCTCAAACTCTACTCGTTAAACTCATATTTCTCATCTCGTTCGTTACTAACCCTCTTATCTATACAAGATCAAAACCACGGACGATTCGACTGCACCAACCATGTCTGCCACAAATGACATCTCAACAGTGGACTCCGACACAAGACCCCCGATGCTGCGACAAGGTGATTACAGCATATGGACAAACAGGTTCCTCACGTTCATCAGGAACAAAGGCGCCCCACTCTCTCAATACCTACTGGACTCCATCTTCAACGGTCCAGCACAGTTCTGGACAATCATTCCTGCTCAACCAAACGCAAACCCTCCCATGGATGAACGTCGCACTCCAAGAGGCCCCATTAATGAGGATGAAGAGGCTCGCCTACAGGCCGAGACTGCCAAAGGATACCTCTTCCAGGCTATGGGCAACGAAGTCTATGCTCACATCGAGTGCTGCACAACTGCCAAGGAAATATGGGATGAACTCGTAGAAATTATGGCAGGCACAACTGAGAGTGCTCAGGGGAGGAAATCAGCATGTCTCTCGCAGTATGAACATTTCCAGGCCTATGAAGGAGAGGAGCTGCGTGACACATATCTCCGATACTTGAAGGTCATCAATGAACTCAAGAAAGCCAAGATCTCGAGGGACAAATTCGATATCAACAACCGCTTCTTTGGTAGCCTCAAACCACATTGGGGCAATGCAACCGTGATGATGATTCAGAGTAAGGACCTCTCTAACACCTCCATCCATGCTCTCTACGACAGTCTATCTGCCTATGCTCCTTACGTGCAACCTCAGTCCACCAACACTCGAGTTGACCCACTGGCTCTCCTCTCGAACAAGACTACCGAACGATCTTCCGCCTCTAAGACCAAACAGAACAAAGGGAAGCTACCAGCTGTTGTATCTGACACTTCTTCAGGATCCGAAGCTGATACAGAATCTGATGAAGATGTTCGTGATCTACGCAAGCAACTGGCAATGCTCACTAAGATGGTCTCAAAGAAGATCGGGAAAAAATCCTCATCCTCCTCCAATCGGCAAAGAATCTTTAGCGGCACCAAAAAGACCACTCCCACGGAGGAAGCTAAGCCGATAAAGAAAGAGGAGGACTCAGCACCTCAAAAGTCTGTGAAGTGCTTTCGTTGTGGAAAGTCAGGCCACTTTGCCAAGGAATGCCACGCTCCACGCGTGAAGGACTCTGGCTATTACGACCGTAAGGCCAGAATGACCCGCAAAATGGAAAGTGGGAAAGTTCTTCTCACCGAAGAAGCTGAATGGGTGAACGACACTTCAGAAGACGAGGAGCCTAAGGATGAAGATTGCTGCATGGAAAGGCTGGTCGAACATGACGAGGACGAAGAGATGGTCAACACCGGTGAGAATGCAGCTAAGACTCCTACCAACGCCGAGGCTGAGGTACGAATTTCACAACTCGATGATGTGTTTAATCACCGGCACACCATTAAGAAGCCCACTGTAGACGCTAGGGATTATGATGAACTCAAACTAAAATATGAAAACAACTATGCCTTACTAAGTTTAAAAGTAGAAGAGCTCGCTTGCGCAAACGAACGCCTAATTGCCTCTGAAGCGTTAGTCAAACGTCTGCAAAACAAGAATAAACAAAGTGAGACTAAGGTTAAGGAAACCACATTGGCCATCAATTCATGTGAAACATCTCCTCTCTTGACGGCCGCACAATATGAACAGCTTACTAAGAAAAGAATTAGGCTGTACCGAAAGGTGAAAGAACTTGAAGAGCAGCTTCACCTTAGAAACAAAAACGCACGTATCTTATGCCAATTGAACCAAGCCGCAGAAACAGAATTCTACGACGCCCGGGAGGGAATCGGCCTGACCAGCAACTGCAAACCACGTGATGAACAACTTAGCAAAATCTTTACACTAGAACAATTTCACAATACGAACAATCCCTCTACATCGAGTCAAGTACCCGATTCTCAAACATGTAAATGTAAGAGGACGGCGAAGATGACTCCTGAAGCTGAAACTTGTTCAAACACTAACTCTCGTATTCCTATGGATACAGGGAATGTGAGTTCGACGTCTCTGGAAGGGAGTTCATTCGAAATAAAGGAGAACCCGCTCTTCGATGACAAGAAGAAAAGACCATCCTATATTCGTCTTTCCAATCTGTGTCCTGAATCCCAACATCTTAAGGACGTAGACAATTATGTTGCCAAAACTTATCTTTCCTTTGCCAAACTAATGTCTATGTGTTGCTGCAATGACTTTATTCTTCTACGCTTTCATGAATATGAGGCACACGAACGCGCAACACTCCGACCAAAATGGCAAACCTCCTCTACGACGCCCTTGCATTCTCCCAGCTCATCTACGCCCACGGTTAAGCGAAAACGCCATCCAACGCTGAATACAAAGTCACCTACTGCTCGCAAGCAAAAGACGACTAAAACCGAAGGACGACAACAACAACCAAAACCCTCACGCCAATTCATGAATAAGGCAACGTATATGCAAGCGCAAGTTAGGCAAATATGGGTTAGAAAAACCGTAATCCCGCCGCCTCATCAAACAAATCACAAAGGGAAAGCTAAATTAGATCCAACACAACCTGATTTAGACCCCACATTTCCCGTTAAGCGCATGAAAATTTTACTTGTATCACAAGAAGGTCCCGTCCGTAAACGGGGACCCAACGTTTGCTGATGATTGCATGTCTGTCATGTGTGGTATCTAGACTCTGGTTGCTCCACACACATGACGGGGAACAAGGAGCTGTTGAGCGACTTCTCCGAGCGCTATCTCGGAAGGGTCTCATTCGGAAACAGTCAAATGGCGCCAATTCTCGGAACTGGTGATCTCGTCCATGACAAACTGACGATTAAGGACATCTCTTACGTCGAGGGTTTGAGCTACAATCTTTTCAGCATTGGCCGTTTCTGCGACAAAGGATACAAGGTTCTCTTCGAATCTCACATCTGCAGCATTACGATGCCTCGGGACTACCTCTTCTTTCTGGAACACGCACGTCTCACCTCTACGTACTCAATCTTACGACCTCTCGACCAATTTGCCTTCTCTCTCGTGCTACACCCAAGTTGAACGATCTATGGCACCGGCGTCTTTCACACCTCAATTTCAAGACTATCAACAAACTGCGTCAGAATAAACTCGTCAACGGTCTACCCCAACTGTCATATCATAAGGAACACCTCTGCTCTGCCTGTGAATTGGGGAAGATGAAGCGATCATCACACATCTCTAAGGAAACACCGTCCTCTAAGCTCATCCTTGAGCTCTTACACATGGATCTATGTGGCCCAATGCCTACGGCTACACTCGGAGGAAGACGGTATATTCTTGTGATTGTCGACGACTTCTCACGCTATACATGGACGAAACTCGTTCGCACAAAGGATGAAGTTCCTGATTTAATCATCGAGTTTGTTGTTACGTCCCAAACTCTTCATCAACAGAAGGTTCGGATTATCAGAACTGACAACGGAACTGAGTTTAAGAACCAGAAGCTCAGTGATTTCTATGCCACTCAGGGCATCACCCAGCAGTTCTCAGCTGTGAAGACACCGGAACAGAATGGTGTCGTTGAGCGTAAGAATAGGACACTAGTTGAAGCAGCTAGGACTCTCCTCATCCAATCCGGACTTCCTCACTCTCTTTGGGGAGAAGCTATTCAAACGGCTTGTTACACGCAGAACCGGGCTTCCATCCACAAGAGATTCAACCGCACCCCATACGAGATGCTGAATAACCGTCGTATCCCAGATATATCTTATCTAAGGGTCTTCGGTTGCCGATGTTTCGTGGCCAATGATCGCCAACATCTTGGGAAGCACTTGAAGGCATCTTTGTTGGATATTCGCTGAACTCGAAGGCATACAGAGTCTATCTTAGGGAGAAACGATCAGTAATAGAGAGCACAAATGTCACCTTTGACGAAAGCGAAGGCGACCTCATGGCTTCTGCTCACATCAGTCCAGAACCAGGTCTTCTACAGTCGTTGACTAAAGGTCAACTTTCAACGACGGGAACTTCCTCATCTGA
The DNA here is from genome assembly GCA_027422505.1 of Craterostigma plantagineum. Classification (NCBI taxonomy): domain Eukaryota; kingdom Viridiplantae; phylum Streptophyta; class Magnoliopsida; order Lamiales; family Linderniaceae; genus Craterostigma; species Craterostigma plantagineum. Next base: position 14,728,800 of record JAPQWV010000005.1, on the reverse strand, counting down.
GGGCAATTCTGGTGACCTGGATCTCGTTCTGCTCTTCGAGTACTTCTATCCAGTCCCCAAGACTCCCGTCGCCACCACTCAAACTACCGCTGCACCCACCCCACCTACATCACCAGCTATCGGCGATGATGTCATCCCGCCAAACTTGGATGATCTCAATCTCAACGAAGACGACATCTTACCCAACCCTGGGAACATTGCTGATGCTGATGCTGAACCTTCTCAATCTACTACAATTGAGATCTCTTCTTCGGACACCGGACCCCAATCTAATGAACCTCCAATCGATACAAATGCGGCTAGCTCCTCACAGACCAATGTACCACTTTGGGCTCGCTCTCATCCTACGGATCAGATTATTGGGGATCCCACATCCGGTGTTTCGACGCGTTCAGCTACAATGAATGAAAGTCTATTCGCTTCCTATCTCAGTCAAGCCAAACCATCACGAGTAGCTGAAGCTCTCAACGATCCTGATTGGCTGATTGCAATGCAGGAGGAAATAAATCAGTTTGAACGTTTACAAGTTTGGGAACTCGTACCACGCCCTCACAACAGATCCATTATCGGCACGAAGTGGATCTTCAAGAACAAAAAGGATGAAGACGGTGTTGTCATTCGCAATAAAGCAAGACTTGTGGCTAAGGGGTACAACCAACAAGAAGGCATCGACTACGATGAAAGTTTCGCCCCTGTTGCCAGGATCGAAGCAATTCGAATTTTTCTTGCCTTTGCTGCTCACAAGAACTTTAAAGTCTACCAAATGGACGTGAAGACTGCATTTCTGAATGGATTTCTCAAAGAAGAAGTGTACGTTGATCAACCTGAAGGATTCTTGAGCGAAGAGTTTCCTCATCACGTATATAGACTCTACAAGGCCCTCTACGGAATAAAACAGGCTCCCCGAGCTTGGTATGACGTCCTTTCAGACTTCCTTGTTCAGTCTGGATTCAAGAAAGGATCTCTGGATACAACTCTCTTCACCAAGCGGAGTGGGCCGGACATCATGATTGTACAGATTTATGTTGATGACATCATTTTTGGATCGACTAAACCACAACTGTGTGAAGACTTCGCAGAATTGATGAAAGAGAAATTCGAAATGAGTATGACGGGCGAGCTGAATTTCTTTCTTGGTCTGCTACACCTATGTCACCCTCTGGCCGACCCGACGCGGACCCATCTGGTGCTCCCGTTGACCAAACCGTCTATCGTGGGATAATAGGCTCCCTTCTGTACCTCACTGGTAGTCGACCAGATATGGTTCTCTCGACAGGAATCTGCGCTCGTTTTCAGGCTACACTCTAAGGAATCCCACCTCACTGCTGTCAAAAGGATTCTGCGCTATCTCAAAGGAACACCCAATCTGGGTTTGTGGTACCCCACTCGATCGGACTTCAAACTGGTTGGATTCTCTGACTCGGATTACACAGGATGCAAGATGGATCGAAAAAGCACCTCTGGAGCTGCACACTTCTTGGGTGGTAAACTCGTGAGTTGGTCTTCTCGAAAACAAAACTGTGTCTCAACTTCGTCGACGAAGGCAGAATATGACGCCGCCGCTAGTTGTTGTTCACAGCTTTTGTGGATGAGAACTCAACTACGAGATTTTAATTTTCATGTTGATAAAATTCCCATTTATTGTGACTCGAAGAGTGCGATTGCGATGACGAGTAATCGGGTACATCACTCAAGAACGAAACACATAGATATTCGTCACCACTTCATAAAAGAACATGTTGAACAAGGGACGATTGAATTGCACTTCGTCACTACCGAAGATCAACTAGCCGACATTTTCACAAAGCCCCGATGTCAAACGATTCCATCACCTTGTGACTATGTTGGGCATGTTGAATATTCAGTTGTGATCAATCGACCCTACATGAACTTTGATAAAGTGTACACATGTCTTTTCACTTCACTTCATTCTCTATGTGTCTTCTAAATTATGTCTCTTAAGGGGGAGTTTCGATTAAGGGAGTTCCTGCGTTTCTGATTGTGCCTATTTAAGAAAAAAGGGGGGGGGGGGGGGCTGAAATTTAATTTAAATTTCTGGTCAAACGAAGTCAAAATTGGACAAATTAAATTTTGGGTTGAAATTTTAATTTTTGGTCAAACGGGTCAAAATTGGACCAATTAAAATCCAATTAGACACAATTTTGACCAAGCCTGCGAAATTCAGCCCAGGATCCAATCTTGAACAAGCCCGCGAATTTCGGCCCATTTCTCGCATGAACAGTCACAAAACCCCCAAAACACTTAACGTTTTCACAATCCTACAAATTCCCGAGAAAAATTCAAAAATTTCGCACCCCCTTTTTCAAAAATTTTCTCAAACCCTCGCATCATCGTCTTCTTCAATCTGCCCTGATAATCCGTCTCCTGCTAACTCCATTGTTGCAAATCAGCTTTTCCGTATGAATACATCCTAAATAAACCAATTTCCGTTCGGTTTAATCATGACTATGGCCCGTTTTGTTAATTTTTTCTAGGTTTAATATTATTTCTCGGCTTCAATTAGGACGCATGTTAAGTTTTAGGTGTTTAAAACCCCCAAATATGCATTGCCCGTCCAATTTCGAGTTAATTGAATCCAGTTTATTGCATTTTGGTTAAGATTTGAGTAGGTCTAAGGCAAAAAATTCACAGCGTCGTTTTGTACGATTTCGCACAGTGTTCTTCACCGAGAAAATTTTCTGGAAAAATACTTTGACAATAGATTTTCGCTGCTACAGTGAGTAAGGTTCCGCGAAAATTTTATCCGAGAAATTTCTTATGTTAAAGCTACAGTGTGTAATGTCCCGCGAAAGTTTTCATCCGAGAATTTTCTTACGATTAAAACTTTTGCTGCTACAGTGAGCGAGGTCCCGCGAATTTTGTTTTAGAAATTTCTTGCTACACTGACTAAGGACCCGCGAAAATATTCATCCGAGAATTTTCTTGCATTAAAGTTTCGCTACTTCAGTGAGTAAAGTCCCGCGAAAGTTTTATGCGAGAAAATTTTTCCATACGTCAAAATTTTCGCTGCTACAGTGAATCATGCCCCGCGAAACTTTCATACACCTCACGACATATTACATTTTTCGCAACTCACTATTTCGCAACTACAGTAACCAAAATTTTCTCAATCCGCAAACTTAAATTTTTCTCCGACCCATGCTAATCAATTCTTTCGCAGCTACAGTGGTTCAACAATTTCTCAACCCTTACATGCATCATCTATTCGCGGATCACGAAACTTTCTCAATCTGAAAAATTTTATCCGAGAAATTTCTTCTCACTTGTCAAAACTAAGAAATTTCAACCCGAGAAATTTATCACTTGAACAGATGTTTCTTCAAAACTTTATCACTCCGCGAAACTTTCATTTCACTTGAGAAAAATTCAAAACATGCGAAAGTTTGCCAACTTGAAAAATTTCTCTACTTGCGAAAATTTAAAAAAAAACTTTTGAAAAAAATATGTTAACCGATAAAATTTTTGGATAACTCGTAAATTTGATAACTTGAAATGCGAAAATTTCCACTATATGCGAAACTTTACTCTAAATGCGAAATCTGTGTAACATGCGAAAATCTTACACTAAATATGAAAACGTCCTCTTGACTTGTCTATGTGTGATAATCAGCGAATTTTCTCATTACATGCGAAAATTTTGGACAACTTGCTAGATGTCTTAACTTGCGAAAAATTTCCCTATGCGAAATTCTACACTAAGTGTGAAATTTTTTTTTATCCCGGCTTGCTCAAGTACCAAAATTTTCTCATCTCACATAAACATCTTCAATCCTGAAAAATTCTCAAAGTGTTGAAAAATTTCGTATGAATTCCTAAAATTGTCGAAACTTGCTGTCACATGACCATCATTCAATCTTAACAAGTTTATTTCAATAGGACTCTAAATTAGCTTTAATTTTAATTTTACTTTTATCTTTACTATTTTGGGCACTTTTATGTCTCCTCTTATTGTTTCACCCACGACTCACTTATATCCTTGTTCTCACTACTAATCATGTTATAATTACTGTCAAGCACAGATATGACCAACAAAAATCAAGATAAAATTGAAGCACTTGAGGCGGCAGTACTCCAAAGGGACATCGCTCGCATCGAGCTCAATACGCTAACCTATGTCCCACCGATCGAGCAGGTCTTCCCAACAAGTCAATGGGCTGCCCTGATACCAAACAACCACATGGCGGACTTAGACAACTTTCTGTGCGAGTGCTCCCATTATCATAGAGATCCTCAAAGGGCATCCCCTCCGACACGCCCTCTCTCATGGCGAGCCAGAAGCTCAAGTCTATCTCCAACAGTTCTGGCACACCTTGCAGATAGCTGGACCGCACCACCTTGCTAAAACAATGACCGCCAAAATCGATTAAGAAACAGTGGTCCTCACTCGCAAGATTGTCCAAGAAGTGCTTCAACTCTCTGTCTACTCACAATACAACCCACTACCAACTCATGAACAACTCATCGAGGACATCGACAGATTGGGCTATCAACCTGAAAACAAGAAGAAGAAAGGCCCACTCGTTCTCAGTGAAGTCACTACACGCAACCTTCCTCAACCCTGGCGAACACTATATCTCCTACTGAACAAGTGCATGTCGGAGAAGCATGCCGGCCAGGACCGTGGGAACCACCAAATCCTCACCATCCTAACCGGCATCGCCCACAACCGCAAGTACAACTACACCGACGTCATATGGATGGATCTCGTCTCCATGATTCAACGTCGCGATCGGGAAATCGCCAAGGGAGTCACGAACCGCTTCGTACCCTACATGCGGTGGCTCCCAGCGCTCATCAAATACTTCCGCCTGTTCTCCACCGACATCCGCGCCCGCCCGGCAACTGAACACTTCATAATCCCCACTGTCGAGAAGTTCGCCAAGAAAAACACTCCGGCGAAAGATCGACACGCTATGATAATCCCGGACGACGTTCTCGCCTATGCAGACCCGACCAATCCGCACGTCCGAGAATATGGTGCTTCCACAGCCTCTTTCCGCGAATGCCCCCGTCCATTATCCATTGTCCCTACGGAGCAGATCCACCCCTCTGCTCCTAACCTCGGGACTAGCCAAAACCCCACCCCCACTACAAAATAATCGTCGAGTCGCGCCGCATCCTCTTCCACCCGCGTACCGAAAAAACGATCGCGTGAGGATGACGTAAGCCGCCCCACGGAGCGTCGATCGAAACAAAAACACGATCGACCTCCTCAGTCACATACAAGCCAAGCCCAACCCGTAGGTACAGGAGGTGATGTGTTCACCTCCCGAGTAGAAGACGTGGCATTTGGCTCAACCACGCAAACGACCCCACCAATCCACTTATCTTCCTCTTTACAGGAAGATATTTCATCCCACGAGGAGCCACGTATACCATCGACATCCCACTTGGAGATAGTCGATGTTGAAACAAGCAGTCCTTCGCCTCAGACTGCATCCTCTTCAATCACATCGAGTCTAGTGCCCTCACTCCCAATAATTTCATACGTATCTAGGACACATACACCTTTTACTGCACTACAGAGTCTTCGTGACTCTGTCAGAACGCTCGGTGATGTCTCTGTGACTGAGAGCGGAAGACCTAGCACGGCCAACATAACAACAACCGTGAGCCTAGGCCATCATTCGTTTGAGTCTGTCTCATCGATGATGCCAACGGGAAGTCTTAGTGACCCCGTCTTTTCCCGTCCTGTGCAAACGGGCGGCCGATCGGCCATCTTCTCCGATTCGGTGATAGTTGGATTTCTTCGTGATTCCAACTTGTTAAACTTACCCCAGTTCGTCACCGAGACCGCGCTAGAGACTCGTCTTCAAGAGTTTGCAAAGACTCTTGAGACGTCCATCCTCGACAAAGCCTATGCGCGTCTCGATGCGTCCACCATCGACAAAGGCGAAGGTGTGGCCCCGGAGACGCCACCACCAACGCAAAATGTGGACGCAGAAGCTGTTCTCTCCTCCATTTCCGCAAAGGAGCTCTTCTACATCCTACGAGCAAGATTCGAGTCAATGGCGGAACTCGACGAGGAGGAACAGCAAATGAAGAAAATAATGACTCAACCCATGACTTGCCGTCTGTTTAGGGGTCAGGTGTCATCTCTGCTCCCTCTATTATATAACCGGTCCCATCTCACTCAAGGCGAGTCTAGCGGGATCAGGCGCGACGATCAAGACGATGATCAAGATCGCCGCGAGGGGGAGAATAGGCAGCAAGCCTCACAAACTCAAGGACCCGTACAATCGACGCCTCACAAACTCAAGGACCCGTACAATCGACGCCGCCTTCCTCCTCTGCACCTGAAACGACGCCAGCAACAGAAACCTCACACCCCACTAGCCAAAAAGCCCACCCTATTAACCCCGAGTCACTAGCCAAATCACCCTCACCACCACCTACTACCGTCTCCGAACCTCTAACTGTCACATCGGCGTTAGAGACCACCACCACACCTTCTCCACCCACCTTCTCAGAACCTCTAACTGTCACATCGACGTTAGAGGCCACCACCACATCTCCACCACCCGACACCCAAATCATCCTCGCCAAAACCATCACCACAATCGAGCCACCAGAATCTCCACCACAACCATCCCCACAATCCACAAACTCCTCCGACGCAACACCCTCGCCACCACACAGCCATACCCCTCTCAATACCGATTCCAGCGTGGCTTCCGAGGACGTCTACTGCGCACAGAACGAGATCGAGGCCTACATCTTTAACTATGAATGGCTGTACACACCCGCCGATGCTCGACGTCTGCTAAAAGAAGCTTCACTTACGCTGATCAACACTGCAGACAACGAGAACGGAGAGGAATACGACGCTGAACCCGCCGAACTCGAGAACATCCTTCAATTTCAAGCGCAGCACGCTGAGGCTTCTGCTGCTCAACCGGATGTGCCCACGGCGAATATACCAGAAGCAGCGTGGGAAAACAAAAAGATCACCGCACCATTCCAAGAAGAGATCAGGAAGAGGATCTGGCGACGCAAGGAGCAGATCATAACGGCCTTCGATGAATACGAGCTGATGAACATCCAAAACTGGAGCTAAGAAAAGAAGAAGCTCTATCGATGGAGCCTTCTTTGCAACAAGTGCACAAAGAGGACGCTGTCCGATGAAGAAAACATCGCTCTGGAAATGAATCGGGCCCCCATCTGCAAAGTCACTGACCTCCGCCAAGAGTCGAAAGGACGTGTTCACTATCCAGTGTTAACGGTAATGAGGCAGGATGAGAGCTACAGTGAAGTCAGTGAGGCGGACTTCAAGTTTCTGCGCCTGGGTGACCTGTACAGCATGCTGGAATCCATGAAGCAGTTCAGACTCGTCCTCAGAAGTTCTGGACATCTCGTACGGGCTGAACCGGTCACCATGAGCTACGTAGCTCTCAAGCGCCACATGCTCCGACAGGTCAGATTCTTCGCCACCCACGATCTGCAGATGGCGGTGGAGCACAACCTGAAAAAAGTGAACCTAACTCGCCCATCTTTCAAGAACACGGACGACTACCGAGAAGGTGATGTGATCGACGGAGATGATCCGGCGGTCGCCTACTCGAACTACAAGGGAAAGATGAGGCTGCTGCGCTGCTCCGAAGTGGCAAAGTTCTCAGATGGGACGCTCACCATCATCCAAGACAAACTCATGAGGATTTGTCGCATCCTTTCGGAAGAAGATCCACACTGTCGATCCAAGTTCGCGAAGGAATCTCCGCGCCTTCGAGTTCAAGCTAGGAATTCGCGAAACACACACTCGCTAATCCACCATCACAATGCCCAAGTTCCAAGACTCCCAACAATTGACACAAAGGGGGAGATTGTTAGGATATTTATAGATTGTGTCAATAGTTTAAGTCTTGGGTTTAATATTGTAATTATCCTTGTAGCTTGGGCTTTGGATTAGAATGTAATTATTAAATTTTCAGTGTTTGGGCCTTAATATACCTAGGGTTAATGTGGTATATAAGGTTTTACAAACACTAATTTCAAAGTAATCAAAGATCAAAAGGCTTATCCTATTTTTCACACAATACACACACTTGAAGGTGAGAACCTCTTCCTTTTTCATTCCATCAAAGCCTCTTTGATTCCTTGTTTGGTGCAATCGGGACCAACAATTTCCTTGTTGATATTATCAAAGACTCGTATGGGGCCGACAGTTACTTGTTTGCGCCTTATTGTGACGGGTAAGAAAATAAGATATATATTTTCTTTATAGATTATATTATAAATAATCATTTCGTTTCATTTGTTTTAGTGATCATTGGATTCTATTGGTCATCAATTTTCCTTTGAACGCGGTATATGTATTTGATTCGCTCGCACCGCCCATCGGCGTAAGGAAGATAAGAGTTCGTCCTCGAATAGATGCGTAAGTTCTTTTATATACAATAAAGTTTATATTAGTAAATCTGTATTATAAAATTATTTAATTTTACCAACTTTCGAGTTTCAGGGCAATTTTGACTGCGTCGCTGTTGGGTGCAGTAGGAAATCGGAATAGGAAATCGAAGGTTACTTGGAAGAGATGCAGGGTTTTGCATGTGACATATGCATTTCAAAGTTATTTTGGTTATATTATTACGATTCGATATTGAACTAAATGAAAATTTTTCTAAATTAGTGCCAACGACAACCGAACGAGAGTGAGCTATGTGGCTTTTACGTCATGAGGTACATGTACGATATTGTCTGCAATCGTATCAGCAAAGATGATACAATCAACTTGCCAACGGTATTACTTTAAACCATCACCTTCTTTAAGTTTTAAGTTTAATATATATTTGTAAGTATGTTTTAATATTATCCTCTCGTTTAATGTTTTATAGATATTAGAACTCTCCTCCGCTTACGGCGTCGAAGAGATCAACGAAGTACGGGAATTGTGGGCGGAGCATTTTATGCACTCTTTGACATAGGTTAGACTTTGGCGTTAATATATGTTTGTGTTTTTGTTATGAGGCGGATATTTAATGTTGGATGATTATTAGTTATTGTTGACAATGATTGTTCGATAGTGTTTTGGTTGATTTGGATTTGATTGTTGGATAATGTTTTGGTTGATTTGGATTTGATTGTTCGGGGGATGATTAAATTAAAAAATTATATATAAAAAAATCTGTAATGGGCGACGGTTCCTAAGCCAGAAACCGTCTCCTAAGCTTTTTGTAATAAAAACACACGATGCTCATGGGTGACGGTTTCTAGCTAAGCAACCGTCGCCCATCTGACATAAATAAAAAAATATCATGGGCGACGGGTTTTCGCGGAGAAACCGTCGCCTACGAGCAAAAAACAGCAACCTAGGAGACGTTATGGGCGACGGTTTCTGAAGTAACCGTCGCCTATATGTCGCCCAAACTGGTGCAAATGGGCGACGGAGCTCTGGGCGACGCGTAGAAACCGTCGCCCATGTGCTATAACAAAAGTCGCCCATGTGATTTTCTGCACTAGTTGACGAGATTTGAAAGAACATTTGCTTAAAACCCATTTTCGATTTTTCATGTGTTTTTGGATGTTTGAAATCGTATTTTTCTGTCTTTTGGTGAGATCAATCGTCAATGAGTATTTTTTTCCTGTTCTTTTGAGTCGATTACAGTCAAGTTTGAGTTGGATTTGAGCCAAAATCGAGTCTGAAAAACTGTTTTTCTGGGTCTGTTCTTCACTTTCGGGAAGATTTCATTTCGCACAGAACTAAGAAACTTGAAGGATTCGGCCGAAAGTTCATCTTGTTTTGAGTCGCGCGATTTCATTCTCGGCGATTCTCAGTTTTTTTTCTTCGCCCGATCCTCAGTGTCTTTAGAAAATTCATCCGATTTTTATCAAACGCTAATACAGTCTCTTAATTGCCCGAATTGCACTTCCTAGGCATCGATCGATTTTAAATTTCAAAGTCCAAATCGCCCGAAATCTTCGGTCGCCCGATTTTAGCCTTAGATTCACCCTATCAGATTTAAATTTCAGTCGCCCGATTTTAGTATCTGTCCTATCAGAGTTAAAACTTAAGTCGCCCGATTTTCCAAAAAATTAGGAATTGAGTCGTCCGATTCTAGTCTTTGACTCGCCCGATCAAATTTAAAACTTACGTCATCCAATTGTCAGCCTATTTAAGTAAAGTTGCGCGAACCTGAATTTATTTGAACCGATCTTGATCATTTTGGAGTTAAGACACCCGAACTTAACACACACAAAAATAAATAAAAAATATATAGATTAATTAGACGTCACTGTATGCTGCTGCTCACGATCTTGCCAAAACCTTTGGAGTCGATGGCGAGGGACGTTCCCCACCATCCCAAGCATTTGTCGATTTGTTATCTGCGGATATTTGTTTGACATAAATATAACGATATTTTATTTCAAATAAAAAATAAAAATAAAAAAGATAAAAAATACTTATTTTTCAAACTTGAGATAATTGTTCGAAACTTACATTTTCGCAGATCACATCCACGTAACGATCACTACAAAACAACTAATGTACTCCATAGCTATGGGAAGCGACGTTCGTGTACCAGTTCTGAGACGTGGTGACTTCGGATTTTGGAGAATCAGATTGTTAGAAAATATTTTGTAGTGTTCAATTTCATTGTATTATCTTTGTTGATTTGCTTTATTAAACTTTGGGCTAGTTCTTAGTTGGGTTAGTTCTTAGTTATTCATGTAATGGGCCTTCACAAGAGGCCCACCTATTATATACCAACTTGTGGTATAAATAGGAAAACTCTACCACATAGTTAGGTGTGCTTGTGAGTGTTTCTATTCTAGAGAGAAAATTTTTTTGAGCCTCCATCTTATCCTCTCAAGCACCCCACACCATTTGCTTTGATTTCAAGATTATTTGTGTGGTTAATCCATCCTAGGTTAGATTGTTTGGTGTAATAGGGACCAACAAGTGGTATCAGAGACCAACGCGACCGGATTTGCGTGTTTTGAGCAAGATTAGAGTGAAAAATTGCATGAAAAATTATTTTCGTCACTTTCAGTTTTTGGGCGATTTCGACCTCGATTTGTTGTTTTTAGACATCCCAAAGGTTGATTATGTGTTTAGAAATGTTTTTCTGAAGTTTTGGAACAAGTTTCGTCGATTTTGAGTGAGATTTGAGCGAAGTCGCGCGTAAACTGTTCTTGGCCGAGAAATTTCATAGCCGAGAATTTTTTTTCAGGCTGAGAAATTTCGAAACCGAGAAACTTTCACTGCCCGAGAAATTTTCATACCCGAGAAAATTCTTAGCCGAGAAATTTTTTTAGGCCGAGAATTTCTTAGCCGAGAAAGTTTGCCTGAGAAAATTTCGCTGGCCGAGAAACTTTCACTGCCCGAGAAATTTTCATACCCGAGAAAATTCTCAGCCGAGAAATTTTTTTTAGGCCGAGAATTTCTTAGCCGAGAAAGTTTGCCTGAGAAAATTTCGCTGGCCGAGAAACTTTCACTGCCCGAGAAATTTTGCTAAAACTGAGAAATTTTTTCAAATCCGAGAAATTTTGCAAAACTGAGAAATTTTTCAAATCCGAGAAATTTTGCAAAACTAAGAAATTTTTCAAAACCGAGAAATTTTCTTTTCCAGGCTGAGAAATTTCTATCCGAGAAATTTTTCAGTTGCGAAACTTTCTCAGTTCACAATTCATGATTTTTTCGCGGTCTCTCTCACACAGCTGCTTTTTCCTCAACCCGCGAATTTTTCAACCTGAAAAACTTTTAAAAACTGAGAATTTTTTTTCAAACTGAGAAATTTTTCGGAACTTCAATGTTTTCGCAACTCACTCTCTCAACGAAATTTCTCGGGACAACATTTTTCGCACATTTGCACACATCATTTTCGCACCCCCCGAGAAATTTGCACCCCGACCTTTAAACTTGATACAAACCGATTTTTGGCTTCGGATCTTGCAAAATCACTCTTTAAAAATACACTTAAACGTTTTTTACCACCAAAAATTTCTGGTCCCCCCTTCGGATTAAATAAGTTTGAAAAAAAATATATATATATATATATATATTTGGTTGAAAATTTTTTTTATATCATTAGATAGATTTTTAAAAAAAAAAATTCCGAAATAAATTTTTCTGGGCCAAAATTTTCGGTATAGACGACGTTTTTTTTTTTCTTTTGTGAAATTTTGAAGGCAAATCCAAACGCGGCAACGATCACCGTACCCAACGATCGACCTAGGATGGTATTGGCACATTATAGAAAAAGTTTAGGTCACCCCCAAACTTTTCAGAGCGGAATTTCCAAATGCCAATTTCACTCACCCAGCATGTATGATACCCGGGTTGCTCCACATACATGACTGGTACACGACGTGAGCAACCACTCCCCGGCATGAATGGTACATGGGTTGCTCTTCATGACCGGTATGCACTGCGAGCAACCAACCCCATCATGCACGTAAAACGGGTTGCTCCACGTGCAAGAAGGGATGTCAGAGAAGCGAGCAGCCATCATGACTTCTGTACAAATCCGTGCAGAACCCGGACCTACAAAGAAGGGTTGACAAAAGTTCAACCAACCTTCAGTGGGCGCGCCATCCAATCTTGATGCTTAGGCGATGTGGATCTCTTGTACCAGACTCCACCGTCCACCCACTGCCATCCATTCCACCATGGTGCGCTACATGGAGACGTCCTAAGCCACCGTGATCCTCTCTACGCCCTCACCACCACCACCACCTGACGAGTCTCAGAAGTGTCTGATCAACAGTTTTGGGCCACCCTCGTCGACATCACTCGTGGTCGCCTTTCAACGCGATCACGCCACGCCACCATAGTTCCCATGGATCAGTAAACCCCCCTGATCCTAACCCAGGAACGAGCCTACCCTAGCCTCTCTAGTCTAGGTCTAGGTCGCGCGACATCCTTCTCCACGCAAAGATCCAATCAACGATCTCGGGAGGATGACGTAAGTCGCTTGCAGGAGCTGCGAACCAACGACGAGATGATCGCACTCCTCTATCATATCTCACCATAACCCGGACCTCGCCCATAGGTATAGGAGACGACTCGTTCGTTTCCCGAGTAGAAGTCGCGGCATCTGGTCCAACCGTGCAATTAACCCCCCCAACCACTAAGCTATCCTTTCGCAGATAGCTGTTTCATTCGCACAAGAGGAACCACGTTAGCCATCACCGCCCCACTTGGAGACGGTTGATGTTGAACATGTAGTGCCCCGCCTCTCACTGCACCTCTTCCACTCACATAGAGTCTAGTGTCCTCACCCACCGAAATTTTCCATTTTCTAGGACACAAACACTCTTTACGCACCGTAGGTTCTTCGTGAACTTGCACGAACGCTTGATGACGTCCTTGTGACCGAGAGCGGAAGACCCACGATAGCCACCCTCACCACAACTGTCGATGGGCCACGGATACGAGCTTGTCTCATCGTCCGTGCGTACGGACAGCCTTTGTGGCTCTCCGGTTCTTTCTGACCTGTGCAAACAGGCGGCGCATCGGACACATGTTTCGATGTTGTGACGATGGAGCGTCTTTGTGACCCCCGTCTGGTTAGTTACCCCGTTCGTGATGGAGCCCCGACTCATAGCAATCAGCGAGGAACTTACACATTCCATGCCGCGCTCAACGAGGATCTATGAAGGAAAAGGTCCCATCACCGACACCACTCCACCACGCCTACGCCTACGCCACCACATGCTGCTCCGTCTCTCCAGTGTTCAAAACTGAACCCGGAGGAACACCAATTGCTGCTACTCCTGAGAATCCCACTTGATTGCCTCACTCAACACCATACCACACCATCATCACCACCATCAACACCAGAGACAGACTCGTCCCACGGACGACGTGACGATCCCGAAGACGGAGATCATCTCAAGGGGGAGTAAAGGATAAGAAATGAGTTGAAGATCGTATAGCAGCAACAGCAGCAACTATCATCCACGCCACCTCCACCAACTACGCCCCGCCGGAGGCTTCCACTACCTCCGCGCACATTCTTATGTGTCAGGCTATTATGTTCATAATGGAACACTCGAAGGAGCCATGACACATCTCATCCACCACATTCCGCCACTACTGCGCTGACCACTCTGAAGACCGAGCTCCCTGCTCTTGAAAGTCACATTTCAATGGAGCCTTGGCATATTTTTTACGCACCACGCCTACCTTCTTCTGGAGCCAGACGACTCAACTTCGTGGCCGAACCAGACAACTTCCATTCGAAGACGATAAATCCGGCGTCGAGAAGAAGAAGATTGGAGAATCTTAACAAGTGAGTCCTAGCCGAGCCATCAATGCCTCCGCAAGAAGAGGAGATATCCCTTGTAGGGGGAGTTTTCTAGGAATCGAGATCTCCAATATGCCCAACAAAGATATCCCGCGCTGAACTGAAGATTGAACACTAAGGGGGAGATTGTTAGGAAATATTTTGTAGTGTAAAATTTCATTGTATTATCTTTGTTGATTTGCTTTATTAAACTTTGGGCTAGTTCTTAGTTGGGTTAGTTCTTAGTTATTCATGTAATGGGCCTTCACAAGAGGCCCACCTATTATATACTAACTTGTGGTATAAATAGGAAAACCCTAACACATAGTTAGGTGTGCTTGTGAGTGTTTCTATTCTAGAGAGAAAATTTTTTGAGCCTCCATCTTATCCTCTCAAGCACCCCACACCATTTGCTTTGATTTCAAGATTATTTGTGTGGTTAATCCTGGTGTAATAGGGACCAACACAGATTCCTCAACTTTCTTGAGATAAAGGACAACGGCGAGGACATCATCGAGTCTCATGAGAAAGGACCAGCAAAATTCTGGGTTACAGTCCGTGGTGATGATACAGTCACCCCAACAGTTCAAGGAGGTACAATGCTCAAATCTCCTTCGCTATACACTAATGCAGAAAAGAACGAGCTAAAGCAGACCTTCTGGCATGAAATTATTTGATGCAAGCTTTGCCTAATGATATACTAATCCAAGTTGATAGTTTTCCAAATTAATGCAAGGAACAGAGAGTGGACTAAGAGCTAAGAAAGCTAATACCCTTGCTGCATACGATTCCTTCAAGGCTAAGCCCGATGAGAAAATTGGTGATATCTACAACAGGTTCATGGTCCTCGTGAACGAACTAACGAAAATTAGCATCATAAAGACGAACATGGAACTCAATGTCAAATTCCTCACCTCACTTCATCCAGAATGGAAGAGAGTCACCACATACTTCAGTCTTAACAAGGACCTCGATCAGATTGACATTCACAGAGTTTACGAGTCTTGAGCAGCACAATGACGATGTTCGTGAAGCAATCGGAGATCAGAAGGGTAAGGCAGTTATAGACCACATCGCCCTAGTAACAGATACCACTCTTATGAAAAGCGCAAAAGCTGCAAAGAATAAGTCTGCTAAGTCTTCCAGTCCATTGGACAGTAAAGACTCTGGATAAGAATTAGACCTCGAATTCAAAGACTTCGAGAAGCATGTGGCTTACGTAACGAAAGGAATGGCAAAGCAGTACTTCATGAAGTCATCCTCATCCGTCAATCGACAAAGGGTCTCATCAAGCTCCAAACAGCCACCAAAACCCCTTCAATAGTCCGACACTAGGAACGACTCTGAGCCTAGCAAATGCTTCAATTGTGGAAAGCCTGGGCACTTTGCGAGAGACTGCTACCTTCCCAAAAAGAAGGATTAGGAGTACTACAATAGAAAACTTCAGTTGCTCAAGAAGAAGAAATCTGGAGTAGCGTTGATGGCTGAGCAGGATCACTGGCTGGACGACACACCTGAGAGTGAGCCAGAGAATATTACCCTGATTGCCCTAGTTGAAGAAGGTGATCTTGAGCAGAAGGATTTCGAAGCAAGCGTCAGTGATGAGGACAAGGAGCTGTCTTCAGGGAAGGAGGTAGAAAATTGTAACCCAAAACTGCTTTCTGGACTTCAAGAAAAATATATAGTGCTCCAAAATGAACTTAAATATTTTAGGTCAACAGAAACGAAATTAGCTAAAACCCTAGCAGATCTAGATATTACACGTGAAGAGCATAACAGATTAGAAGCTAGCTTAGCTGACTCGAGAGCCAACTTAGCTGAATCTGAATCACAAGTCAATGACTTGATAACAATTATGCATGTCTGCTTAAGCAATTACGAGACAATAGCAATCTAGATTGCCTACTGGAAGTAGGACAGTCAAAAATCGATAGCCGTGACTTAGAAATAGAAGGATTGAAAACACAAGTTAGTGAGCTATAGGCCAAATGGACAACTAGTGAAGACGAGCAAGTTAATAAAACATGCGAATTTGAAATTTCAAGCAAAGAGCGTGGAAGACTGTATTCTAGAATTAAAAAGCTAGAGGACCTTCTTACCAAAAGAGGACAATCAGATAGAACAATCTTTTTGAACAAGACTCGATAGAATTTTATGATCCACATGAAGGATTAGGCTTCGTTCCAGATTCTATTCCAATCGTGAAGAAACCCCTACCTCTTTATGACTTTGGTTGATAGGATTAAATATACCCAGTCTTATGCCTTTCACAAGCTCATTTGCACTTGATGTCCTCGAGAAGAATAAGAGAAATAGAGAGGACTGGGCTGAAATCTCACTTGACTATGACGAACTGAATAATAGTTACAAAACAAGGGAAATACCTTTGTCAGATGACTATTTACCTATATATACGCCCTCCTCTGAAGAAGAAGGTGTCGAAAAAACAAGTACTCCTTATGCATATATACCAGCTATAATCAGAGAAATATTTGATTTGCGATCAAATCTAGAGTGAGAAAGGATAACTTTCCATATAGAGAATGAAGTACTGCTTAGTATAATTTCCTCACTAGAAAAGAAAATCGACACTAGCAGAACTAAAGCCTCAACTCTAGAGTCAGAAAGGACAACTTTTCAATTAGAGAATGAAGTACTATTAAGTATAATTTCCTCACTTGAAAACCAAATCAACACCAGTTTAGCTTCAGCCTCTCCACAAACTTCGTTAGTCAACTCCCAAATAGACATCCCTACCGAAACTAGAACGAAAAGAAAGCAGATTGCATCTAGCAAACTCAGGCTTACTAACTCATCTTTGCATGTACTCACAAGCGATTCTCTAAATAAGAAAGGGAAGAAGAAAGCCGCAGGAGATAGCCTACCAAAGAACGATGTCGCTTATTTTCTTGGAAAGAATCAGCTCGTTAATTTCGAAGCGTCTAGTTCTAATTTTTGTAATAGGCGTCAAGTGTGTGCTAAGGATTGTTTTGTTGAACATCCATCTATTATTCTTAAGCCTGTAACGACTACTAAGTATCGCAACTTCTATTCCAGCCATGATCATGCTTTTATCTTAAATGCTCAATATAAATCAGCAAATGCTGACACAACCAAGAGAGCACTACAATCTTCTCTTAAGTCAAGACATAAAATTGACGAAAGAAAAGAACATGTTGACAAAGCAAAATACCATACAACTGTAGCAAAAGCTAAGGCTATAGGAATGCATAGCATATGGGTTACAAAACAAGAACTTAGAGCATGGACAAAACTCTATCATCCCCTAGGAATTAGGAATATCTGGGTTCCTAAACAATCATATGGAGTCATAGACAAATCTAACGCTGACCTTAGAAATAGACCCGTAAGAAAAGCACATCTAGACTAACCTAATAAGGTAGGACCCGTCCTTAAATGGGTACCTAAATCCCATTAATTCGTTTTGCAGATCCGTCTTGTCTGGATACTTGATTCTGGTTGCTCCACACACATGACTGGAAGAAAAGAGCTGTTGAGCAACTACACCGAACGTTTCGGTGGAAATGTGCGCTTTTGGAACAATCACGCTGTCCATATATTAGGACATGGCGACCTAATTCATAACAACCTTACGATCAAGGAAGTTTCATACGTCGAGGGTCTCAGTCACAATCTCTTCAGCATCGGTCAATTATGCGACAGACGACTAAATGTTCACTTCCATGCTGAAGGTTGCAGTATTACAGATGAAGGTGGTAGGGAGCTTCTAACTGGAACAAGGAAGACAAATCCCTATACCATCAATTTGAAAACTACTCGACCCTCGTCCAAACTGTGTCTCATGACAAAGAACTCAATTCAACAAAGTGACCTTTGGCATCAAAGACTATCCCACCTCAACTTCAAAACGCTGAATAAACTACACACCGACAAACTAGTTAGCGGATTACCGGCCTTGAAGTATCACAAGGAATACCTCTACAGTGCTTGTGAAATGTGGAAAATGAAAAGAGCATCACACAAGACAAAGCTCGTAGCTTCAACTTCTCGGCGCCTAGAACTACTACACATGGATATGTGTGGACCTATAAGAGCACAAAGCATCAATGGACGAAAATACGTTCTGGTGATCGTGATGATTTCTCTCGATATATGTGGACAAGATTCCATAGGACGAAAGATAAGACCCCCAACTTGATAAAATCATAGACTTTGTGAAGAAAACTCAGAACTCGCTAGAATGAAACCTTCAAGTGATCCGAATTGACAACGGTACCGAGTTCAAGAATCAACTGCTTGACAACTTCTACTCGTAACTTGGAATCTCTCAGCAATTCTCAGCAGCTAGGACACCCCAAAGGAATGGAGTTGTGGAAAGAAAGAATCGTAGCCTGGTTGAAGCTGCTCGCAATGCTAATACAGTCGAATCTTCCTCATTTTCTCTGGGCCGAAGCAGTCAACACACCTTGTTTCACTCAAAACAGTACAATCATTCACAAACGATTCAGGAAAACTCCATGCGAGCTCATCAACAAAAGAATACCCAATATTGGATTTCTCCGAGTTTTTGGCTGCAAATGCTTCGTTCTAAATGATAGAGAAGATCGCGGAGATCCTAAAGCAGTCGAAGGGGTATTCATTGGATATTCTGCTGAGTCCAAGGCATACAGAGTTTACCTACCACAAAAGCGAACCGTCATGGAAAGTGCAAACGTGACGTTCGATGAAGCGCCATTTATCGCTTCTGGACAGATAAGTCCAGAACCCGGATTCATAAGAGTGTTGACAGAAGATCAACAAAATTCTCCACCCGAGGAAAAACCTTCTACTTCTCAGACATTTGATGAAGACGAGCTAGATCTCCTATTTGATCAACTTTATCTATGTCCTCGTCTACAATCGGGCCCTCCTCAAAACAACGAGAGTAGTGACGCATCACTTCCATCTGTACACAGTTCAACTGCCCTTCAACAGCCTCAAGTTATCACTTCTCCTCAACCAGTTCACAATGAAGATGTAGAGAATTCTCATTCGGATAATTCAGGAAACGAAGGTCAAACGCCTATTTAGATCTCTAGCACCAACAAAACTGATACAAATGAGGAAGTAGACAACGAGGAATCGATTCAACCACTTTCCCACACAAGGAAATGGCAGAGAGCTCACCCAACTTCTCAAATCATCTGAGATCCAATTCAAGGAATAAGCACCCATCCTCAACAATGAATGAGAATCTTTACGCCTGTTTTCTGAGACAAACGAACCAAGTAAGATCGAAGATGCATTAGCAGATCCAGACTGGATACAAGCCATGTGATAAACATATTTTAATACGTTTATTGTTGTATTTATTTGGGTTATGATAGGAAATTATTGATAATTCCATGCATTTATTGGCTCTATTTCAACTATTTAAATATTGTAGGACCTCCGAACGGTTATCGAGCAAAAAGGAAGGAAAACGAGGCAAAAACGACGCAAAAAGGACTAAGTATGAAGCTGCCAGGCAACGTTCACGACCGTGAATAACCTCGCAAGAGGCCGTGAACGTAGCAGTGAGCTTAAGAAGACATAAACCTCACGTGTCACGGCCGTGAATGTTGTGCACGTACCCGTGAATCGCAGCAGAAGCAGGCCAAATTGACACTGACCATCGTCACGGCCGTGAAGTCCTCATGCACAAAGCCGTGAATGTGGACAGAGAGTTGAAGATGGAAAAGATCTTAAGTGTCACGGCCGTGACATCCTATGCACATGGCCGTGACCGACGACAAAAACAAAGCTACGCAACACTGTCCTTTGTCACGGCCGTGAAGTCCTCAGCAAGAGGCCGTGACGTGTTACTGGAACGAAATAAATGGAAATTTATTTATGTCACGGCCGTGACACCTCATGCAAGAGGCCGTGACCTGTGGCAGAAAGTCAAGCTTAGGGTTTAAGCCACTGTCACGGCCGTGAGTTCTATTGTAAGATGCCGTGAAGGGTTTTAGAGAGGCGGAAAATCAGCATAATTATATACTTCACGTCCGTGAAGGCCCGTTAAGTGGCCGTGAACGTGCCAAAATTCAGGGTTAAGGCCCAAATTCAAAGCATAAAAGGTGAGTTATTCTCATAACTCAACCCTAACCTTGGAGAGCCGAAACCTAAGAGAAAGAAGACGAAGAAGAACCCTAGAAGCCACACCTTCATTCGGAGACGCTCGGGAGACGATCCAACAACGCAGTCACGCCTATTTGATCGAGGAACGAGAGATCCGCCTCAAAACGCTCTGCTCACTTCTTAGGGAAGATTTATGAGTTCTCTATCCTCATTTCCCTTGAATCTCGTTGTTGTTTTGTCTAACATGAGGAGCTAATCATCTTATGTGTTTGGGAGTAGATGAACGTTGGGTTATATCGTAGTTAAGGCGTAGGATAATCGTGAACATGTATTCGACTATTTATCGTTCTATGATATTGCTTCTTTGCCTCAATATATCTATGTGTTGATGTGAAAGTGTGGTACATCGTTCAGGGAGACAGCTAAATAACGATTAGGCCGTTCGTAGACGTTAGGATTCGAGTATAGGGCGAAAGCAAATACTCGATCCTCGCCGTTTGGTAATCGCTGATATTAGATTCCCACGAACGTTTAGGGCGACAGCAAATCCGTGAGTGGGTAGGAAATTACTGCGATTTAGTCGATGTTCATGTAGGAGCGATATTCCGTAGCCTTAGCCGACAACACCCTTCGGGATTCGAATCCCGAACACATATTTGTCAACTTAAGTCACTCGTATTATTTCTAGTT
Source organism: Craterostigma plantagineum (assembly GCA_027422505.1). Taxonomy (NCBI): domain Eukaryota; kingdom Viridiplantae; phylum Streptophyta; class Magnoliopsida; order Lamiales; family Linderniaceae; genus Craterostigma; species Craterostigma plantagineum. Next base: position 14,707,783 of record JAPQWV010000005.1, on the reverse strand, counting down.
GTGTTTCTTTAGTCTTCTATTCCAATAGGTTGCTCTGTTAAATTAGTTCGTAGCAAAAACAAATCCCGTCATTTTATTTAGGCTAGATATCGAGACGATAGGTTAATACTAGTAATCAAGTTTATTCCTCGTGTTCGATACTCGTTTACTCACTTTACTATACTACAAACAATAGGTTCACACTGCCTATCGCACGTCGGTGATAGTAAATACGTATTCGTTTTAATTATCACTTGTCACACCTGCACATTATATCAGTACACCGCGTGTCGATCAAGTCTTCGGCGCCGTTGCCGGGGAATAAAATTGATATTAGGAACACCGTAGTTCGATACTTTAGCCACTATTATTTGTTAAATTTTCATTTCAATTATTTTCATTTTAAGTGTTCAAGTGGATTAAGTTAATTATTCGTTCTTTGTTCACTCGTTGGCGTTTCCAAGTAACTATTATTTGCTCTATTTCTTCGACTTGTCTATCATTCCTTTGCTAATTTTGCTCCCGCTCATTGAAGGTACTATTCAGTGGTGAATGACCCGAAGCCACCCATAGGGTCCCATTGTTGAAGAAGATCTAGATTTCGAGCGAAAGTTACGAAGGCAACTCAGATACAATTCAGAAGGCACGACTAGTAACTATCAGGAAGCGCTAGTTAGTTACTCAGAGGACAACTCTCAGGAGTCGGCAGGATATTCCCGAGTGGAAACGTCTGTTGATAGTCCAAATACAGAAGTGGAAATGGCAGATCGCAGAGTACCCGTCCACCATGACCAAGGAGAGGAGCAATCTCTACAAGATCTACTCAAGAGCGCCACGCTAGGCGGTACCGAATCGAAGATTATTATTCCACCGATCGAGAACAACAATTTCGAGCTACACCATGCTTGGCTTCAAATGATCTTCCAGACGGCTCAATTTGAGGGGAACCCTGATGATGATCCATACTCCCACCTGAAGGCCTTTCTGACAGTAACAGACACCATCAAGACTAATGGGGTCCCGAGCGATGCGATCAAGCTCATGTTGTTTCCATTCTCACTCAAGTACAGGGCGAAGGACTGGTTGGAGATGCTACCCCCCAGATCAATCGCTACGTGGGAAGAGCTGCGAGCAGCATTCATCGGCCATTACTTCCCATTGTCAAAGGTGTTAAGGTTGAAGACGGAGATCTCCCCTTTTCACCAGAAGGATTCAGAGAATCTTTACGAGGTGTGGGAGAGGTACAGGTCCCTATTGAAGAAGGGCCCACAACATGGGATGTCAAAGGCCTCCATGATCAATCGATTTCACGAGAGCCTCAATCATCAAACCGTTCATATGCTAGACGGAGCCGCGGGAGGAGGGCTCGTGAAGCTCAATGCCACAGACGCCTGGAATCTAATCGAAGACTACTCAAAGAACAGCTTCATGAGAGGCAATACGAGGATAAAGACTCCAGGAGTGTTTGGGGTGAGCGAGGAGACCGCTACAAATGCCAAGTTCGAGGCGCTGCAACAACAGATTGCAACTACCAATTCCCAGCTCCAGACGGTGATCAACACACTACTTCCAAAGGGCGGGCAAATACAGCCCGTGCGGGAGGAGGGCTCGTGAAGCTCAATGCCACAGACGCCTGGAATCTAATCGAAGACTACTCAAAGAACAGCTTCATGAGAGGCAATACGAGGATAAAGACTCCAGGAGTGTTTAGGGTGAGCGAGGAGACCGCTACAAATGCCAAGTTCGAGGCGCTGCAACAACAGATTGCAACTACCATTTCCCAGCTCCAGACGGTGATCAACACACTACTTCCAAAGGGCGGGCAAACACAACCCGTGCATGCCGTGATGACCACCACATCACCTCAGAAGCCGTACACACCACAGTGCGAGATTTGGGGCGCAGCTCATGAGACCTCAGAGTGCCAATTAGGGCAATCACTAGAGCACGTGGACTATATGGGGAATTACCAAGGCCAACGGAGTTACCAACCTTGAGCGCATCCTAATCTGGCTTACGAAAATCAAAACCACCATGGCCAAGGGCCACCAAGATTCCAACCTAGACCATCTGGTTTCCAAGGAGGAATATCACCTCCGTATCAGAACGTGTCTGCGGGGTCGGGATCAGATGATATGAGGGAGATGAAGGATATGATGAAGACGCTTCTCACAAGTTTCAGCAACACCACTTAAGCCCACGACAGTCGAATGACGAAGATGGAGGATTACATGGAAGCCAACAATGTACGCGCTCAGAATACTGACGTCTCTATCAAGAAGTTGGAGCAACAAGTGTGTCAGATGGCGAAGCAATTGGCGGGGCAAAATCAAGGATCACTCCCAAGTTATACCGAACCAAACCCTAAGGAGTACTGCAAAGCGGTTACCCTGAGGAACGGGCGAGAGTTGCAAGAGGTAACCCCCAAAAAGAAATCAAATGATAAAGCTGAGGTCGAGGTCCACGATGAGCCAGAAGTGGAGGTAAGCAAAGGCGACGATGTTGAGAAGGCCGAAGCTGAAACGGAAAAGGTCGAGTCTCAGAGAGAAAAGGCAAAGGAGATTGTGCGACCACCGGTGAAGCCGTACAAGCCGAAGATCCCTTACCAGCTCGGTTGAAGAAAGACAAAGACGAGGTGCAGTTCGGTAAATTTATGAATATGTGTAAAGAATTACATATTAACTTACCGTTTGTTGAAGCTATTACGCAGATGCCTAGTTTTGCTAAGTTCCTGAAGGACTTATTGACGAATCGATGAAAGCTCGAGCACGTCTCTACAGTTTGCCTACGAGGAGAATGCTCGTCGATTCTCCAGAACAAGATGCCGAAGAAGCTTAAGGACCCAGGGAGTTTTACTATTCCCTGTCTTATTGGCGATTTAGTAGTTGAACGTGTTTTAGCTGATTTAGGAGCTAGTATAAATTTAATGCCGTATTCCATGTTTAAACGCTTAGGATTAGGTGAACCACGACCCACTAGGATGAGCCTTCAATTAGCTGATAGATCGTCAAAATACCCTCGAGGTGTTATAGAGGATGTACTAGTTAAGGTAGGTAAATTCGTGATTCCCGCCGATTTTGTTATCTTGGATATGGAGGAGGATGATAATGCCCATTGATCCTAGGTAGACCATTCTTAGCTACATGCGAGACTATGATAGATGTTAGGAATGGGACGTTCACTCTGACGGTAGATGGCGAGAAAGTTACGTTCAATATGGCTGAATCGATGAGGAAAAGTAATGAGCATGATGATAAGTGTTATTACTTAGATGCCTTTGATCACGATTTTCTCTTTTCTGTGCAAGGTCTATCACAGGTCTCGAGCGAGGAGGACACTAGAATGATTATGGCGATCGACGAGTGTGGGAGGAAGTGGACGAGCCTATCATAGCCATCGACGAGAGCAGCGAAGAGGACAAGGAAAAGAGCTCGGTCGAGGAGCCACCGGTCCTAGAGTTGAAGATCACCCCGAGTACGCGTTCCTTGGCAGCGACGGGGGGCTACCAGTCATCATCTCATCGAGCCTCGACGACGGACAGAAGGACCAGCTCTTGGACGTGTTGAGAGCCCACAAGAAGGCAATAGCGTGGGAGATATCCGATATCAGGGGAATCAGTCCGAGCTACTGTACGCACAAGATTTTGATGGAGGATGAGTTCAAGCCGGTCGCGCAACGTCAAAGGCGACTTAATCCCAATATGAAGGATGTCGTGAAGAAGGAGGTGATTAAGTTGCTTGACGCAGGGATGATTTACTCCATTTCAGATAGTGCTTGGGTAAGTCCGGTCCAAGTGGTTCCGAAGAAGGGAGGCATGACGGTCGTCACTAACGACAAGAACGAGTTGATCCCAACAAGAACAGTGACTCGGTGGCGCGTGTGTATCGACTACAAAAAATTGAATGACGCCACGAGAAAGGACCATTTTCTCTTACCATTTATGGACCAAATGTTAGAAAATTATTTGGTCACTCATTTTATTGCTTTCTTGATGGTTTATCAGGATACTTGCAGATCCCTATTGCACCTGAGGACCAGGAGAAGACCACATTCACCTGTCACTACGGTACATTTGCGTACCGAAGGATGCCATTTGGTCTATGCAATGCCCCAGCCACATTTCAACGATGTATGATGGCTATATTCGACGAGTTGGTAGGCGAGGTAATGGATGTGTTTATGGATGATTTTTCTGTGTTTGGGTCGTCATTCGATGTTTGTCTTGCTAATTTGAAGCTCGTACTCGTACGTTGCGAGGATACGAACTTGGCATTTAATTGGGAAAAGTGCCACTTCATGGTTTGAGAGGGTATAGTTTTGGGACACAAGATTTCCTCTAAAGGAATCGAAGTGGACCGAGCTAAGTTAGAGACTATAGAAAAATTACCTGTCCCATCGAACGTGAGGTCAATTAGGAGTTTTCTAGGACATGCTGGATTTTATCGTAGGTTCATTAAGGACTTCTCTAAGATTGCACGACCCATCTCTAGATTACTTGAAAAAGACGCCCCCGTTTGAGTTTAATGACGAATGCTTACATGCATTTAATCTGCTTAAGGAGCGACTGATCGCAGCACCTATTATGGTCGCCCCCGACGGGGGGCTGCCCTTTGAACTAATGTGCGATGCTAGTGATTTATGCAGTGGGTGCCGTGCTAGGGCAGCGCAAAGACAACCATTTCAGGCCGATTTACTACGCCAGCAAGACGTTACACGCAGCCCAAGCCAACTACACGACCACGGAAAAGGAGCGCCTTCGATAAATTCAGGTCATACCTTATTTTATCGAAAGTTATTGTTTTCACTGACTACTCTGCCCTTAAGTATCTACTAGCGAAGCCGGATGCCAAACCTCGGCTAATCAGATGGATCCTACTCCTTCAAGAGTTTGATATAGAGATTCGAGACAAGAAAGGCGCAGATGCTCTTGTACAAAATCTACAACAAGGACGACAAAGAGATTCAGGACACGTCCCAGACGAGCACTTGTACTCAATACAAGTGGTAAGTGACGAGAGTTGTTTGGGGTATAGACTTCATGGGTCCGTTTCCTAGCTCGTATAATAATAAGTACATTCTGGTTGCCGTAGACTATGTGTCCAAGTGGGCTGAGGCAACAAGCTTTCCCCACGAATGAGGCGAGAGTTGTCGTTAGATTTTTGCGAATATTATTTTCACGATTTGGGGCACCTAGATTCATAATTAGCGACAGGGGTACACATTTCTGCAACACCCAATTTGCACGTACATTGGAGCGTTATGGTGTGTTAGACACAGCTTATCTACCCCGTATCACCCTCAGGCTAGCGGTCAGGTAGAAGTAGTGAACCGCGAGTTAAAACGTATCCTAGAGAAAACTATAGACGGGAACCGTAAGGAGTGGGCGAATAAGCTTAATGATGCACTGTGGGCATATAGGACTGCTTATAAGACACTGAAAGGCACTACACCGTATAGATTGGTTTATGGGAAGGCATGCAACCTTCCCGTAGAAATCGAGCATAAAGCCTATTGGGCAATCAAGTCATTGAACATGGATTTGGGGGAAGCCGGCGGAAAGCGGCAACTCCAAATTAATGAGCTAGACGAGTGGCGTTTATCAGCTTATGATAACGCTAGGATGTATAAGGAGCGCTCGATAGCCTACCATGACAGCAAAATTAGGCATAAACGAGAATTACAGGAAGGGGACCAAGTCCTCCTCTTTAATTCTCGACTTAGGCTTTTTCCCGGCAAACTTAGATCACGTTGGTCGGGACCGTTCACTGTCATTTGTGTTTTCCCATACGGTACTGTTGAGATTTCTGGTATGGAGCAGGATACTTTCAAGGTGAACGGACATCGCTTGAAGTATTACCATGGAGCCGAGGAAGACTTGAGCGACAAGGAGGTATTATACCTCGACTTTCAGCCAGCATAAGAGCACAAGATGTACGTCCGGCTAAGACGTTAAAAGAAGCGCTTCTTGGGAGGCAACCCAGGTATTTTCGTTTATGTTTTAGTCATTAGATAAAATAAAATAAAAAAATAAAAATAATAATAATAATTAAAAAAAGCTGCGAATATTGAGGGAGGGTCTGTGCTTTCGCAACCTGATCTTATATCGCGGTGTTTGCTTAGGATTTTCACAAGTTTTCGTCGATAATCTATCAAAGTGCGAAACTCACAACACAGAATCAAGAGACGAGATAGGAATGATAGTTTTACTTCATAAAGGATGGTTACATACCATTACAACGTGTGAAGGTCCAACACAAAAGCAATTAAAACTGCGAATAACACAAAAGACGGAACAATAGTTTTTTGCTTCATAAGGGCGGCTACTCACAAGTACACCTTGTGAGAACCCAACACACGAAAGCTAGTAAAACTGCGAACAAACCCAAAAGAAGAGCAAGGTAGAGTGATAGCATATCTAAATTACGTCGAATCCTCGCATATTCTTCACTCTCATTCTCTCGACCTTGCTGCTGTCCCCAGTTCATAGTGGTTAGTTAACCTAGAATGTCGAAAATGAGATTGCTGAAGACGTGTGATTTATGGTAGATGATGCTATTGTGTCGATTTACCGATGTCTATTTATAGGCATGAAGGGAATAAAAACATCATTATCATACCCGGCAATTCCATTAAATGATACAGACGAATTTTTGACTTGAGTGGCACCGCGAGAGAAAATGATATTTTCATTGTCGATTATCAGATTTTCCCTCGCGCCAATCGTTCTCGAAAAACTCGTCGATTACGTGTTAATCTTAGTAAAACAATAGATATAATGATATTATTAATAATAATTAAAAAAAAAGGTCACGACCACCTTCTTAAAGAGCTCACGGCCGTGACCTGTTCTTTTCGTGCACTGCCGAACGTCACGGCCCACGTCTTTGGGACGTAACGGCCGTGACTACGCCAAGAGGTTCTTATTGCCGCATGTCACGGCCTGAGACGAAAACCTCACGGCCGTGCTCTTACGACTTTCATAAATATATATAAAAAATAAAAATAAATAAATAATAAAAAAATAAAAAATAATATATATATATATATATTAAAAAAAACAAAAACCAAAAAAAACACGGGGCTGACGTCACGGCCCGCGACTCATCAGTCACGGCCGTTACTTGGACGGGACAATACACACTGCCCGTGTTCACGGCCTGAGAGCTCATGACTCACGGCCGTGAACTTGGCAGACTAAGCCCACTGCCCCGTGTCACGGCTTATGAATAACAATTCACGGCCGTGACTGTGAAGGCTAGTAAAAAAAAATCTTCGTACATGTCACGGCCTATGGTTCTAACTTCACGGCCGTGACATGTCAAATTTGCCCATTCTGCCGCTTGTCACGGTCTGGGACACATGTGTCACGGCCGTGACTGCTGCGAAAACTTTAATAAAAACCAATTTTCCTTTCATTCGAAAACCTCAACCCCCAAATCATTTTTGTCTCTCACGACCCCTCCACCTCTCCGACCACCGTAACCAACGCACCTCCAGCCACGCTACCGCCGTAATCAGCGACACAAAACATTCAGTTTCCCTCTTCTTCAACGTGATTAAATCAACGAGGTATGTCATTTTCTCCCAACGCTAATACTAGACTAATTAAAGGCGATTTTCGAGATTGGGACCGATTTTGGTGTTTACATTGCTTTCCCATGGATAGATTTATGCTATAAATGCTTTGGGTTTGCCGGATCTGTTGATTTCGTGTATTAATTTAGCTCTTGGGATGATGAACCCTAATTTCGAAATTTGGGGATTTTTGGAATTTTTGACAAAATTGTTTGCGTTTAATGGTTTATTTGCCGTTGATTCATTGTATGAAGTCCAAGAATGTGCTTGGTTAATCGATTATTGAACTTAAAATGCATATTTTAGCTTGGCTATTATGTATTCGACAAAATGCCACATTGAACTTTTCATATACTTCTTATTTAAGAAATGTCTGTTTTGTCGCTACGTTGGTTGAGTCAAGCTGTGTTGATTATCTTCTCGCAACTCACATTTGGACTCCTAGGTACTATGGATCGAAGCCGCTCAGCTACATTACGTAATCAAGCTTCGGGGTCGCCGGTACGTCAACGGCGACGCCCGGGCGCAACGTCACTGCTAGCCTCTATGAAGCAGTTTGACGATGAGACGCAGCAGGCCAGATATAATCGGCTAAAGGACATGCAGTTCATTCCAACGGATAAGATTGACCACGACACGCTGGCGAAGCATCACATCGACCAGCAAGTGGCCGGGTACGTATCACTCAGTGGATGGCTCGAATTCTTCCACATTGACGAGCCAGCATACAAGGAGTTGACCCTGGAGTTCCTCTTCACCTTCTCCCTCGAGGAATACGGGCATAACGGAGTCAAGTTCCGGGCATTTAATGAGGGGAGAACGGTGGACGTCGACGATTTTTGCCGGGCTCTTGGAGTGCCGATACAATGTTTCGGACGCGTCGGGCCGTTTTCGGATATGCACTACAAGGACTACCTAGAGAATCCGACGGAGCGCCTGGCCTGTTGGGCTGAACTCGCAAGGGCCGGCGAACCCAACTTTAGCGTAAAGACTTCGAAGGCGTCTTCGCTCAGGAGCCCAGGCATGCGCTACGTCCACGGTCTGCTGTCGACCTCGCTCACACCAAGGGACGACTCGCGCGGCGCGATTGGCCTTCACGATTTGATCTACTTAGTCAAGATGCAGCGACGTCAACAGGTGCACTTAGGGATGGCCATGGCCCACGCCTTTAGCGCACAGGCAGATGTTCGTAGTCACGGGAAACTCGCAGTGGGGCCATTTGTTACGAAGGTTGTCAAGGGGCTCAACATGTGGCCAGCAAATCCACCAGAGATGGAGATCGTGGGTGGACGTAATTTGGTGAACGAGGATATGATGTTAAAGATGAAGATGCTGATCAAAGCTCCCACGTGGTCCCGATCGAACAAGGTCTACATTTGGCACGAAGTCTACCGTGGATAGACGGACCTCGGAGATGCATTCCCCGAGCCACTAGTTATCGAGACTCCGGGACCATTTCCAGTGGACCCAGACACTGCCGGCCCTTCCTATTCCTCCGGCTATCACGAGGAAACGTATCACAAACGTATCACTACTACTCAAAATATTTCAAAATCAGTAGAACCAACCATGTTCAACTATATCAAATGCTCGAGTCAGGAGCACGTCACTTTTCTTCAGGGGGGTCACGTTCTTTTCAACTTCTCTTACCTTCCTTTTATTTATTTTACACGTTGAGGACAACGTGCATCGCGCCCGGCCTCACAGGTCGTCATCCATGCACACACTCCCATCTCAAAAGCAGCTGGAAGCTCCAAAAGATTGGCCTTGCGTTCATAACGATCACGTACCGTGATCGTTGATACCTACAACACGTAACGTAAGGAATGAGCCGCCGTGGCTCAGTAAGCAGAAATTATGCATGTATGCACGTGTCCTAATGTTGCAAAGGGCAATCCATGCTATTGCTTGCTAACGTTCATGCTCTTTTGGACTCGTGCGTCATATGGGCCCTCGGCTTTCTATCTTACTATGCGCCATTTTATAGAGCTCTAATCCTCAAGTGATTCTTACATATGTGAAGGTTCACACACTGAGAGGTTACCCGAGGGCACCTTTCCTGTCCCAGTGTGGCCTACACGCGGACGCTTCTCACTGGTAGCCAACACCGAGGTCACTAACCCCAGAGGTTCCCTCTGTGTAGTGCATGCCCCGGGTCGCATCCTCCAGATTGCATCTCCCGCTGCGGGGTATTCCCTCTACCTATCATAACAGGTAAATTCGGCATCGTATCGCCATGGTCGCATAGAAGAGCCGTGACTCTTCATTGAGTCGACATTAGACGCCAATATAGGCGAATATCCATCGCACACCGGCGATCTTATGCACGCTCATATGCTTCCTTTTCATCCTATTTATGCGTGCAAATGATCATGTATATGCATTTCATGACTTCATGCATAATAAGGAATCACATCATACAAGGTTCACATTGGGTCATGTAAGCACGTATCACGTAAGTCATGCGCAGATAACTTACGTGTCGCAATTGAATTCCTACTTACCTGTCGTCCAAAGCTAAAGTAGCGTACTCCCTCGTAAAGTCCCTAACGTACGACCTTTAAAATAGAAAGGTTAGGGTATTAGTACATTACCCACCTTAGCTAAATGTGTCGAGATAATTTGCTTTTGTCAAATAAATTATTTAGACTATGCTAGTTTGCTAGAACTCCACGTTGCTCGATTTGTCTCGCTAAATTTTCTAATCCATTTGATTTCCATTCTAAGTCATGTTAGGATTTCATTGTGATCCTAATTATACATCTCTGCGAAAGTTCACCAATTTAGGGCTCGGTTTCGATCGAAACTCCTTAATCGCTCGATTCCATGGAGAACGTAGAGCTTATTGGTAGAAAGTGGGCGGACTTGGTAAGTCGATCGACGATCACCCAAATTGCGCTCTGCCCTTTCACATTCTTCGGTAGTCCGACAACAAAATCCATGGTGATGTTATCCCATTTCCACCTGGGAATAGGTAACGGCTGGAGTGTTCCTGCCGGTCTTTGATGCTCGGCCTTTATTTGCTGGCATGTCAGACATTGACTCACGAAGGTTGCTATATCTCTCTTCATGCCTGGCCACCAGTAGTTTTCCCGTAGATCACTGTACATCTTCGTGGCTCATGGATGAACTGAGTATGTCGTGGCGTGTGCTTCCGTCATTATCGTCCTTCGAAGTTCTGCGTCGTCGGGCACGTATAGTCGGTTCTTGAAGTACAGCCTTTCGTCTTCCCGCACCGTAATGTTCTCTGCTGACTGTTCTGCCTGTGCAGCCTTGATTTTCATATAAAATTCATCTTCTTCGTGCGCCTTCTTGATTCGCTCCAACTGTGTCGGTTGCAAGGTTAAGGCTGCTAATTGTGTTTCAACTTCGCCTAGTTCTACAATCTCTACTTCTAGTAATTGCAGTTCTGCAATCACTGGCTTTCGACTTAATGCATCGGCCACCACGTTTGCCTTACCTGGATGGTAGTTGATTATGCAGTCGTAGTCCTTGACTAATTCCAACCAACGCCTCTGTCTCATGTTCAGCTCCTTTTGCGTGAAGAAATACTTTAAGCTCTTGTGGTCCGTGTATATCTCACACCGCTCTCCATAGAGGTAATGCCTCCAAACTCTTGAGAGCAAAGACCACTGCCGCGAGCTCTAGGTCGTGTGTCGGGTAGTTCTTTTCGTACTCCTTTAGTTGACGAGAAGCATAGGCTACTGCCTTCCCGTTTTGCATCAGCACACATCCTAACCATTCCTTGATGCGTCGCTGTATACGGAGAATCCCCCAGTCCCTGAGGGTATCATGAGAACTGGGGCTGTCGTAAGCCGCTTTTTCAGTTCTTGGAAGCTTTGGTCAAATAAGTTACGTGTCCCAGTTGAGTTCCTACTTACCTGTCGTCCAAAGCTAAAGTAGCGTACTCTCTCGTAAAGTCCCTAACATACGACCTTTAAAATAGAAAGGTTAGGGTATTAGTACATTACCCACCTTAGCTAAATGTGTCGAGATAATTTCTTTTGTCAAATAAATTATTTAATCTATGCTAGTTTGCTAGAACTCCACGTTGCTCGATGTGTCTCGCTAAATTTTCTAATCCATTTGATTTCCATTCTTAGTCATGATAGGATTTAATTGTGATCCTAATTATATATCTCCGCGAAAGTTCACCAATTTAGGGCTCGGTTTCGATCGAAACTCCTTAATCGCTCGATTCCATGGAGAACGTAGAGCTTATTGGTAGAAAGTGGGCGAACTTGGTAAGTCGATCGACGATCAACCAAATTGCGTTCTGCCCTTTCACGTTCTTCGGTAGTCCGACACCAAAATCCATGGTGATGTTATCCCATTTCCACTCGGGAATAGGTAGCGGCTGGAGTGTTCCTGCCGGTCTTTGATGCTCGGCCGTTATTTGCTGGCATGTCAGACATTGACTCACGAAGGTTTCTATATCTCTCTTCATGCCTGGGCCAGTATTTTTCCCGTAGATCTCTGTACATCTTCGTGGCTCCTGGATGAACTGAGTATGTCGTGGCGTGTGCTTCCGTCATTATCGTCCTTCGAAGTTCTGCGTCGTCGGGCACGTATAGTCGGTTCTTGAAGTACAGCCTTTTGTCTTCCCGCACCGTAATGTTCTCTGCTGATTGTTCTGCTTGTGCAGCCTTGATTTTCATATAAAATTCATCTTCTTCGTGCGCCTTCTTGATTCGCTCCAACAGTGTCGGTTGCAAGGTTAAGGCTGCTAATTGTGTTTCAGCTTCGCCTAGTTCTACAATCTCTACTTCTAGTAATTGCAGTTCTGCAATCACTGCCTTTCGACTTAATGCATCGGCCACCACGTTTGCCTTACCTGGATGGTAGTTGATTATGCAGTCGTAGTCCTTGACTAATTCCAACCAACGCCTCTGTCTCATGTTCAGCTCTTTTTGCGTGAAGAAATACTTTAAGCTCTTGTGGTCCATGTATATCTCACACCGCTCTCCATAGAGGTAATGCCTCCAAAATTTGAGAGCAAAAACCACTGCCGCGAGCTCTAGGTCGTGTGTCGGGTAGTTCTTCTCGTACTCCTTTAGTTGACGAGAAGCATAGGCTACTGCCTTCCCGTTTTGCATCAGCACACATCCTAACCCATTCCTTGACGAGTCGCTGTATACGGAGAATCCCCCAGTCCCTGAGGGTATCGTGAGAACCGGGGCTGTCGTAAGCCGCTTTTTCAGTTCTTGGAAGCTTTGGTCAAATAAGTTACGTGTCGCAGTTGAATTCCTACTTACCTGTCGTCCAAAGCTAAAGTAGGGTACTCCCTCGTTAAGTCCCTAACGTACGACCTTTAAAATAGAAAGGTTAGGGTATTAGTACATTACCCACCTTAGCTAAATGTGTCGAGATAATTTGCTTTTGTCAAATAAATTATTTACACTATGCTAGTTTATAAAGTCAGTCTATAAATAATATCAATTGATTACGTAAATTTTCGTTCCAAAATTCCACGAAAAATGGCATCTGTCTGTACCGAAAATGGACCCTGAAAAATACTGATAGGCTATTGATGATCGGGCATTGAAAGAGCCTATGCTCATTGGAATCAGAATATTTTTCTTATTCAATGTTGTAAAAATATTTTTCCTCAAAAGGATATAGTTTTTCTTTTTATAACTTAAAACGTTTTCATCTAAGGGGTTCAATTCGTGAAGTTACCCTAATTCGTGAAGTTCTAATTCGCGAAGTCTATATGTACTAAAGATTTGTGAAATGTCCTATAGTCACATTTCGCGAATCCTAACTATCTTTTCTCTCGGTTCGCGAAACATTCTACTCTACACACACATGATTCGCGAACTCTCTATTTCTTATACCTAGTTCGCGAAAAATCTTCTTAATCTATGGTTCGCGAATTGATCTAAGGCCTCTCGCAATTCGCAAAAAGGTCCTAAGTTGCTAAAGGAGGTTCGCAAATCTTGGACTCGCAAAACTTGGATACGCCAACCTTAGATTCGCCAAATAAAGCGCGACAAATGCCACGCCGTGTTGAGTTCGCGAAGTTGCCATATACGTTACTTAGGTTCGCCAATTTACAATTCGCGCTCTTCATTTTGCTGAGAGTTCGCCAACCAAGCTCGATTCGCGAACCTCAATTCACCAATTTGCCCGGTTCGCGAATTACACTTTACACCATGGATTCGCCAAATGATTCGACCTGCGAAATTTCCGATTCGTCAAGCTTCAACCCTTGCATGGATTCGTGAACTGAGTTCGCAAAGTGTACACTTCGCGAATTCATGCACACGGTGATTGTTGAGTTCGCGAAACTCGTGCGGCTCATGATCGCGATCCTAAGTTCGCGAAACTTGTACTTTGTGAACTCAACCCTACCTATAACATTTCCTGATTCGTGATATACTAATTTTAGGGATCAAAAGCTACTTTTTCCCGGAACTTGTTGAAGACCGTATGAACTTCTCTAAACCCTAAAATCTGAACTTAATCAAAATACAAGCTTAAACTTATTTTGGTGCTCAATAAGTGTTAGGATTATTTTATTGTGTTCAATTAAATTAGGTCATCTTAATCTTGTAATTAGATTAAGTGAACTGGGCTTTAATGTTTTAGAGCCCAGAGATTTTATTCTTGTAATGGGCTTACAAGGGCCCAAGTATTATATACCAACATGTGGTATAAATACTAAAACCCTAACACATAGTTAGGAGTGTCTTGTGTGTTAAAATTATAGAGAGAGAATTTGTGAAGCCACCCACCTTCAAACACACACACGCACCCCACGTTGAAGCAATTCTTCCATCTTAAATCGTGGTAAATTCGTTCTAGATTAGTATTGTTGGATCAAATAGGGACCAACAAGTGGTATCAGAGCAAAACACGTTCAGATTTGAACAATTTTCGAAATTTTTGGGTATTTTTTTGGGTTCGAATTTCTGCCATTTCTTGAGTTTTTGAGCCGATTTTACTGATTTTGCAAGCTCAAGAGGTAATTAGGTTGTTTTCGAGTGATTTTAAGTGATTACCCAACTTTTTTCAGTTGATTTGGGTGAGTTTTGGGTAGAAATCGCGTCTGTTTTTCGTCATTTTCAGTCCAGAATCGGGTAGATGAACAAATTGCCCGATTGCTACAGTACCTGAAACAGCTACAGTACCAATTTACTCAGTTTCTGGCGTTTTTATTCAGTTTCGGGCGAATTTTGACTGGTCAAACCCGAAACTGGACTGGTCAACTCGAAACTGGACTGGTCAACACCCGAAAGTTGACTGGTTAATCCAATTTTGACTGGTCAAACCCGAAACTTGACTGGTCAACACCCGAAAGTGGACTGATTTAAAAAAAAAACTCACTGTATCAGTTTCGATCGAAACACTGTAGCAGTTTCAATCGAAACACTGTAGCACTTCACTGTAGCAGTTTCGATCGAAACACTGTAGCACTTCACTGTAGCAGTTTCGATCGAAACACTGTAGCAAATTTCACTGTAGCACGCCCGAAACGCTACAGTACCCGATTAAAAAAAAATTTCTTTCAAAATTTTCTGAATTTTATTTTATCATTGGTAAAAAAAATAAATAATAAATAAATTAAAAAAAAAACTCAAATTAATATTTTCGGGTCCAAAATTTTCGGTGTAGACGACGTTTCCGTCATTTTTTTTAAGCAAATCCACAAAACGTGTCAACGATCATTTATATCCAACAATCAACTTAGGACATCATTGGCAAATTATAGAAAAAGTTTGGGTCATTTTCTCGAAGTTTTCGAAATCATCACAAAATTTTTCGGTACACGCCATAAATTTTCGACGCCGACTTTCTTCGATACTTCACGATACTTCTCGAGTAAACCAAAGTTTTAGTTTCTGAAATTTAAAAATTCTATTTTTTAATTAAATATAAAATCAAATTAAAATGGATGCTCAAGTTAGGAAGATTGAGGAATTAGAAGCACGCCTTGCTAATAATTACTCCGTGTTACTTAAGCAACAAGAAAGCCTAGCTTATGCTAATGAAGATTTGACAAACGCAAAGTCAAATATAATTAGCTTAGAAACTAAATTAGAAGATAGTGAAAATAGGGTCTGCAAGATGACTAGAAATTTACGTTCTTGCGAAGCTGAGCGAAATGAAATCTCATCAAAATATTAGACCGTCTTAGAGGAACAGCGTATGCTTTACTCTAAGATTAAACGATTAGAGAATGTTATTTCGAATATAGGTCCAGCAGGTCAAAACTCTCCTTCTAACTTAATTCCTAATGGGGAAAATATTTTACATGATAAAAAACCTACTCTATGTGATACTCCAGAGACTCTTCGTAAATTGAAAGATTTACAAGATACTTTGGACTCTGAAAGGATAGGTTTTGGCGCTAAAAAGCAAAGGCTTTTAAAGGAGATTTTATATCTCAAAAATTCCCCGTCTTTATCTGTTTCAAATGATTTGTCAAATAATACATCTTGCTCAGAACAGGTAAAGAAAACAAAAACTAAAAGAAACATCCTTGTTCCCAAAACTGAGAAGGCTTTTACTAATCATTCTAAGTCAATTTTGACTGAAGCTGAAACGTTAAGTAAAAGTAGAGCTTTAAAATTAGCTAAGGAAAAAAATTAAAATTAGGAAGGAGCAAGGAAAGTCAATATTATCTTCGAAAATTAAAGTCGAAAATGTTCAATATCTTTCCTCTCCCATTCCTATCAAAAGGGAAGCGTGCAAAGAAGAAGTTCCAAGCTTAAGCAAACGAACTTCTCAAATCCCGCACATTCATCATTATAGAGTGAATGATGTGAACTCTAGTAGGCAATACGACTCATCATCCAATAACGCATATAGCGCCATAAGCTCATATTCCTACTTGAAATATCCAGTCCAGATTCATTCTAGAAAGCATCTTATGCGATTGGCTAGGGAGAAAATCTTTAGGTCTTCTACACCTAGGCACACATTCACCGCCGCTGAATTGTCATTTCCCTCTAAGGTTCACCAAACCTGGATTCCTAAATCACAAATCAAATTGGATAGGACTTTAAAGGATGATTTAGGATCAATATCTGAACAAAATGTGCTTAACTTGTTTTCTGCTAACAAGGGAGGACCCATCCAAAAATGGGTACCAAAGTCCCGATAAAGTTTTTGCAGAATCCCAGCATGGGTAGGTACAAGAGAGCTGCTCCACACCCATGACTAGTATGCGATGAGAGCAGCCAAACATCCCAGCGTGTATGGTATTTTGGGTTGCTCCACATACACGACTGGTAAACGATGCGAGCAACTACGTAGGTAAATTCTATATGCATCCCATAAGAAACTTGGCATGCATCTTAAGCTCAAAAGACAATATACCTACTTTGAAAACAATAGGGTACATTATAAACATGCATGCCTCAAATGTACTTTAATGTTAAATTTTCGCATGCATATGAGCTGAAATGTCTAATACCCCATGATAGGTACATTTTAACTATGCATATATCTTAAAGAGCTACAAGCTTAAACATTCACGTATGCATATAAGCTGAATCCTTAAAATACCTATTTTAATTTTAATAGCGAAAAATGTACATTTTAAAGAACAATAATTCTTTAGTTTGCATCTGATCTGAAAATAGATAAATACGTTCACGCTTATCTAATTGGGAGAGAACATACATGTTTAAACGTGCATGCATTGAGGGGGAGTATCACTCCATATTTATGAGGGAAGAGTACATTTTTAGGGGGAGTACATCTTAGGTGCACGATTTGAGGGGGAGAAACTTACTGTAACCCATATACATATACCTATATATATACCTATATCTATTACTATTACGATACTACTTATCTACTACTATTACGATAATATATATATGTATACATAAAAAAAAGGGAATGAAAAGCAAAAAAAAAAAAAGGGAAACGAAAAGCAAAAAAAAAGGAAAAGAGGAAAAAGAAAGAAAAACCCTCTCAGACGCTTCCACCTCTCATGATGGACTTCACTTGAAAACTCGACCCTCAAGAGTTCGAGAATTACAAAAGGGTGACATCCATACACAAACACGAAGATGATCTCAACCGCCCTGCTCCGACTTGCTGATGAAGCAGCACTCACCAAACTTGACGGACGCACGGATTATAAGTTCCCATGGTTCAGTCAGACCAAACTGAACCTAGCCCCGGAACGTAGCCGAGTGTTAGTGAAGATTTCAAGTCCATTAGCCACATTCCCATTTGGCAATTCTTGACAAGACCAAAGAGCGGAAGATACAAAATTCCCTTAGCTCAAAAATTACTCGGACCATCCTATATAGGTGCAGGAGTTGATTTCTATCAGCTTCCAGGTAGAAGTCGCCTCATTTGGTCCAATGGCGCATGCACAACCGAGCATTACCCACTCATCGATCTCCCAAAAGACCGATGTTTCATCAAATCACGGGGAGCCACGTATGCTATCACTGCTTCACCTGGAAGCGGGAGATATTGAATTAAGTGGTAGTTAGCCCCACACCACTGAACTTTCTTGAACACATCGAGTCTAGGTGTCCTCACTACCTAAATGTTTTAAAATTTTTAGGACACATACACTTTCTCTTATCTGGACTTCGTGACCAGATCAGAACTTCCATAGACACGTCTGTAGTAGATGTGATTCCAAGATGGGAAGGAAGTCCTACCGTTGCAATATCAAAACAACAGCGGTCTCAGGCCATCATCTGCGAGCTACGCTCCTGGATTGATGTTAACGGAACGCCTATGTGGCTCCGGTTCTAAGCCATGTCCTCACAGGCCGCGTCTCAGAGTTTAACTCTGAACTCGTGTTGATGGATTGCCTTAGTGGCTCCGTCTAGTTATTACCCACACCGACCTGTCGTTTGTGTATTTCTTCGACTCCTATACAAGCATTCCAATCTCACTAACACGAATCGCCATGAGGGGGAAAAGGGATACGTATAAACAAACAGGTCGGACCACCCACCAACTTCCGCCGTGCGTACCACTATGAAGCCGGGCTCTCCTGCACTCAAACGTCAATTCAGAAGGAGCCTTGGCACATTTTATAACACATCCCACGCTCACCATCAATATTCCGCCGCGCTTACTACGATGAAGCTGAACTCCACTGGAACCACCAATGTCCCATTCCAAAGGAGCTTTGGCCCATGTTAAAAGACACCACATGCATACCTTCTTCTGGAGCTAGAGAAGCTTCCTCGAGGCCGAACCAGACAACTTCATTCGAAAAAGACCAATCTGGCGCCGAGAAGAAGAGTTCCCGTGAGTACCAATCTACTTGACTTCTTGTCCTGACGACGCAATCTTCTTGCCAAAGACAATGCCCCATTTTGATCGATCGCATGACGATCTCCCCAACTCGATCCTCATGAGGGGGAGTAGCACTAAAGCAAAATGGGAGCAATACTACGACAAAGTGCAAGATAGATCAGAAAATGGTGAATTTCAAGCGCTGTCAGATAATCAAGCAAACACCACAGACTTCAAAGATCAAAGTTGCCGCCTCGTGTACAGCTCTCCCCATTAAAAGAAGAACTCCCCAATCCCAACACAAGGTTGAATAAATGTAGGGGGAGTCGCGACTATCGAAGGGAGAGCCAGAACACAAGAAGTGAAGATCCGCCTCCATTACGCCTCTCCACATTTAAAGAGAACTCCCCAATCCCAACACAAGGTTGAACTAATGTAGGGAGAGTTGTAACTATTGAAGGGAGAGATCGAATACAAAGAGACGATCCGACAAGCAGCTTCGAGAAGAGATGTTCAGAACATGGTGAGCTTGGATCTCCTAAAGAAGAGGTCACAAGACAAGATAAAGGGGGAGTAGATTGAAGAAGAACACGCACACACACGCTTTCGCCATATATCCTTTGATACGTGTTCTTTGAGGACTCAGGATTATTACAAGACCAAGATGACAAGCGCTAAATTGCAAATTGAACACAAAGGGGGAGATTGTTAGGATTATTTTATTGTGTTCAATTAAATTAGGTCATCTTAATCTTGTAATTAGATTAAGTGAACTGGGCTTTAATGTTTTAGAGCCCAGTGATTTTATTCTTGTAATGGGCTTACAAGGGCCCAAGTATTATATACCAACATGTGGTATAAATACTAAAACCCTAACACATAGTTAGGAGTGTCTTGTGTGTTAAAATTATAGAGAGAGAATTTGTGAAGCCACCAACCTTCAAACACACACACGCACCCCACGTTGAAGCAATTCTTCCATCTTAAATCGTGGTAAATTCGTTCTAGATTAGTATTGTTGGATCAAATAGGGACCAACAATAAGTCCTAATCGTGCCATCGTGGAATTAAAAACACTAAACTAAGGCCGAAATACAATTTCGAGAATTGAAGTCGTACAGCTCCTACCGTGCCTAAATCTGTTAGGGTAATCATTCTCTTAAATAAGAACACGAAAATTAGGGTGGGAGCTTATACCATTTCGAACTTGGGCAATTTTCTGCTTGGCACTTTCTTCTTCGTTGCTTAGGTTTCTCGTCAGTGGCTTAGCTATGGAGTTCGTGGACTTCAAATGGTTTTTAGATGGTGTTTTAAGTTCTTGAAGCTCAAGTGACGAAAATATCCCTTAAATCAAGGGAGGTTTGTCTCTAAGCTATTTTTCCTAAATGACTTGGGCCTATTTCCACTCCTAACCCAATTCCTAGTTTCTACCACAATTATTAATGTTGGACTTGAGGTGAATTGGGCCTGACATTTAAACTTAGTCCATTTGTGACCCAAAGCTTAGCTTTTGCCCAAATTCCCCTTTGCCTAATTTTCAAAGATCCTTAAGTAAATTAGGGGTCTCATAGCACAATCTCATTTTACTGAATTTCACCATTACTTAAGCACGAATTTATGCACGTAGTTTACCACACAAAATCTTTCGTAAGTCACATAAGCACGAAATTAACGCACGAAAGGCACATTACTGCAGTCAACATCCATGCAAATTTATTGGTCCTACTGTTTACGGGGACCCGGGTGCTACATTCGAGGCATCACTGTACACCGAAAATCCTCGGTACTTGAGGGAATCTTAAGAACAGGAGCCGTTGTCAATCGTTTGTTCAACTCCTGGAAGCTTTGTTGAAGAGGATTTCGCCCCCTTAAAGAGGATTTCGCCCCCGAAATCATCCCGTTTGGAACAATTCAGGATAGCGGACCCTCATCTCATCCTCTCGTTCCCATGTCGCTTCCTCTATTGACTGGTTTCGCCACAGAACTTTTACAATGGGAATTTCCTTATTACTAAGCCTCTTCGTTTCGTACATCAATATTTCTATCGGTACTTCTTCGTAACTCAAATCTGGCTTCAACTGCTGGTGCAACGATTCGTTTATCAGCACGTGGCTTGGGTCAGCGATATACTTTCGCAAGGTCGAAACATGGAACACATCGTGTACTTGCGACAACGATGCTGGTAGTTCGAGTTGGTACGCTACTTCACCAACTCTCTTTATTATCTTGAATGGACCAATATACCTCGGGCTCAATTTTCCCTTCTTTTCGAACCTCTTAACGCCCTTCATCGGCGATACCTTTATGAAAACCCAATCGTTAACTTTGAATTCTAATGGTCGACGTCGTTGGTCGGCATAGTACTTTTTGTTAGGAATATTTTAGAAGTGTCCAATATATTTACTCTAAGTCTTGTAATTTCTTTACAATGTATTTTATAGATGTTTTACTTTATGTTATTGGGTTGTATTTGTAATGGGCTTGTTAGGGGCCCAATGGGCTAAAATACCTCACAAGGTATTTAAGCCTAAACCCTAACAGTCATTAATCGAAGTTTTCCATTTGCAAAATCTCACGTATCAACACTAAACCTCTAAAAGCACACTATTCACATTCTACGAAGGTTTAATCTGTTGAATTGTTCTTGGATAATCTGGAATTACAAGTGGTATCAGAGCAAGCGTGTAGGTGAGGAAACTTCATTTCAAGTTCGTTTGCATCATCAATTTAAGTTGTTGATTTTTCCAGCATTCGGTTCAAAGCTTTGTTTCGTGGGTTTAAGTTTTTTCTCTGAGGATTTTCTGCAACTTGGACGGCTAACTTGTTTCTCTTTGTTCTGAGAACTACTGAATCTGTTTCTGTCAATTTGCGTTAAATTTCTGATTTTCTGCTGGAGAATTTGAAGAACAGCTTCGTTGTTTGGCCTGCTTTCAGTTTCACAAATTCAAGTTGAGGACCGACTGTGAATTGAAGGAATCAGTCAACCCGCAAAATATTTCCTCAATTCCTTTGCGATACTAAAGTTTGTGAATCAAGAAATATGCACTGTCACATTTCGCGAATTGCATCTCAGAGAGAAATTTCACGAACTCCTTGATAGCCCTTTTTGCGAAGTCTTGAAAGTTCGCTAACCAGAAAAGAGAAGAATTTTGCGAACTTCGTTGCCTGCAGATTTTCGCGAATCCAGTTGAAGAACTTCTGCGAACTCATAATTTGCGAACTCGTTCAAAGAATTTTTGCGAACCTCAACTCCGATATAAATTCCCGGACTCTTTCACACTTTTGCGAATTCATCTCATTCTGCGAATTGGGACAACTGTACATGTCCCTGGACATTTTGCGAATCCTTCATTAATTTGCGAATCAGTACAGTCTTGCAATTTGCGAACCTTTGACGTCTTGCGAACTTGATTAACTCTCGATAAAGTACACTCGTCAACACATATCGCAATCCTCACATAGCGAAATCCAAGACCTTGAACAAAATTCCACGAACTCATTTTTCGAGTCAAAGTCAAAGCCTAAAGTTTTAAACTTTGAACCAATTTCATTTCAAATTAATACTTCCCCACATTACACGTTAACGATCATATCCAAAACACAAGCAATGGACTCTTTCAGTATGGGCAATGATGTTAGACCTCCCATCGTCCGACATGGAGAATACGCAGTCTGGAAGAGAAGGTTCATAAACTTCATAGAGAGCAAGGACAATTCAGAGAACCTTCTGGAATCTATTTACAATGGACCTACACAGTATTGGACCATAATTCCCGCCACTACTGACACCACTCCAGCAAGAGAGGAACAGAGGATCCTGAAAACCTCTGACCAATGCAGTGATGAAGAAAAACTGCGACTAAAAGCAGACAAAGTGGCGAAATCATACATGATGCAAGCCATTCCCAATGACATTTTGATGCAACTCGAATGTGGTGATAGCGCAAAAGAAATGTGGGATGCTCTTCGAATTATGATGCAGGGGACAGAAGTCAATACAATGGCAAGAATGGCGAACACACTCATCTCTTATGACCGTTTTCATGCTAACAAAGGGGAAACTCTCCAAGAAACCTTCCACCGATTTCTTGTTCTTCTAAACGAGCTAAAGATGAATGGAGTCACAAAAAGCGTAATGGAGATCAATATCAAATTCTTAGGATCACTTCATCCAGAATGGGAGGCTACTGCAATTATGATAAGACAAATGAACGACCTAACCAAAGTTAGCATTCATACATTATTCGACTACCTCAATCAACATTCCAATCATGTGGAGAAACGAAGGGAGGAAATCAAATCAATAGAAAGCGACTCACTTGCACTTATGACTGAACGAACATCAAGAAAACAATCCAAGGACAAAGAAACTATCCAGTCATCGCAAGTTAAGGAGGGAGGAGACTCTGATTCTGATTCAGAACCTATTCCTAACCAGACAATTTCTCCCTCAGATGCAGAAGCCTCGATCCCAACAACGCAGACAGAGACCTCCTCTTCAACTTCAGTCGGCAACATTACCGCGTCTGCAATCGACTCTCCACTAAGTGAGGAATCGCAAATAGACGAAACGACATTACCCCACGAAAAGAAATGGGTCCGACATCATCCTACAGATCAAATAATAGGAGATCCCAATACAGGAGTAATGACTAGAAGATCACATTCAAATGAATGTAATTTCACCTGTTTCTTGAGCCAAACAGAACCTAAACGTGTAGTTGACGCACTACGGGATCCCAACTGGATAGTGGCTATGCAAGAGGAGATTAATCAATTCGAACGTCTCAATATATGGAACTTAGTTCCTCGTCCAAAAGGGAAAACTGTGATCGGAACAAAGTGGGTATTTAAAAACAAAAAGGATGAAGATGGGGTTGTAGTTCGGAACAAGGCCAGGCTCGTTGCTAAGGGATATAATCAACAGGAAGGAATTGATTACGATGAAACGTTTGCCCCTGTAGCCAGAATCGAAGCTATTAGGTTATTCCTTGCATATGCAGCACACAAAGACTTCACTGTCTATCAAATGGATGTAAAAACAGCCTTCTTGAACGGCATTCTGAAAGAAGAAGTGTATGTGTCCCAACCAGACGGATTTCTCAATGCTGATCATCCCGACTTTGTTTACAAACTTGACAAATCACTGTATGGACTTAAACAAGCTCCAAGGGCCTGGTATGAGGTGCTTTCCGACTTTCTTATCTCCTCAGGTTTCACTAAAGGGAAAATTGACACTACTTTGTTCGTAAAGAAAGATGGGTCTGATATCATGCTTGTGCAAATCTATGTGGATGATATCATCTTTGGCTCTACTAACCCTAAACTTTGTGAAGAATTTAGCATTCTGATGCAATCACAATTTGAAATGAGTATGATGGGAGAAATGTCATTCTTCCTCGGATTACAAATCAAACAACTTCAGGATGGGATTTTTATCAATCAATCAAAGTACATCCACGATATTCTCAAAAAATATGGGATTGACAAGAGAAAATCATCGAGTACACCTATGTCCACCTCATGCTCACTCGATGCAGATCACTTAGGTGAACCTGTAGATGTTACTCATTACCGAGGGATCATTGGATCACTGCTCTACCTCACAGCCAGTCGACCAGACATCTTATTCTCTACATGTCTTTGTGCTCGATTTCAAGCTAACCCCAAGGAGTCGCATCTTCATGCTGTCAAAAGAACTTGAAGTATCTGAAAGGAACACCAGACCTTGGGCTGTGGTATCCTAAGAACTCAAATATGAAACTAATAGGGTATTCTGACGCAGACTTTGCAGGTTGCAGACTAGACAGAAAAAGCACTTCTGGACACATCCAATTCCTAGGCGACAAGCTTGTATGTTGCGCCTCGAAGAAACAAAATTGTGTTTCAACTTCAACAGCGGAAGCAGAATACGTCGCTGCAGCTAGTTGCTGCTCACAAATTTTGTGGATCAGAACTCAATTACGGGACTACGGGTTTGATCTAAATAGAATTCCTATTTACTGTGATTCCAAAAGTGCTATCGCAATTACATGTAATCCTGTTCATCACTCACGCACTAAGCACATAGATCTTCGATACCACTTCATAAAGGACCACGTAGAAAGAGGCATAATAGAAATGTATTTTGTCAATACAGAGATTCAACTGGCCGATTTGCTTACAAAAGTATTGGATGAAAAACGCTTCCAATCCTTAGTTGCAAAGTTGGGAATGTTGAACCTCAATTTTTAATTTTGGTTGTGCCTTCCTACAGTTCACTAGTTATCTATCTGCTATGTTTTTACTTCTCTCTATTCTGTGCGTGTTTATTATGTTAACTTAGTTAATTAGATCTTTATTTTTTTCTTTTTGCTTGCCATCTACGTTTCAATAAATTTTCTTGTTTTTCAATAAGTCGATGTAGCGCCAATGCTGATGGCAATACATCGAGGGGGAGAAATGCTATATCCATGCATCGAGGGGGAGTAAGTTCAATCATTCAGTTTTTTTTAGATACTCGATAGGCTTTGTATGCTATATCCATGCATCGAGGGGGAGTAAGTTCAATCATTCAGTTTTTTTTTTAGATACTCGATAGGCTTTGTATCTAGGGGGAGTTTAGTACAACAACTCTCTCAAACACATAAAACATTCATAATACTTAGACAACTCTCAAATACTCGTATGCCCCATTAAGACCCAAAGCAGGATAGCAAGTAAAACAGCAAATAAGCTCAAAAGAACAAGTTATGCTCAAAGTCATGTCTTAACTTTGCCTGTTCCTTGAGCTTCTTCTCTTCTTCCTACTTCTGCCAATTCATCTGTAAACGAGAAAATTAGAAATGAGTTAGTTCTTAGATGTAAGGTACTTCAATGAGACTTGAGACATATCTATTTATAAATATGAAAGAAACATACGTCATTTATTGTCCCGACATTAAGACGAATTTTTGACTAAGGCGACGATTTCTTTCTTCTCCAAAAAGGATATCGTATCATGAAAATCGATCTTGGAAAACCCATAGATTTGATGTTATCCTTGTGATTGGTCGTGTCAAATTGGTAATATTTGGGTCATTACTAGTTTACTTGATATCATTGGTAAGTTGAAAATCTCGAACATTCATTTTTCTTCTTTGGACAATTTCCCAAATTCCATGACAAATAAATTATTAGAATTAAGATTCGCGAACTTCACATTACATTTTTTTGCGATCAAAATCTACCGGCATGTAAAGGTTCGCAAGCTATGCTCGTTTGCGAATCAAAAGCTCAATTCGCAAAATCATAATTCACTAAACTCTTAGTGAACATTTTTGCGAATTCATTTTTTTAAAATCTGCGAACCGTAAATTTTTTAATCTCCTTTCTTCTAGTTCGTCAAAGTTTTAAATCTCTGTTTTGTGAACTAATTTTTCAAAACTTCACCATGGGATCTTTCGCGAACTCGTAGTGGGCCTTTTTTTTACAAAAATTTTGCGGCCCAGTATTAAACTAAATCTTTATCTTTTGGCCCGCGAAATCTCCTTTATCTAATTCGCAAATTTCCCCAAATCAGTTTTTACGAACCTAAAATCTCAAAATCTCTCAAAACGCGTCAAACTCAACTTTGGATTATCGTGGCTGTGCTTCCGTCTACACACACACACTCACAGATTTCGTTGAGGTAAGGAAGGAACAGACTTTAAAATCTTAATTTTTCATGTATTCTCTTCGTTGATTTTGCAGGTTCGAAATCGGAAAAGAACAGGGAGTTCGTCTTTCTCTTATTGGTGTTTGTTGTTTGATCTTGCGTTCTATAATCATTTTATTCATATTTTGTTTAGATGATTACTGCGAAAAAGGAGTAAGAACTGTGTTGACAAGATTCTTCAATCTCGTCTTTTTTAAAATCAATACTCTGCGAATAGGGTTTCTGTTTTTTATTCAAAAATTTACTTTTTGATCTTTCTGTTCGTAATTCGCGAATTGAATTTGTGTTTTGTGTGAATTCATACGTAGAATGAGTTCGCAAAATTAATTCGTAAAATTTGTTAGTAAAATGCTTTCACACTCTTAAGTTGACTAATTGACCAACAAAAAATTTTGCGAATCTAAATTCGCGAACTGACTTCCCAGACGCAATTCACGAACTAATGTTTCGCGGGTCGTGTTTAATCTTGTCAATTCGGGAACTTCCGAATTCGCCAATCTTTATTCGCAAATCTTCTCTTATTCGCACTTCACGAACTGTCAATTCATACTTCGCCAAATTCTTTTCAAATTTCCAAATCGATTCGCGAAATTCCTTTGACAGACTCGCCAATTTCCAATTTCGCCAAATTGGTACCTCGCAAAATTTCCAATTCGCGAATCTAACTTAGTGAATTTCAGGCTTTTACTGACCCGCATATCTTTATGTTCGCAAAAAGTGTAGGTTCAAATTCGATCTAAAGCAAACTCGCAAAATTAATTTTTTTTGAGGTCTTTTTGAACTTACTGCTCAAATTCACGAACCCTTGCCAACAATTTCAAATTTGTGAAATATACTTTGATTTGTTTGGGACCGAACAGTACCTTATTAATTAAATCATCCTTTTCTAAGAATGTCAAATATCTTCTCATAAGATGTATTCACAACTTTGTTTTTCTCTTATTATGCAGCTTCGACAGCATGACTACACCAGCAGATCTCGTCTACTCAACCACCAAATGGATTGTAATCAAAGACAACAACTTTCAACTCGACTTGAACACTTTCAAGTGTCAAGAAGAGATCATCCCATCCATTCTGAGAAACCACCACCTGGGATACGCCTTCTCAGCATCAGTTCCTGCACCAACCGTGTACCTTCAACAATTCTGGGGAACGATGACTACCAAAATTTCTCAAGACAACACCACTTACTATGAAGCCCGAATTGCAAACGAAACCGTCAGAATCACCAGGGACTTTATTCGACAAATTCTTCGGCTGCCGATTCAACCAGATTATGAACATGAGGCATCCGAGGACGAGCTCATCGCAGATATGTTGAAAATGGGTTACTATAGTTCACTCGAGCTCGTTTCCCGTTTTCAACAATCAATGATTCCACATCCGTGGCGAACTCTCTTCGCAATTGTCAACAAGTGCTTCTCACCAAAGCACTCCGGGTGGGACAGATGCAACATTACGATCCTACGAATCTTTCATGGGATCGTCTTCAGGAAAGGATACGACTATGCCAAGCTGATCACAATGGACCTGGACGATCAGCTTCATCAGCAATCAAAGTCCAAATCGAAGAAGACCCAGAATCTGCCCTACAACACCGGGGATACCAACAAGGCCACAAGAAGAAAACTACACCCCTTCCAAACTCAAATTTCTTCAAAAAGGAAAGACGGATGAGAAATACTCACGAACACCAATGCCCATTCCGCGCGCTACCTTACTACTAGCTAACCCAGAAGACACTGAAAAATACTGTAAAAAGTACAACATTCCACACCCCATGACTCAGGCCGACCCACCCGAGTCTAACCCAGGGGTTAGTGAGACTGAGAGAGTAGAAACGAGAGAGAGAGAACAAGCAAGTGAGATACTGAGAGAAACCACAGAAACCGAATTTATCCCACACGCACCACAGACTACATCTCAAGAAGCAATCCCTGACCAACTACCACCATCCTCTGAACAAACAATGCCTGAACAATCGATCGAGGAACAACCATATGCCGAACGACTCGAACACCCACTAATGGATGTTCCCGAGACGATCACGACTGCACTAGCTCAGTCAGAAAAAGCCGGGTCAATCCCTAGGATAGAAGACGTCGTAATCGACCCAACGACGCATGAGCGAACGCCTGACCACCCCAAACCTCCAGCAGCTCGGTTCTTGTGTCTGAACAAATTCGAGAAATACCCATTTCCGTGACACAGGCCGAGCCTCAGGCTGATATTCAGGTCTCAACGTTCATAGAAGAGCCCCAAATAGAGGCTCTTCAAGGATTGGACGGAAGTCTCTCGGATGTTGATGATTTCAGCAGTTCACCATCCGCGAGCCACCGTACAGAACCTAGTTCTGGACGCGTGCTAACAGGACGTCTTGGCGATCCCAGCGATAGCTCCACCCAAGCCCGTCACACTGCCGTGGCCACAACGACCCGAGCACCATCTCCAAAAGATGTGTCGCAAGGAGAGGTCGGAAGACCCAAAGACCCCGAAGTTCCACGAACTTCGGGTGACGAGGGCCACCGTCCAGAACCTCGTTCTGAACGTGTGCTAACGGCTACCTCTAGTGGCGCCGGATCTATTCCAACCCAGGTGACGACTGCCTACTTGGAGAATCGGCTGTTCGAGTTCTTCGAAACTGTAACCCTGCCAAGGGTCCAAGGACTTATTAAGGAGGCAGTCCAAGCAACTTCCACCGACAAAGGGAAGGCTCCCATGTCTGACCAACCTCCTCCTCAACAGCCGGTGCTTCCCCGTCTTCTCACCCTGCCACCACGCAACCCGACGACACCTAACTTGTACACAGTGCCTCTGCTCGAGCTCTTTGACGTTGGCATTGCTCGCATAATAGAACTCGACAGCAAACGAAGCATTGAAGAAAAAGACCTCTACAGGAAGCTGGTCGCAGGTGGCGTCATCCCACCTCCTGATGCAAGCATACCGACTGACACATGCCACCAAGAAGGCCCCAGTCAGAAGCGTCGTCATGATGATCCAGACGACCAGGATCGTCCTGAGGGGGAGAGCAGCAAGAGACCGAGAACCAGGTCTCCAATTATTCGCGGCGGAAGAGGCAGAGGACGCGGAATTCAAACGCGTGGAGGCAGCTCGTCACGACCACCCAATCCACCACCAAGGTCCTCCAGAGGCAGACAAGCTACACCAGGGCCAAACCAGACAACTTTCCTTGGTGAAGTCGAGTTCGCTCCCTCGAGGATTTCCACCCAACCAGTCCAAGCAACTACAACCCCTCGTCCAAAGGATCCTCAAGGCTACATTGACAGATATATCTTAGACGAGGAATGGACGACGAGAACAGAGACAACAGAAGAGTCCCGCCTAAGGATTGAAAATGTTCGTGATTTATTAAAGGCGGCAGCAGCAGACTTCTGCTTCATTGAGCAAGAGGAAGAGGAGCAAGGAGAAAATCCTGAGGCAGATCTTCCAGAACTTCCAGAACTCCTTCAACATCAGGTGCCCGAGGAACCTACGCCAGGCTACGAGTTCATAGAAACTCGCTGGAGAAACGCAAAGATCAAGGCACCTTTTCTTGAGGATCTTTATCCAAAGATCTGGAGGAAGGAAGAAGAAATAAAGGGAGTCAACGAGCTGAATCTTCGAGGTCTTGAGCACCTAAGAGGGACGTATAGGGGACTTAGCCATCAGATTATGCTCTAGGAAGTCACGGCCAAGAAAGGAATGAGTAGGGATCAATACCGTAAGTACATGAGAGATCAATCGGCCATCTGTGATATTGTGGATGTCGAATGGGCGGTAGGAAGATATGTAGGCCCTGTCTGTGTTATTGATCGTTATGACAGGAAAATTGTAAAATATTCAGAAGCAGATCTTCCCTATCTTCCACTAGGCGAACTCAACAAACTCTACAACATTTATCGCAATAAGTTTCCCCTTGACACTCACACAAGACGAGATGGTTATCGAGCTATCAAAGAGTGTATACTGAGGCAGGTCAAGTATTTCGCTGCTCATGACTTCCAAATGGCCTTGGAAAGCAATATGATCAAGGTCAACCTGACGCGTCCAGATAACAGATATAAGGATCTCGAAAAGTATGAAGAGGGATTTATCTTCCTTGAACCACAACCTGGGGTCACTTACCTACAAGCTCAGAAGAAAGAGAAGCAGGTGCTACTTCTGTCAGAGATCTCCAAATTCTCAGATGGGACATTGAAGATTATCCTCAACCAACTTCGGTCTAAGAAGAAGACAGTTTCCGAAGATGACAAACTAGAAGGAACAGAACTGGAAGAGAAATATGTTCTACGGAAACTCGTCGAGAAGATCAGATATCGAATCGTTCTTCGAAACGACATCAGACAGTTCGAGACTGCCCTAGGATTCAGGAAGACCTACTTGGCTCATAGAGAACCACCACCTCCTCCTCGCTCGAAGAAAAAGAAATGAAGACTTAGTTTATTTGCTCGACTGTAATTTGGACACTTAGGGGGAGAATGTTAGGAATATTTTAGAAGTGTCCAATATATTTACTCTAAGTCTTGTAATTTCTTTACAATGTATTTTATAGATGTTTTACTTTATGTTATTGGGTTGTATTTGTAATGGGCTTGTTAGGGGCCCAATGGGCTAAAATACCTCACAAGGTATTTAAGCCTAAACCCTAACACTCATTAATCGAAGTTTTCCATTTGCAAAATCTCACGTATCAACACTAAACCTCTAAAAGCACACTATTCACATTTTACGAAGGTTTAATCTGTTGAATTGTTCTTGGATAATCTGGAATTACACTTTTGTCTACTTTGCACCGTGCGCATTCTTTCCTGTATCATTGCGATGATTTCCGTCATTTCTCGTACTATTTCTGGGCCTAACATCGCTCGTTCACCGACCTCGTCCCAATGTACGGGGGATCTGCACTCTCGCCCATATAGAGCTTCGTATGGTGCCATCCCAATTGTAGCATGATAGCTGTTGTTGTACGAGAACTCGACAAGTGGAAGGTATCTGCTCCAATTGCCTTTGAAATTGAGCACACAGGCTCGTAGCATGTCTTCCAGTGTTTGGATTGTCCGCTCGGATTGGCCGTCCGTCTGCGGATGATAGGCCTTGCTAAACGACAATTTTGTCCAGAACTTGGATAGGAATCTTGAGTCACAGTCTGAAATTATCGACAATGGTATTCCATGGAGTCTCACTATTTCTTGGATGTACAGCTCCGCGTACCGCTCCATGGAGAACGTCGTACTTATCGGCAGAAAATGGGCAGATTTCGTAAGTCGGTCTACAATTACCCAGATTGCATCGTGCCCTTTCACATTCTTCGACAATCCGACCACAAAATCCATCGTTATGTTGTCCCATTTCCATTCCGGTATTGGCAAAGGTTGCAGTGTTCCTGCCGGCCGTTGGTGTTCCGCCTTAATTCGTTGGCATGTCAGACTCCGACTCACGAACATCGCTGCGTCTTTCTTCATCCCTGGCCACCAATAATTTATCCGTAGATCTCTGTACATCTTAGTAGCTCCAGGATGAACTGAGTAGGGTGTAGTATGCGCTTCTGCCATTATGGTACGTCGAAGCTCCGTGTCATCAGGTACATATAATCTGTTTTTGTAGTGCAGACTTTTGTCGTCTCCGAACTTAAAGTCCGCTGCCGGCTGTTCTGCTTGTGTTCCCTTTATTTTCATAGAGCTCATCGCTTTCCTGCGCCTTCCTGATTTGCTCCAATAATGTTGGTTGGAGAGTCAAGGCTGCTAACTTCGTCTCGACTTCGCCTAACGGCACGACTTCTAATTCAAGTCGCTGAAGTTCGACGTTTACTACTTTTCGACTTAAGGCATCAGCTACCACGTTCACCTTGCCTGGGTGGTAGTTGATCCCACAGTCGTAATCCTTAACAAGTTCTAGCCACCGCCTTTGTCTCATATTCTGTTCTTTCTGCGTGAAGAAATACTTCAGGCTCTTGTGGTCTGTGTATATTTCACACCGCTCTCCGTACAGGTAGAGCCTCCAAATCTTCAGGGCAAAGACCACTACTGCCAATTCCAGGTCGTGCGTCGGATAGTTTTTCTCGTATTCCTTCAATTGACGTGAGGCGTAGGCCACTACGTTCCCATTCTGCATTAGCACGCATCCTAATCCGTTCTTCGAAGCATCACTGTATACTGAGAATCCCTTGTTTCCCGATGGTATCGTAAGAACTGGGGCCGTAGTCAGTCGCCTTTTCAGTTTTTGGAAGCTCTGCTCACATTCCTCGCTCCATTGAAACGGCGTGTTCTTCCTCATTAACTTCGTCAGCGTTGAGGCAATTTTCGAGAAGTCTTTGATGAACTTCCTGTAATAGCCTGCCAAGCCGAGGAAGCTCCGTACCTCGGTCACATTTGTTGGCTGAGGCCAGTTACTTATGTCTTCGATCTTGTTCGGATCCACAGAAATTCCCGCTCCGGAGATAATATGTCCTAAGAAGGCGACTTGGTCCAGCCAAAACTTGCACTTCTTGAGCTTAGCGTATAGCTGCTTCTCCCGTAATACTCCAAGAACCATTCTCAGATGTTGCTCGTGTTCCTCCTTTGTCCTTGAATAGATCAGAATGTCGTCTATAAATACTATGACGAACTTATCCAAAAACTGTTTGAACACGCGATTCATCAAATCCACAAAAGCTGCTGGCGCGTTAGTCAGCCCGAAAGGCATGACTAGGAACTCGTAATGTCCATAGCGCGTACTGAAGGCAGTCTTTGGGACATCTTTCTCCCGAATCTTTAGCTGGTGATACCCCGATCGTAGATCGATCTTCGAAAACACCGTAGCGCCTTGTAGTTGATCAAATAGATCGTCGATCCTTGGGAGGGGATACTTGTTCTTGATCGTTATTTTGCTCAACTCCCTGTAGTCAATACACAGTCGCATGGTTCCGTCTTTCTTTCGCACAAACAATACTGACGCTCCCCAGGGAGAAAAACTTGGCTGGATGAATCCTTTCTGTAGAAGTTCATCTAGCTGTTGCTTCAGTTTTTTCAGCTCAGTTGGCGCTAACCGGTAAGGAGTCTTCGATATTGGCGCTGCTCCAGGCACCAAATCTATCGTGAACTCAATTTCCCTATTAGGTGGCAATCCCGGTAGGTCTTCGAGAAATACGTCCGGAAAGTCCCGAATTACGGACACTTCTTCCAATTTCGGGGCTGAACTCTCTTCCGTTTTCATCGCGAAAATAAAACACACTTCACATCCTGCTTGAATCAATCGTCGAGCCTTCAATGCTGATATCTTCGAAATGCTACTTCCTTTCATCGTTCCCGCGAAACTAAAATGCTTACTTCCTTCTATGTGGAATGTGACTTCCTTACGATTACAATCTATAACCGCTCCATACTTCGACAACCAGTCCATCCCAAGAATGACCTCATAGTCGTTCATTGGGATGACTATCAAATCTACGAGTAATTCCCTATCGTCAACTAATACTGGGCAATCTCTCAGTATCTGATTCGTTCTAGTCAGACTCCCATGTGGCATGGCTACACTATATTCGCACTCAGATTGACGAGGTGTGACCCCGAGTCTTGTCACATACTTGATGGATGCAAATGAGTGCGTGGCCCCTGAGTCTACTAGTATGCACGTGGGAGTTTGGTGGATAAATAGGATACCTGCCACTACGGACGGGTTTTCATCTGCTTCCTTCGAGGTGATGGTGTATACTCTGGCTGGCACGGCCGGTGGTCTTGCCTGAGTCCCGATTTGGCTCCTTGACACGTTCTCCGGGAAGTTTCTAGAAAAATGCCCCGGCTTCCCACATCTGAAGCAGTTGTTGGTTTGGGCGTAGCAGTTTCCAGTGTGTCTCTTTCCGCACGTCAGGCAGTTCGGGATAGGCGCTGGAAACCCTCCTTGATTCGGGTTCGGCGGTCGGTTTGGCATCCCCTGTGGGTGTTGTGGTGGTTTGTTCTGAAAGTTTGGCTTCCCGCCTTTGGGCACAAACTGTCGTTTCTGATTTGCCCCGCTCCACTGTGATCCTTGTACTTGCACAAATTTTCTCTTAGCGTCCTGGGCACGAACGATTCTGGCCTCGGCTTGCTCCGCCACCATGGCCCTTTCCGCCACATGTGCATAGGTGGCTGCCTGAAGTCCAGCCATACTTACGTCCCGATACAGTTCTGGCTTCAGGCTTTCAAGGAATCGCTCAATTTTGAGATCGTCCGTACTCACCATATGGGCTGCGAACCTCGACAGCTGCTGGAACTTCCTGATGTACTCGGCAACCGTCATCGTTCCCTGCCTGAGATTTATGAACTCATTCATCCGTTGAGCGTGCACTGGAGCAGTGAGGTATTTTCCCCTGAACAACTCCTTAAATCTGTCCCAGCTCATCGTCGCGGGATTCTCGATCACCATAATGGTGTCCCACCATCCTGCGCTTCCCCTCAATAAAAATGCAGCGCAGAGGGCCTTCTCTGTTTCTGGGACCCGGCTGTACACAAACATGCTCTCGAGCGTTCTCAGCCAGTCCTCGGCCGCAGTCGGATCGGCTGTATCCTCGAATGTTGGCGGGTTCAGCCTACGAAACTGCTCCCCCACTATCTCCGCCCTATCAGTCTGGGTCTGTCCTACATTCGTGCTGTTCTGTTGAATCAACTGTTGGATCTGAGTAGATTGTTGTCGGACTAATTCCGTAAGCTGGAAGATCGTCGCATCTCGACTATCTGTAGGGGCTGTGTTTCCCCTGTTCTGGTCATCACCACCACTGGTTTCACCCCTAGTTCTTACCATCTTTTCTTTCTATCCTGACAGTCCTATAGCCAATAAATTATGCAACACAAAAATTCACATAAGCATAGCACTTACAGGCAAGGCTGCTTCCACGCTTTTGGGTGTGTGTACATCGACATTCTATAGAACCTGTAACCGAAGCTCTGATACCACTCTGTCAGGACCCGCTGTCCTCGTTACCTAATTCTAACGTATCCTATGTGCCTAACAATGCTTTAACTTAAAAGGGGTGCGGAATTTCGTATGAAATTTTTCCATTTATGTAATGGAAGTCGTTTCTATACATGACAAAAGAATTACATGAGTTCCTAACATCATATGGATCCTAATTACACGAGATGTGTATACATGCACAGCAAAAGAATCTCTATGCGCCCGGCCTCACAGGTCGTCATCCATGCACACACTCCCACCCCAAAAGCTGCTGGAAGCGCCAAGGTTGCCTTGCCATCTAGACGATCATGTACCGTGGTCGCTCGCACCTACAACACATAACGTAAGGGGCAAGCGATATGCTCAGTAAGTAGAAATCATGCATGACGTGCACGTGATAAAATCCCGCAAAGGCATTCCACGCCAATGCATCCTAAGTCTCGTAGATTAAACCCAATCTCATATCTTTTATCTTTTAGGGCCCTTGGCAGGCTTTTACCCAGGCGTACACCGATCCAACCACGAGCATCAGCCCAAAGTAGGCATCAACCCAACCATACTAAAACGTGAGGGCATCAACCCAACCACGCTAACAGGGATATAAGGGCATCAACCCAATGAGAAGGGCATCAACCTAACCATGGTAATCCCCCGACGCATCAACGTCGTTCGTATACTGGCGACGCATCAACGTTGCCGACGGCGCATCAACGCCGTCTCGATGCCCCGGAAGCCGCCCCTCACTATAGTTATAACTTATTACATCATTGCCACTTCGGCAATCATCTTTCGCTATTTGCGACATAATCATGCATGCTCATCATCTTATTACCCCCAAGTGTCTCGTGCATGTTCGTGCATATGCATAATGCATTAATACCATAATGCTTACCTTAATCATGAAATCACGTCCCATAAA
This sequence comes from Craterostigma plantagineum, assembly GCA_027422505.1. Taxonomy (NCBI): domain Eukaryota; kingdom Viridiplantae; phylum Streptophyta; class Magnoliopsida; order Lamiales; family Linderniaceae; genus Craterostigma; species Craterostigma plantagineum. Next base: position 14,671,502 of record JAPQWV010000005.1, on the reverse strand, counting down.
TTCACAACATACACATAAGCACGTAGGCACTACACCCTTAATCATATAAATTAGGCACATAAAAACATGTTATGTGTTGTAGTTGGATTTCCACTTACCTGGCGTCCGTAGATTTGCTATTATCGGTTTGATGAAATCCCTAAGCTTCGACCTTAAGCACAAAATAATGGTATTAGTGCCTTATCTAGTTTACTTGACCATCTAGTTTGCTAGTCTATAAAACTCCATACTAATTTTCGACTTTTGACTCGAGACACTTGTATAACCCGTAAATTTTTTTTTTACCTGACTCTTGAATTAACTTAGCCTCATATGATTCACGAATTTATATAGCTCATTAAATCCCTATTGACTCGTGAGGCTACTTCGCTATTTCGTTCGTGAAGTTTATAAAATTCGTCCATAAGCTATTTGCTAGCCGGTCTGGTGAATTTCATAATATTTCATCCTTTTACCACGAAAAGGCTATAAAGTCAGTCTATAAATAATATCAATTGATTACGTAGATTTTCGTTCCCAAATTCCACGAAAAATGGCATCTGTCTGTACCAAAAATGGACCCTGAAAAATACTGATAGGCTATTTATGATCGGGCATTGAAAGAGCCTATGCTCATTGGAATCAGAATATTTTTCTTATTCAATGTCGTAAAAATATTTTTCCTCAAAATGAGATAGTTTTTTTTTATCTTAAAACGTTTTCATCTAAGGGGTTCAATTCGTGAAGTTACCCTAATTCGTGAACTGAGTTCGCAAAGTGTACACTTCGCGAATTCATGCCCAAGGTAATTGTTGAGTTCGCGAAACTCGTGCGGCTCATGATTCGCGATCCTAAGTTCGCGAACTTGTACTTTGCGAACTCAACCCTACCTATAACATTTCCTGATTCGTGATATACTAATTTTAGGGATCAAAAGCTACTTTTTCCCGGAACTTGTTGAAGATTGTATGAACTTCTCTAAACCCTAAAATCTGAACTTAATCAAAATACAAGCTTAAACTTATTTTCGTGCTCAATAAGTCCTAATCGTGCCATCGTGGAATTAAAAACACTAAACTAAGGCCGAAATGCAATTTCGAGAATTAAAGTCGTACAGCTCCTACCGTGCCTAAATCTGTTAGGGTAATCATTCTCTTAAATAAGAACACGAAAATTAGGGTGGGAGCTTATACCAGTTCGAACTTGGGCGATTTTCTGCTCGGCACTTTCTTCTTCGTTGCTTAGGTTTATCGTCAGTGGCTTAGCTATGGAGTTCGTGGACTTCAAATGGTTTTTAGATGGTGTTTTAAGTTCTTGAAGCTCAAGTGACGAAAATATCCCTTAAATCAAGGGAGGTTTGTCTCTAAGCTATTTTTCCTAAATGACTTGGGCCTATTTCCACTCCTAACCCAATTCCTAGTTTCTACCACAATTATTAATGTTGGACTTGAGGTGAATTGGGCCTGACATTTAAACTTAGTCCATTTGTGACCCAAAGCTTAGCTTTTGCCCAAATTCCCCTTTGCCTAATTTTCGAAGATCCTTAAGTAAATTAGGGGTCTAATAGCACAATCTCAATTGTACTGAATTTCACCATTACATAAGCACGAATTTATGCACGTAGTTTACCACACAAAATCTTACGTAAGTCACATAAGCACGAAATTAACGCACGAAAGGCACATTACTGCAGTCAACATCCATGCAAATTTATTGGCCCTACTGTTTACGGGGACGGGTGCTACATTCGAGGCATCATTGTAGACCGAAAATCCTCAGTACTGGAGGGAATCGTAAGAACTGGAGCCGTTGTCAATCGTTTCTTCAACTCCTGGAAGCTTTGTTCGCACACTTCCGTCCACTTGAATGGAACGTTCTTCTTCGTTAGATTTGTGAGCGTCAAGGCAATGCTAGAAAAGTCCTTAATGAATTTTCGATAGTATCCAGCAAGCCCGAGAAAGCTCCTGACCTCCATGGGAGTGGTTGGTCATGGCCAATTATTCACGGCTTCTATCTTGCTGGGGTCCACCGAAAGTCCGTTTCCAGAAATGATGTTCCCCAAGAAAACGACTTGCTCCAACCAAAATTCGCACTTTTTGAACTTGGCGAATAGCTGCTTTTCTCGAAGAATTTGAAGGACCGTCCTCAGATGTTCCTCGTGTTCTTCTATGGTCTTCTAGTAGATGAGGATATCGTCAATAAAGACGATTACGAATCGGTCCAGAAATTCTTTGAAGACCCGGTTCATCAGATCCATGAAAGCTGTTGGGGCATTCGTTAGTCCGAAAGGAATGACCAAGAATTCGTAATGGCCGTACCTCGTGCTGAACGCCGTTTTAGGAATATCAGCCTCACTAATCTTCAACTGATGATAGCCGGAACGCAAATCAATCTTCGAGAATATTATAGCCCCTTGTAGCTGATGGAATATATCGTCGCTCCTTGGCAACGGGTATTTGTTCTTTATCGTGATTTTGTTAAACTCACGATAATCGATACAAAGTCGAATCGACCCGTCCTTCTTCCGCACGAACAGTTTTGGGGCTCCCCATGGTGAGAAGCTAGGTTGAATGAAGCCCTTCTGTAATAGTTCATCAAGCTGCTCCTTGAGCTCTCGTAATTCGTTCGGTGCTAACCGATACGGAGCTCTAGAGATCGGGGCAGCTCCAGGCATGAGATCGATAGAGAATTCTATTTCCCGATCCGGAAGTAGTCCCGGAAGATCATCGGGGAATACGTCGGGATATTCGTTTACTATCGAAACCTCTTCAAGCTTCGGTTAAGATTCTTCGTCTTTCACCGCGAAGACGAAGAATGCTTCGCAACACGAATTTACGAGTCGCTGAGCCTTCAGTGCAGATATTCGAGGGATTAGAACACCGTTCGCCTTTCTCGAAAATTCGAACTCCTCTCCCTCAGGCAAGCAAAATTTGACAACTTTCTTCGAGCAGTCGATAATAGATCTGTATTTGGAAAGCCAATTCATCCCGAATATGACATCGTAATCATTCATCGGGATTACTACCAGATCTACGTTTAAATCTCTCCCCTCGATTCTAACAGGACAATCGTCTACACCTAGATTCGTCCGTGTCGGATCTCCGTGAGGTAGAGACACCACGAAATTGCACATAGAATGAGTGGGATGAATTCCCGCTCTAGCCACGAAATTAGTCAACACAACGAGTGTGTAGCCCCAGAGTCAAACAAGATTGTCGAAGGTGAAAGATATTCAACATACCCGTGACCACGTTTGGATTGGCTTCCACCTCCTTGTTTGTCATTGTGTTTCAGCAATGCAAGAGGCAATGGAAGCTCTCTGTAAAAATAAGATGGGAGTTGGTGCCATTACCGCAAGGAAGGAAACCCATCGGCAACAAATGGGTGTACAAAATTAAGCGGAATGGTGATGACCAGGTAGAGCAATACCGTGCTAGACTGGTTGTAAAGGGATATGCTCAGAAAGATGTGATTGACTTCAACTAAATTTTCTCACCGTTGGTTCACTTACAACGGTCAGGGTGGTCTTATCAATGTGTGCTATATTCGACTTTCATCTTGAGCAGCTAGACGTGAAGACGGCCTTTCTCCATGGTGACCTCAACGAAGAAATATATATGCTTCAACCAGAAGATTTCGAGGAACAAGGAAAAGAAGCACCTCGATGTTGGTATAAGAGATTTGACTCCTTCATAATGAGTCTTGGCTACAACATGCTATATTCAGATCATTGTGCGTATTTCAAGATATTTGGCGATGATGATTTCATCATGTTGCTGTTGTACGTCGATGATATGCTGGTAGCAGGACCCAACAAAGGTCGTATCGCCGACATAAAGACTCAACTGGCCAGTGAATTCAAAATGAAGGATTTGGACCAGCAAACAAATCCTTGGTGTGCAAATATCTCGAGACAGAAGCAGAATCCTTCCAGAAGAATTATTTGAAGAAAATCTTGCGAAGGTTCAACATGCAAGACAGTAAGCCAATATCAACACCTCTTGCTGCTAATTTCAAACTATC